>CM031386.1:12478559-12823559 GCA_018350135.1 Citrus trifoliata | reverse complement strand
ACACAGCAGCCTTACATATAGCTGCCAATCCCATTTTCCACGAAAGAACCAGACATATAGAGATGGATTGCCATTTTATTCGTGACAAATACAAGATGGTTCAGTTGTAACCAAACATGTTGCCTCAACAGATCAACTTGCAGATGTGTTCACCAAGCCATTGGGAAAAGAAGCTTTCTCAACTATGATACGCAAGTTGGGAGTTCTTGACATTCACTCTCCAACTTGAGGGGGAGTGTTGAGAAGGAAAGGTCAATGATATCTGACCATTCATTGACGAATATATTGTATTAGTTGTATATTTGGTCAGTTGCCTTTTATATTTAGACTACCTAGAATAGATTAGCATGATTGTAGGAAATCTCTTGTATAAAGCTGCGTCTTCTAATTCAATAAAATTATTCAAAAGGCAAATATTATTTTCCTTCTTTACAGAAACGGCCCAATTGAAACCATTTTCGGAGTGTAATCACTTGGATGTAAACACCGCTTCCGCTCAGGAACTCTGTAGATGGAACACTCTCTGGTTAAGGGCTGGAAAGTCTCCAACTTCCCACCCAAATATTCTGCCAACTTCTCCATTTCAATCGATGCATGATGCTCACTGTTCACCATCTTCTATTAAATGTTAATTACTCGCTGCAGTAGCAACAAAATAGATTAAATTATCAGAAAATTTAGGTATATAAATAGCATTAAAAACATCAAATGATTCGAGATACAAAAGATCAAATTAAGAAAAAATAATAATTAAAGAACGAGAAAAATTACATTGCTTTGCCTATGGCCAGTGCCCCACATACCCGAACAACCCACTTTTGTAGTCAACAGATTAGAAGCTCCTCACCCAAAAAAAAAAAAAAAAAAAATATTCCTTTAAATGAGAACTTGGTCTTTCTATATTTACGAGGACTTTGCTCTTCTTTAATATTAAATTTATTAAAAAACAAGTTCTCCTAATAAGAAATAATTTATGAGCGGACCACGACCAACAAGCCATTACGTCTTTTTATATTTCAAAGAAAATTGGCTGATTTTCTTTTTCAATTTTTATTTTATGAGAAGGCCTATTGCTGTTGGATTTGTTTAAACGTGCTGATTGCTACCATGATCCTCGATCCCCTGAATATAACACACTATATTTAGAGTTGGCAACAATACCCGCGGGGCTCCAAACCCGCGGGCCCCAATTAATTTGGGGCGGGTATGGGGTCCCGAAAAAATCTAAAAATAAATTTGGGTCTATTTGGGTATGGGTCTAAAACCCCAAAACTTTTCGGGTTCGAGTTTGGGGATTTTCCGGATCCCCTAACTCAACCCGAAAATAAAAACAAAAAAATCTAATATTTTAAACTTTGAAATTAGAAATTGTAATACCATCGAATCATTTTTTTCCCCCAAAAGAAATCCTAGCAGTTCATGAGTTGCTGTCGTCACTAACAGCCGGTCAGCCGCCACCGTTCGTCGTCACCGACCAACACTCAGCTGCACCTGTTGGTTCTCCTGCAGCAAGGTTTTTGCCTTTTCTACTTTTCTTTCTTTGTTTATTTATTTCGAATTGCATCTGGTTTCATTGATTTGGGTGTCTCTGTGCGTGTGTTTGTTTGTCAGTAATGAGTCATTGAGTTGCATTTGATTGTCATTTTTAGCACTTCCTTCGGATACTGGCTACCATTTCTTTGTCAGTAATATTAGCTTTATTAGTTTGCCTGTGCTATCAACTGAAACTTTAAGGGTTTAATTGGTTTATAGCTTGGGTAGTCATGATTTTTTAGTTTGATTCTATTTTGCATATTGCCCGCTTGCTTTTCTTTTAACTCTGTGTTAAAATTTTTCTTTTAGCTCTGTGTTAAATTTCCAGGGTTTAATTGCTTGCTTGCATATTGCTCACTTGCTTTTCTTTTCTTTTGGCAGCTACGTGAGGGAACCAAAATGATAGACAAGTGACACAAAACAATTTACAGAACCCTTTTTTTTTTAGGTTTGGAACACATGAATTATTTGAATAGCAACCATTAGAGGTGTAAAGAAACTAGTTTAGCACTTAAGATTTGGGCTAGAGTGGAATTTCCCCGTACGGCAATTAAGGCAGCTCAATCCACTGCAGAATTCTTTAAAAACGGGAAATATGGAAACATTATATATGCATGCGTTTTGATTGATTGAATACATGTGCTTATGCTTTGTATGATTCTGTTTATGATAGTGTGAGTGATCTTAGCTTTGATCGATTGAATTATTACTTATTAAGAAGAAGAAAAATTATTCAATCTCCAAAAAGTCAAGTCAATGAAGCCTGAACTCGGAATATTTAATTAAGCTAGTTGTTAAGACTTGTTTGGCTTTTGTTTATGTAAATTTCCCTTTTTTTTTCATGTGGTCATTCTGGAAGCAAGATGCATGCATTCGGTAGTTTTTTTTTTGTAATTTAATAATGGGTTGAATATGCAAGTGGCACTTTTTATCTAATATTTATTCTCGTTTTTGCATTATTCTTAACATTTTCCTTTAGCTAGCTAGTTTCGAGGCTGAAGGAATTTAACTGTTCAGTTTAGTTTTGCAAGTGGCACTATATTGTTCAGTTTAGTTTTAATAAACCGATTGTATACTCTTGTTAAGCATAATTTTAGGACAAAACTCAAAAGAGTTTTTTTTTTTTTTAAAAAAAACCAACCAAACCAAGTTGCTTCCTTATAAAATTGAATAATTTGTTTTCATTTCATGCGTTCGATAAAACCATATTATTAGCAACTAGATCATGTTTAAACAAGCGAATAGGCCACAGATCAGTCGAAAATTTATTTCGTTGAGATTGGGTAACACAATTTAATTTAAAAAAAAATCAAGTGACAAGTAGACAATTATATTTTTTAAACAAGCGAACACGCAAACTACTATTAGACATTTTTTAAAACAATTTTAATATTTACAATTTATTGAACATATTTTATTATATTAAAGTAAATTTTAAAATAAACAGAAACATAATATTAAATTAAATATAAAAAATTGAAATTATTTTGAACGTCATATAAAATTAATTAATTAATATTAGTACATAAGATGTGTTTAAACCCAATGATTTATTTAAAAAAATTATAATAAAAACAAATAATGATATTATCATTTTACCACAAAAAATATTATGACATATTATGTCAGTACCACGGTTTGCGAAAAGATGTATTTTACCACCAAATGTTTTTGCCCTTATCAGTTTATCACCATTCCATTAAAAATGTTAAAAATTTACTAATGTCGTAAGGGCATCAAAGACATTTTCTATTGAAGCCAAAACACTGCATTGTAAGTGTAAAATAAACAATAAAACAAAGTAAAAAAATTTCAAGGGAAATTATTAGAGAATTAGGAAATTGATAACCCTAAAATCGACCCCTCTCTCTCATTAATTTTTTTCCTTAATTAAATTGTTTTTGTTTTTAGTTGTGATTAATACTTGAATTTCATAGATTATAACATTAATTTTGAAGCATAATTTTTTATTAACTTTTTTACTGTTTGTTGTAATTCTGCATATTGTTCATTATTTTTATTAATTAGAATTGTCAGTTGTTTTCTAAATCTTATTAATTGTTATTGTTATTATAAATTATTATAAAATTATTATTATTTTTAGTTGTGGTTAATACTTGAATTTCATAGGTTATAATATTAATTTTGAAGCATAATTTTTTTATTAATTGTTTTCTTTGCCGTTTATCGTAATTCCGCATATTATTCATTATTTTTTATTAATTACAATTTTTAGTTGTTTTCTAAATTTTTATTATTGTTAATTGTTTCTTTCTTTTCAAAGGATAAAATTATCTTTTATTCTCATGGGTAAAATCAACTTTTAACTCATTTTTTGTTAAATATTAACATTTTTTAATAGAAAAATGATAAATTGATAACAACACAAATGTTTAGTGGTGAAATACACTTTTCAGCAAACTATGTTATTGATATGATATATTAAAATAAATTTGGTTGTAAAATAATAATATCCCAAAATAAATATATCATTTTTCAAAGTAAATTTAATCGAAGACGATTAAAAAGAAGATGGTAATGGTCGTCTTTGCTTTGACTTCATGATAAAGTGCGTGGGAGAATTTTATTTGTTGCGAATTATAAATGATAATTCAGTGTGAGGCCATCGTGCATTGAAAAAAGAGACTAGTTGTTCAATTCCAGTCGACGCTTTCAATTTATTTAATATATATATATTTTATGAAAAAATATATATATATATTTTTTTGTTTTTTTCAGAATAAGGCATGCTATAATTTATGATGCCGTTCTGCGAACAACGACAGTGATTGATGCCATTTACACAAAATGACGATATTCCTTTAATAATTAAATTACATTACTTCTTAAGAGTTTACAATCCGTTTTGTTATTATTATAAATTTGTTAATGATTAAATATAATAAGAGGCAAGATTGTAGAAAAATAAACTTTTGAAAAATGATTGCTTTCGATTTGATGCGTCTGTTAAAACGTGACCGTCTTATTTTTTGTTGTCGCCACTCTGTGTCGAATTCAAATTTATCGTTTCATTGGTTTGAATATGAAGAAGCCTCAATCGTCCTAGGTCGCTTGCTTTTTTTCCTTTTCTTTTCTTTAATAAGCTTAGCATAATTGTTACTTTTCCACTGAATAATTTGGATCCAGCTAACTTCCAACAGCTGCAAGGCACCACTACTTTTGTCCACTACAGCTCTTAACCGTCCGATTTAATTTAATATTTACAATTTATTAAATATATTTTATTATATATTAAAGTAAATTTTAAAATAAACAGAAGCATAATATTAAATTAAAGATACAAAACATTTAAATTATTTTGAATGTTATAGAAAATTAATTTATTTATATTAGTACATAAGATATATTTTGTTAATTATAGAATCTATTAAACCGAATAATTTATTTTTAAAAAATTATAATAAATAAAAATATATTAATTTTCAAGGTAAACTTCATTGAGGGGCTCTAGTTACCTTGCAACAGTTGCAAGGTATAAAAAATTTTATTTTCTTTGTGATTTCAGTCTTCACCTTGGATTTAATAAAAAAAATTAGAGATTTGTTTATTTGATTATTAACATTATATTTCCTAGTATATGTTAAAAGCTCAAAAAAAGTTAAATAGTTAAAATTTTTAACACATAAATTGAATTATTTCAAATTTATATTGTCAATCAGCAATGGGTCTTAAAAAATAAATATTATTTTTTAATATTATTTATATAAATATTATTTAGTAAAAAATAAATATTATTTATTTTACTTTATTTAATATTATTTAGTTATAGGTTTATTATTATATTTATTCTTCAAAAAAATTAATAATATTAAATAAAATAAAATTACATTTAAGAAGGTCACTAGCAAAAGCACATAAACTTATAAATAAATTGTAAATGAAAAAAAAGTATGTAATATTAAATGAAATGAAATTACATTTTAAAAGGTTATCAATCAAAGCACATAAATTTATAAATATACTAAAAAAAAGTTAAGGAGTTAAATAAAATTTAACATCACAAAAGACAAAATAGGTGTTGCCTTGCAACAATTGCAAGGTAGATACTTTCAATTGATTTAATCATTGTTAAATTGTTTCTCGTTGTCAGTTACTATGGCATTAGGGATACCATACTTGCAAAAGATCCTCCAAATGAATTCAGTGGTCTTCTATTTTATAATACTCGTTAGTGACTCCACTTTCACCTACTTTGTGAAATAGATAATTGCCACAATCGCAAATTTTGCCTATCCTTTCCCGACTAGCAATGGGCTAATGAGATCCACATCCCAAATGGCAAAGGGCCAAGGAGAAGATATAGCCATTAATTTTTCTAGGGGTAAATGGGGTACCTTGGCGAATCTCCGACATTTATTACAGTTTCTGACCATATTCTTGGCGTCTTCCCGCAACATAGGCTAGTAGTACCCTTGGCGAAGGGCTTTTTTTGCTCATGATTGTGTTTTACAGTGATTGCCTCAAATTCTTTGTGCATATCCCTCATAACATATTCAACTTGATCACTCTCCAAATATTTTAGGTAAGGGAGAGTGAACCCTTATATATATAGGGTATATTGGATGAGGCAGTATTGTGCAGCTTTGCACTTCAACTTTCTTACTTTACTTTTATTTGAAGGGAGATCTTTATCCTGAGGTACCTTATGATCAACTTCATCCAAGGTACCCTTACAAACAACGATCCCACTTCTATTTGTTCTGCAAGACCAATACTGGGGTAGGTATGTGTTTAATCAGTGACGGGACCAGCTGATTAGGCTATGACAAAAGAGGTTGTTTTGGCCAATTTGTTGGCTTCACAATTCTTCATCCACGGTAATCTTTCCACATTAACCTTGGAAAACTGGGACATCAGCTCTCTGGTTTTCTCAAGGTACCCCTTCATATTTCCTTCCTTAACCTCACACTCAAGGCGATTTGACCGAACCACCAAATGAGAGTCACTTTTAATGTGGACTGTTTTTGCTCCCAAAGCCTTCTACATCCTCAACCCTGCTATGATGACTTCATATTTGACTTCGTTATTTGAAGCCTTAAATCCAAATTACAATGCTTAGCACAACTTCACTCTATCTTAGTCAATAATGATTACACCAGCACTACTTCCGCGTGAGTTGGGGGAGCCATCTACATGTATCTCCCAAACTTGTTCTTCTTTTATTCCTGGTGTAGTTTCACTTGGGTACCTTAGGAACCCTTCGCCCTCAGAGTCATCGACAAATTCTATAATGAAGTCATCGATGACATGAGCTTTAATGCCCAAATGTGGTTTGAAGATGTTATTGAACTTATTGAATTTAAAGGAACATTGAAGGAACTTTATAAGCATATACAATTTCTAGAGGATTTATCAGAGGGGAAGAATCGTGATAACAGCTATAGTGTGGGCTTAAAAATATAGCCTGAGATTACTTACAGAGACAACCAGTGCCAGAACCAAATTTTCAAAGGCAAGGTACGTCTTCCCCATATTTACCCTCGATGCTTTACCATGAAATTAAGAAATTTACTCGAGGTAACCCAAAATGCGCATTTTTCAGGGTTAAGTCTCATTTGGTGATGTTTGATAACATTGAAGGTGTCTATGAGGTGCCCCGCATGGTCACTAGCGTGCATTGACATGGTGATCATATCATCAATGTACACCTTCATGGTGTGCCTAATTCACTCCTTAAAAATTTTGTTCACCAATTGTTGATAAGTGGCCCTGATATTTTTTAAACCAAATGACATAACCTTATAATAGTACAACTCACAATTGGTGATGAAGGCTGTGTTTTCTTGATCGGGTTCATACACGAAGATTTGGTTATAGCTAGAGAAAGTGTCCATGAAGTTAAACATTTCATATCCGTCATGGTGTCGACTAGCTGGTCTTTTCGGGAGAAGTAGAAAGTTATCATTGGGGCATGAATTGTTCAAGTCTGTGCAGTCCATGCACATGCTCCATTTCCCATTGGACTTTTTCACTAAGACGACATTCAACATCCAATCGGGGTATATTGCCTCCCCGATGAACCCAGCTACCAGCAGACGGTCTACTTCTTGCTCCATGGCGTCATAACATTCTTGGTTGAAAGTTTGGCAGTTCTATTTGACAAGCTTGTGATGAGGGTTGGTATTGAGATTTTGGCAGGAAGTTGAAGGTAGATATCTAGCATATCCACAAGAAACTAGGCAAACACGTCATAATTTTCCTCTAAGAAGGTGACATATTGCTCTCGACACTGATCAAGGAGGCTGGATCCAATTTTTACCTTCTTGGTAAGGTTATCACTAAAATTTTTTATAAAAAATAAGGTCTTCCACTAGTGTACTTCATTTTTCATCCTTAGGTACGTAGGCATCCAAAGGCGCCTCCAACCCTCCAATTAGTTTCGAACTAAGTTTATATGATACCCTAGATTTTCTACTGCATTATATCCAACTCCATGGCCCATACAACTTATTCTTTTGGAGGGCCATTTGTCTATAAGGCTTTCTTATGCCCGGCTCTCTGTTATCCAATAAGTGCTCACTTAGTGGGGCAAATATATGGCCTTGCACTAGTAGGGTACCCCTACAAAAGAGTGTTAGAAATAATTTAATAATTTGCCTTAGAGGTGACAAAACAACATCCTTAACCTGACTATTGATCCCCTTTGGTGGTGATAACATCCTCACATGTTAGAATCTTCATGATTAGGTAATGCATGGACACTGCTATTTTGTTATTACTAAGAATGACCTTCCCAAAATAATATTGTATGCACCCAAGTGGTCCACGATAAGAAAATCAATCATGTGGATGACTTGGTAAGGTACTTTACCGATGGTTACAAGCAATGTGATGATGCTCCTAGGGATGACCATATCCCCAATAAAACCAACGAGTGCCATGTTACAAATGGCGATCTTCGATGACTCGATAAGCAATTAATCTAACGCACTTTTGAGGATGATGTCTATAGAGCTACAATATCCACATGTGCTCTCGCCACTTTGCCTGTGGCAACTTTCAATATAATGATTAAGGCATCTTCATGGGTGTATAAGATGCCTTTGGCATCTTTTTCTGTTAAGAGAATCAAAATGGGATGGTCAAGTGCCTGGGGTATCCCATGCCAGTTTTGACTAGCAAAGTTAACTTTCTTACTAATATGAACATTTAGGGTCAGTGTTCTATTGTAATAATTGATGGCCTGCCTGGATTCACTGGCAAATTTAGGCATGCTGACTATCATTCAAACGGAAACCCATTTCTCAGATTCTTAGGGTGCCCCCTAGTTAGTACTTGAGTCAGCGACTTGTTTACCACTGTCTTGCTCTACAATTTTCCTAGCCTGCCACATATCAGCTACAAAATCCTTAATATACCCACTCAAGATCAAAGACTCGATTTCATCCAATAAGCATAAATAATTGGCGTTGTTATGGCCAAAATCCTCATGAAACTAACAGTACTTGAAGCTTCGCTTCATATTGGGGTACTTCTGCATTGGCTTAGGTGGGTGAAGTAGGCTAGTATCCTTGATCTAATAGAAAGTTTGTTTTGAAGATTGATTCAGAAGATGATAAGAATCACACCTAGGCCTCTGTGGCTGCTCACTTTATTATGTCGATAGTGGCTTGGTGATTGGGGTTACCGAGGGTACTTCGAAGATGTTGAAACCTCATCCTCATTTAGCTGGCACTGGCAAACTGGGTTGGGGTACCTCTGATTTCTTTGGTTTTTCTTTGCTTTTTGTGGCTTCTGCTTTGTCATCTTCTTGTTTCAAATGAAATTTCTCATCTATCTCAATTTGTTACAAGGCTTGAGAGCGGGTTTCTCCACAAGAGAGAGGACAACACTTTTGAAAGGAGTGCCATAACTTTTCCAAACACATGTTTTTCTCAAAGTAGGTCAACATGCACTAGGCCCTGAATATGCTTATTCACAAGACTTCTTGGTGGAAGCGGGCTACATAATCAATTAAGGGCTTGGACTACCCTTGCTTAATGAAGGCCAGCTTGGATGCCGCCTATTCTTGGGAAATGACGTAGCTAAATTCGTGAATGAACTTCGCGAGGAGCTGATCAATAGAGGATACACTACCTACCTTTAAAGGTTTAAACCAAGATTTGGCAGGTTCTCTGTCTCTGTGTGTGTGTGTGTGTGTGTGTATAGCCTTGTTGACAATGCCCTTGATAAGCATTTGATCGCAATACAACTCGACATGCTCTGTTAGATCTGAGGTACTTGAGTACTAGGATACCTAAGGCATGGCGGAAGTGTTCGGGAGAACTGCTGTCCGATTTTCCATAGTGGATGGCAAGTTGTACCCTACAAATGTTAGAGCACTAAGGACATTTTATTTTTCAAAAAACAACTTTACTTAGTCTTCCAGGTGTTCCATTCTTTTAAGGAGCTCACAGTTCACCTTAAGATACAATTTCCATTTGAGAAGCTCGTTTGGCATTCAACTTATGGCAATGATCCTTGCAAGCTCGTGTGTTGCATTTAGTACCTTGGCTACTGCACGAGTAACTACAGGCTGTAGAGGATTCCTCTATAAAGGATGGGGGTTGTGACTTAAGATGGGTACTCGATGGATCTCGCTTTTGTTTGTCACCTTCGGGTATCTCAAAATTGTAGGATTATTTGTTTTTCTTCTGTGTTAGTAGGGCTTCCTAAGTGGTAAAAGGACTGTTGATTCATGTATTTAAGAGTCCACAACCCAAAGAATGACATGAGTAAGTTCTTAAAAGCATTGTTGGGAAACGAGCTCCTCATTTAGGCGAATACAATAGATTGTTTAATGGACTTGCCCTTGTTAGGCTGAGCCGTTCTCTCTACTGGATCACTAACCTCCTCGCTGTTGTCACCTCTCATTTACACAGAATTTGACATCATCACATCAGAAGGTACACTGGGTGCCATGATTTATAAGCACACACCACGATCAATTTAGCAACTGATGTGAAAGCCTTTTGTGCTTTCCATATAGATGACGCCAATTGTTTTAAGTGGATTTTGGGTGCAAGATAAAGGGACAATACCTCACCAAAACAATGAATTTAATTTTTAGGATTCAGGATACCTTACTTAATCACAGTATGTGGGTTGTTTTAAACTTTAAAGGAGGTGAATAAGAATGAGAGAAGGGCTGATAATGGCAAGAAGTTAGGTGTGGGGCGAGAGGGTTTGAAATGGCGCCTTTGGATCTGGAAAACAACAAAATGAGGTTAGAGATGGAGTTGACAGTGTCGTACGATCACACTCTGATGCTCAAGTCAACTGCTTGAACTTTTGTTGAGTTAAGAGCTTGCAAGCTCTCCAAAATGGAGGGTAGAGGTGAAAGAAGACCTCAGCCCTTTTTGATGTGTGTGTGTGTTTTTTATATGTATAAGAAATATAGAACCTTATTGTCTTTATATAGAATGTCGTTGGCACCTCACCATGTGGCACATCTCTGGTGGTGATTCTATTGTTCTTTCTAAGATTCTCTCATCCTTTTTACCTTTATGATGATTTTTGATTTGTTAGAAGCATACTTGAGGTGCAAGAAGGCGGTTTTTTAGCAAATTTATTATTTTGTGTACATGGCATACGCTGTAGCTGGTCATAAATGCCTCTATAGAAGATGTATGGATAGTTGTAGGTGTGACAGATGAGGACCACCGTCCTTAGTGTGTTGCTTGTCACTTTTGCATATGACAACTAGCTAACCCTTATTTTCTAACAATATATTCCTTATTTGATTTTGCTAAATCGAATATTCTTTTTAGGCGATGGAGATATCACGTGTGCTGGATATAATTTGATTTTTTTTAAATACCTTAATTTTGTCATGGTGTACCCTACGTTTCAGCTCAATTATTATATGTAGCTGGTGTAAATCGGGTACCCAACAGAGATCACTTGTAGTCAGAAAAACCTTTTCATCGACACATGGTGTTTTTTTTTTAATTTTCTATCTATTCCCCAAACAATGTAGTAAATATTTTTAAATTTCCTCTATAGCCAAAAAATTAATTGCTGCCCCTAAATAACGGTCGACAATTTTTTCTAGTTCTTTACTATAAAAATAATGAAGAAGGTTTTTTTTAAAATTTTTTTTATATCTAGTCACGGTTAGAATTTCAAAAAACTGTTTTTAGCTTGTTAATTCTCCATTAATGCTAATGAAGATGAGTAGAAAAGAATATAAAGATACTATGACTGTATTTACAGGATTCTAGGTGAAGTGGAAACACTTAATTTATCATTACATATGAAACTAAGAATTAGAAAATTGTGCTAAGAACCAACGTTCTAATTAAAAGAAAAAAATTATAAGCCTTAAAAACATTCGTTTACTTGAGTTGATAATTTTTAATGAGTGTTCAACATGGGTGTCAAGAGTATAAATTCAATATAAATTAATAATAGTAAGTTTTGCTTAATCACGTTATGGGCATTTAATAATACAAAATAACGCTTATCTTTTTTTGCTTTTTATACGCAACTACCTCTAGAATATGCATTTTCGAAGGGATGCAATTCGCGTCGCATGTTGAGCCAAGTGGTCTAGTAACTGAGAATGATATAATAAGTTTGGATAATTTCATTTTCTCTGAGTTTACCAATATTGTTGGAAATTATATTTTATGATGATACCAAACATCATGGGATGCGATGTCCATTACGAGAAAGAGAGAAATTTACGTGGACAATTTGGCAGACCACAATTTTTTTGCTTCAAATAATTTAATACCTCAGCATTATTTGGCATCTCAGCATTTAGTTTATGGATCCCATTGACAGGATCCATATGATCTGTGAAAAGACAGAACTTGTGTGATCGAATATATCATCCCAACAAAAGGTTGCACGTGCCCTCACAGGATACGACTGCTATGCACCAGTTCCATTGACAGACTGCGTGGAATTAAATATATGGAAAAAATAATAACCGCAGGATATAAAGAACTATACAATCGACGGTTGATGTTGATTAAAGGAATCACAAGAACTAGGTGGCCCAGTTGATATTGTAGTGAAAATGGGAGAACTAGGACATGGCGGCCCAGTAAATCTGTAAATGTGTCTGCCCGTTTATGTGAAATCCAAAAAAAAAAAAAAAATGAAATGAAGAGGATAGAAAGAAAAAAAAGGCGGCCCCTGCTCTCGTGATGGCCCATGCAAAAATTAAAAAACAAAAATCTTAACAAGAATATATATGCCATTTATTGACACTGAATTTTTGTCTATAATATTTTATAGGGTGGTGATATTTTTACCACACGAATTCTATAAATCCACTGTACTTTTAAAAATTAATTATAAAAGATTCACATTATTTTTAAAAATTTCAAATAAAGAAGAATTCTAAAGAATTAATCAATTAAATCTATCTTAATATATATTTTTTATATTTTAATTTATTTTTTTGTGATTTAGATTTTTTTATTACATTTGACTGTTAAGATTACTTTAGTCTAAATCGAAATTGATTATTTTACCCTTAAAAAGTAAACATACCACAAGTTTACTTTAACATTCTTTTTGTTTTATACAAAATTTATTATTTCCAAATGGTCAATTCTACTTTATTAGTATGATTATTAACTTTTAATTAAACAATGGTAATATTTTTATGCAAAATATTCATGTAAATTATTAGATTATCAAATTTATGTTATATACAAGTAAATTATTGAAAATCATTAGGCTGCAATTAAAAAGTTAGATTATATGTCACAAAATTAAGTACCTAAAGTATTACATAGAAGAACATTTTTCTTAGGGCGATTAGGTCATTTTATGTCATAAAGTAAAATAATTAAATAGAACTTATATTAGAGCAACTTTAATAGTAAAAATAAACCTAAGAAAGAAAAAAATATAAGAATGATTTAATAGATTAATTATACAAATATTTTTTATTTGTATTTATTAGAAATAAAGTACATTTATTGTAAATAAATATTTATTTCCTCTTTACAGTCATAAATTTTTTTCATTAACCTTTTATCCTTCATTTTACTCGTTTAATTCGTCTTTGCATAATTTCAATTTCAGTATTACTATATCAAATTAGGATACCATTGTAATATAACTTAACTTTGATATGCACTATAGCCTCGCCCAACGCCTATTCGGGATCCATATATGCCTTTGCAATGTTATTATATAATTTATCGTTAAATAATTCAGTAATGACAAAACTAAATTTGATCCTATTTGCCTTTGCAATGTTATTATATTTAGTTGTAATTAACAATATATATATATAAATAATGTTAATACGTTATATTTATCTTCAGTTAAATATATATATATATATATATATATATATATATATATATATATATATATATATATATATATATATATATATATATATATATATCAAAGTACAAATATGAGGAACATTTCTTAATAAATTTGTGACTTAATGTTTAGTATTTGAGACAACAAGAGACCAATTAGAGTACTTATGACATGGATAATAAGAGCATCTCCAAAAAACTCTATAAATTTTACTCTTCAAATATTCATTTGCTTACTTATGTGGCAAATAGATGAGTGAAAAAAGATATTATTCTCCAAAAGACTCTTCAAATATAAATGAATTAATATTATTTTAATTAACTAACTATTTTTTTAAAGGAAAAGTCAACAGTAATTAAAACACATTTCTCTTTTTCTTCAACAAAAAGTAATAAAATATAAATTGAAGAAGTAGAAAGTAACTCTTCAAATTTGAAGAGAGAGATTTATTTCTTATTTGAAGAATCTTAATTGAAGTGTCTTTTGGAGCCTTAAATGTTGATATAGCTCTTCAAATAAGTAACAAAATCTTATTTGAAGAGTTTTTTGGTGATGCTCTAACACTTTTGAACATTAATAAGCAGGCTCCACCTTTAATACAACGCTGCACCACATACATCGTTATTGAATTTTTTATTTAAAAATTAATTGGCCTTTGGATCGCACTCAAAAGTAATCCAACGGATTATATTGTTTTTGGCTAATGTTGGCTACCGGAAGTATCAGTTGCGATTGATTGAGATGTGGTATAAATAAGATATTTTTTTACCCGTTCTCTTTTCATCTATCTCTAAAGCTCAGCCAATTGGGCATTCAATTGGTATCCCCTTTTAATGAAAACTTGATGGTGTGGTGAGACTGGAAGTTGGTCGGCTTTCTCTGAATCTCTTTCTCAAATCCAAAATTACAAATTGACCGCCCAAGCACCAGCACTAAATAGTATAATTTCAACGAAGAATCAGCTCAATCAACGAAGGATCAGCCTCAATCAACGCCCAGAACAAAAATGTAGTTAAAGAAATTTTCACCTGCAGCTTAAAGAAAACTAATGGTACGAATTTTCATATTACTATTGTGTTATTTACCGTGTTTCAAATCTATGGATACCTTTAGAATCATGATTAAATTTTCTTTCTATAAGGTAATTTCTTAATTAATTTGAAAATTTTCCCTATTGTCTTATGTCTTTTTGAAGGCTGCATTTTAAACAGATCAATTTATTCTCACAAAGAAACAATCTCAACTAACGAGACTATGTAAGGAGATTTCTAATTCAAAGAAACCTACCCGTAACAGGTATGTCTTACCAAATTACCATATATCCTTTAGAATTGCGAGTTAAAGCATTGGTATAATTTTTTAATATAGAAGCATTTATTAATTGAAGGGTATAATCTAATAAGCTGTGTGGAGATATGCTGACCGAAGGGGGAAAGAATTAACATGTGTTTATATGATATTCATATGAAGAGAATGAAAAAGAAAAAGCTTAAAATGCAGCAATAAAGTATATTATTTAAATAGGAAAGTAAAATTTGGTAAAAGAAATAGAATGAAATAAGTAATTTTTTTTTAAATGTTATAGGTTTTAATGGATGGATTTACAATGTTTTACATAGGAAAACAGATGGACAATCAGCAAGCGTAAACGAGAATCAATAAACTTACAAAAGAGTAGTACTTGTCTTCCAAAAGTAAACAATGAAAATGCAGTTCCTAAATCTTCAACATATGGATTTGTCTCTCACTTGTAAGTAACTATATTCATTTATTATTCGACACGCATACTAGATAACTACTAATTCAATGTCATGCAGTTGCAGCGATGAAGAAGAGCTTTTGAGAAGTCATAATTTTAATTTGTCTACCACTATTGGGGTCAGTATATGTATAAATATTTTTTTTAAATTAGGATGTTCATTAATGACAAGTCACAAATGAGTATTTTTAAAAAATTAATATGAGAAGAGCTTTTGAGAAGTCACATGTAAATTTTTTTAATCTTTATTACTTTTGTGACAGTTGAGGAAACACAGTAGGAAAACCAACAGAGAACTTTCAGCAGAACATAAGGCAAGTCACAAAAAGCAATGTGAAAGGATTGGTTGTGCAGATACATATTCAGATAACAATGAATCAAAACATGTTAAGGCAGATAAGTTCACCTTGGAAACTAGGTGTGCGCCTGACCGATTTTGTTCTCTTGTTGGTAACTTATCGGAAGACAAGAAAAATGCAATAAGAGATATAGGATTTGGAAGCCTACTTGAAATCCAATGTGGTCGACTGAGGAGGCAATTATGTCGTTGGTTAGTGGATCAATTCAAACCTAAATGCAACATTATTGAACTTCATGGTCAAAATTTGAAACTGTGCCACAGAACATTTTCAGATGTCATGGGTGTAAAAGATGGAGGTATACCAATACAATTGGGTGGACCAAGTGAAAATATTGCTGAATTACTAGATATTTTTTAATCAACAGTCAAAGGGATCAACATCAAGACGCTTGAGGATATTATAAAGCAAGAAGATAAAACCAGCTGGATTTTCAAGGTTTGTAATAAAGTTGATTTTGGCACATTTATGCATACACCCATTATTATATTAAATCATGAATATCTGTTATATTTCTTTCATATTATATTCTATTCTGACACCATTTGTATTTTTTCTATAATATTTGCATGCGTAATTGTATAAAACATTTAAAGTTACTGTGAAATATGAGCACATATAAGCCATTTATCAAACTCATTCATGTTTGTTATTGTTCATTTTACAAATAGTAGTTTTGATATAAGCAGGTTGGGTTTACTTTGTTTGCACTAGCCACGTTGTTATGCCCAACAAGTGGTTATATATCGCATTTGTTCTTGCATCCGTGCAACGATGTTCTCAATGTTACATCACTTAATTGGGCTTCATTTTGTTATAAATGGCTGGCAAAATCCATTGGCAAATATAAGAATCGTGAAACTACATATGTCGGGGGATGTCTTCTTTTCCTACAGGTAAGATGATTTTCATAATTGAATTTTAGCATTTTTCTGGCCATGGATGGCTGTTTATACAGATTTTCTTAACTATAATCTGTTTATACAGATTTTTTACCTCCATAATGTTGCATACAACTGCATTCAGCCTGATGGGACCAAAACTCCTGTGACATTCTGGAAAGAATCAATGGTGAAGAGGTTCATGAAGTGGTTGAGATCTCAGGGAGGGATTGGAAGTAATAAGGTAAATTTTATTGTAGAGTGCTTATCATTATAATTACCATAATAATGTGTAAGAAATGGCATTATCCTTATTTTTTGATATCATTTATCTGCTCAATTAAACAGATTCAGATGCGTACCACTGATACCGGTGAAGCTTCTCGATCAAAAGTTGTTAGACATCTCAATTTTGAAGAAATAATTCAGAAACAAATACTTTCAATCAGGGTACTGACATTTAAGGTTGATTATCTATCTGATGCGATATCTGACCAGACAAAAATGCTAAAAGAATTGCTACATCAAAGGCAAATTATGGACCGAGTTGCCCCTCATGTCCATCATCCTACCACAGATAACATTAAAACTCCTTCCCACGAGTTTGTGTCTGCTCAAGAAAATAATGTTGGGGCTGAGTTTATTGAAATCTCATCAAATGAAAGTTCAGCCCGAGGTTATGATAAGATAAACTCTCCTTATGATGGCTCCAGCTTAAACACAAAAGAACGACAACTATATCAAATATTGAGGACATTAGAAATGGTTATGGATTGTGAAAAGACAGATGCATTACCCTCAAAGAAAATGGAAATGTCCAAGGGAAAACAAGAACTGATTCTTAAGGATTCTAAGGTATTAAAGTGTCTTTGTTACTGTTGTTTTTATATTTATCATAATTGTATGTTGTGACATTACCTCAGAATATGTGAATTTTAATTTTTTCTCTTTTGTAGGAGGGTCTTGTGATGATACAATCAAATGCAAAGGGAATGCATATTCAAACTTCTAAAAAAAAAAATGTCAATCTCAAGTCTACCCAACCCCGATTTTTGGCTGGTCCATTTCCAGTTCCCACTCCATTTACCGAGGATGAAAAAAAGCTTATTCTTTACCTTTTTGACGACAAGTTGGCTGAAATGTATGGTCTAGTAATAATGAAATGTTTTTGTAAATGGCTAGATTGTTTCGAATATAGATATAAATCTCTTAATCTTGCTTTAATCATTGTAATAATGTTGTTTTTTCATCGTAAAGGGATGTTGTCGTCCGTACAGAATACAGCAGCATAACACGGAGCAGTATGCGTTCCCTCTTGCCGAGAGCATGAATTGATAGTGATGTAATACTCTATGCCTACTATGTACAATATTTAGGATTCATTCAATACTAATGATGCCATTATTTTCAATTAGTATATATGTGCATATCTCTTAACTAATATTCCACTTTGGTCGCAACTGTTAAAAAAAAATTTCAGATTATTACTATGTACGCAGAGTACAAGACTATTGAAGAGGCCCAAAAGGATATCACCTCTCCTCGATGTTGGTTCTTGCCGTCATATTATTCCGTAAGATAACCAGAAGTTAAATATTTTTAATTCAATCATTAGTCTTTAAATGAGATCATGCAGATTGTCAACTAACAAAATGTTTTTATTCTTTTAATTTTTGCCTCTTAAATTTAAAGCAAGTTGTATTGGGTGACTCGGGTGATCTAAACCTCTATCGTCGAGCTTCTAGGTTCTAAGAGCGCTACATGCCCCAGTTGGAAACCTGTGAAAAGGTTTAGCGCATAACATGAATTTTTTTTAATGAACTTTTTGTGGTTTGTATTTTTACATAGTTCCTTGGTATCTTTTTCATTTTACTAACATGATAACAAAACATTTTGCCATTAATTGTATTTACTCTCCTACAACTGCAGATTTATGTGCCCATACATTGTGAAGCTCATTGTTACATGCTTGTTATTGACATTCTTCGTCAAACTGCTGATATTTGGGATTCATTGGAATCTCTCAGTCAAAGAGAAAAAATGGTTAATCAGTCATTGACAATTGTATGTTCTTAGGAGGATTGACTACGTTTGTGAGTTAGTCGGAATTTGATTAAATAACATTCTAAATTTTGTCAACACTTATTCTGGTTGATGTTGGCAGCTCGCCTCGCTGGATTTTTTGCTACTTAGAGAGGCTCGACTTCGTTTTGGTTCAAATTTCAATTTTCTGCATTTTCAACTTGGTCGTCAAACCGGTCTGCCACAACAGCCAAATGATTTTGATTGTGGATACTATACCTTGAAATATATGGACAATCCCTCTATTGTTGCTGACCAGTCTTATCAGGTATATGCTTTTTTTTTCAATCTTGAAGATTGATGATTCTGATATTTAGTTCATGATCAATGCTTTCTTCAGACCATTTATCAGTCATTATGTTTAATGATTCTGTATTTAGATTAATAACAATGATAACAGAGGAGTACTGCAAAGAAGTAAGAAATATTAAAGTTTTCTTTATGAAGAGTACTTTTAAGGCATAACAAGGAGTACTCAATAATTTTTTTTTCCTTTTAAGGATGTATTAAGCAAGCTGTTTTTAGAAGATATCTAGTTTTGAAAGCAATAAGACATACTTTTTAGCGAGTAAACAAGCACCTAAAAATGTGAATTGTTAAAAATCTGCATATGTAAAAGGCTAAGTATTTATATTTAAGAAGTATTATTATATGTTGCAAGTCAACTACCTTTTGTGAAAAAATAAGCTTGCTGCTAGTAATTAGGTAACAACCACTGGAGTCGTGAACTATGTGGACTTTATTATTTTTATATAAATTCATCTTGTGAGCATATAGAAATTGTTGTAATTAGTGTTTCTTTTTTGTTAGCACGATTCAGATTATGCTCGCATCCTGTTGGCACTCTATCTAGCACAATCTCCACTTAATGATATTAGGCATAAACTCATGCAAGATGCTTCCAATGGATATGGAAAGTGTAGTGCTGCTGACTCGCAAAGGGCCCCTTGTAAACAAACTTCAGAATTAAGAAAAGTTGCCAGAAATATTAATCTTAACCAGACACCGTCCGAGGCTTTATTAAAAACATTACTATGATCTCTAAAGGTATGTTAAGTCGCTTGTCATTCCCATTTTTGATCTTATGTCCTATGCTTATCAATTGTTATTAAGTTGTTTTTTCTATTTCTTTTAGTGAGTTATGATGTTTTTGGTAGACCAATTAAACTTGTTATTAATCATCTGCTTGTGTTTTGAACTAGGTGTCACTACACTTGGAATTGCAGCTTTTATATTTTGGTATTCGAAACCATTTTGTTTTTGAATATTTTTGTAACAACACCTTTTTTGTATAGCGTATACTAATCATTTTTTGGTTAGGTAGTCGAGTAACTGTTTATTAGAACCTTTGTCAGTTCATTCACCTAAAGAAGCAGTCAAGCAGATGAGCCATGTGTGGCCTTAGAAGATGGTGTTGTAGATGCATTTCGTGCTGATGGATGCCCTCTTATTTTTTTGTGTCCGAGGGTAGTGTATTTAGGTTGCATATTCTGACCATTTGTTATTAGGCACTATCGGTCAGAGATGGCTAATTGTAGAAACTTGATATGTATTTTGGGCTATATCTCTGTTAATTCTTCTCTATTATAACTGTCTTAAAATTCCAATAAAATTACTTATTGAATTTTTTGTAGCTTAAATTTGGTTTTGTTTTGTTTCAGATTTTGATGAATTATGATGTTGAAGGGTTTCGACTCTTTTGTAATCTACTTTGCTTTGACTAATGATGTTCAATCCTACAGATATTATATCTTTGTAGATTCAATTTTCCGTTGTTAAATTTAAGTGATCTTTTATTTTTCCTTTGTGGCTTGCATGCATGCATGAGTGTCGAAAAGGTCACTGGAGTGTTATTTTTTGGTTGTTGGACACTTAAAAAAAATATTGATCTAGAATGTCTGGTTGTTGAGAACTCAGAACCAAAAAAAAAAAAAAAATATTCCTTGCATGGTGAAATTACTTTGAACTACTACTTCCATTTTCAACAAAAGCTCAAACAAAAATAAAAATAAAACCTCTGCCTTTATTTCAGATTAGGCAGTATGATATATTCTACTGGAAATATAATGTCAATGAAATTCAAAATTTATAATTTTTCACTGACAGGTACAAATTGATATTTTTATTTCCCGCCTCCATTTTTGATATTTTTGAGAAGTCTTACTTGTGAAAATTAGCAATTATAAATGTTGCTAGTAATGCCCACGGGTGCACATATACTTAAGATTAGCAATCGTCAAAATTTTATATATATGGTTATTGTATAAGATTATTGTAAAAATACAATTGATTAAAATATAATTTTTAAAATTACATTTAAAAGAAATCAACTCCGAAATGTAAATATAGAGTTTCAAACCTTAACCAATTTACGAAAAGGTGGGAAGGATATAGTTTTCCATCCAACTCTTACCTAACCGAAAAGCAATTATATTCTTGATGGTATCAAATTTTGTAATTACTCATAAAATATTGTTGTTTTCAATATCATTTAGAAACATAACTAATATTTATAGTACAATTTAATCAAGTGTTTGTAAATTCTTTTATTATTTAAAAGAGATAATGAATTTAACAGTTCTTGTCGTTTGTTTCAAATTTGAGTTTTATATTTACCTACAATTGCTATTTTGGGGCACAATTTTTTGGAGAATTCACAAGGATTGTCTATTAAAATAGAAAAAATTAAAGCAAACCTGCGTATGAATTTAATTCTAACCTAATTTATTAGTTGTTATAAGTTGAGTACAGTTGCAATTCATCCCGTGAAATTGTTGAGTAATTAATGTTATGACTTGTGGATTAGGCCTTTGGACATTCCTAAAATTTCCTTATAAAATTCTTTTTTCATTGAGATTAATTGAATTGGTTTTGATCACATGTGCTAGGTCACTCTCCTTACGGAGGGTAGTGACCCATATTGCGATCTCGTATCAAGCGAACAAGTTCTTGTAATCGGATTTTTAGGGCTCACTTGGGATTGTTTTTAGGAGATTTAAAAGTGATTTTGAAAATCTAAAAATTAAATTTCGTATTTGGTAAATTTTTATAAAAATCATTTTTGGCAAAATTACTCAATTTTATAGTAGATTTTCAAATTTTGATTTTGAGAATCACTTTTACATTTAATATGATTTTGTATATATCATCATATAGCATCCAATGGATGGATGCAACTGTTGTATGGTACTACAGTTGCACCATAGTTTTGCCCCATATATATATTATAAACTTTTAAATTTTTGGTTGATTATTAGGAAATAAAATCATTAACCTTAAAGAGATTATTGTTATTATTATTATGAATTATATTGAGATAACACAATAAAAAATAAAAATACTAATACTATAAAATATTTATTTTAGTTATCAAATAATTATATATACATATTGAGAAATATTATATGTGTGTGTGTGTGTGTTTATAAATATTGAAATAAATTTCATTCAATATTATGTCTAATTTAGTCATTTATATTTTTATAATAGATTAACAGTACGATTTACCAAATATATACAATCACTTTTAAAACTAACAGTACTTTTAAAAATAAATTATACCAAATGTTTCACTAATTCTTTCACATGTAATTGTTTCTGTAACACAATTACCAACGATTATTTTACAAGTTATACCATTACCAAACTAGGCCTTAATCCAACATTGAGCTCATTTGTAAATAATTATATAGTGTGGATTGTCTTAAAAGGTTAAAGCTACTTAACAGTAATCTATTAAATTTTCAGTAATTTAAGTTTTAATATATTTAATAGGGTGTGACATTTTAATATATAGAGATTTAAGAGTAATGTTTATTTTGATGATCAGTTAAAATAAGAAACCTAAAAATAACATAGAAAATTATTTATATCGGTATTTATGATCCTTAGGTCACACGTAACATTTTATTATTTTATGAGATCTCATCATCACAGATAGTGCAAAGAAAAATTTAGAGGATTCTCTAACAAAATGTGCTAATTTGAAAAGCAAATCATATAACTTTAGGGAGTAATTGGACGTTGTTTAACCTGAATATTTGTTTGTTTCTTTGTGATAGAATATGAATATTGTTGAAAAACATAAATATTTATGAAATGTAGGTGATGATTTTCAGTAGATAATCATTTTCCAACATTTGTGTGTTATAGCTGTCTCAATGAGAACCGGTCTCATCGGCCATTGTTCTACGCAATATTGCCCATGTCATTAGATCTCTAAGTAAATACCAAAGACAAATTAATTTAAAGTCCTACATGAATGTTGAAATTCATTTTAAGGGGTTGGAATATTCAACCCATAAATTTTTGAGAAAATTGTTTAAGTAGTTCCACCGAAAATTAGGAATAATTTACCATGAATGAGATAAAACTAACATAAAGAAGGCATGTGTACCCCCAATGTCAGAATTTCATAATAAATATAGAAATAACAAACCAAAAAACGGAGAAACCATAAGTAGAGGAATCAAACCAAAAAATTGAAATTTATTAACAAGAAATTGATAAAGAAAATGGAAAAGTCGGTAAATATGAATATAACTTAAAAGTTCCACACAAAAGTTGTAATTCAGTTGAAAGATTTAGAATATATAACCAATGAATTGTTGAGAAAAGAGATAAGTAGCTTAACTCATAAATAGGAATAACTCACCACAAATTGGGTAAAGATTAACGTAAAAAAGGTTGTAATAATTTAACTTGAAATATGTACCCATAATGTTAGAATTCAGTAGGAAAAGTAGAAATATCTAACCAAAATGTGAGGAAAAAAATAGTACAGGAGTGCAATGGAAAAATTAGAATTTATTAACATAAAATCGATAAAGTTGAGTTGATGGTTAAGTTGGTAAATACGAATAAAACTTTAACTTCCATATGAAAGTTGAAATTCATTTAAAAGAGTTGGAATATTTAGCCCATAAATTATTGAGAAAATAATTAGGTAGTTCACCCCACAATTAGGAATACTTGACCACAAACTGGATAATGATTAACGCAAAGAACGCAACCAAAAATTTGAGAAACCATCACTACAGAAATCCAACCAAAAATTTGGGATTTATTAATAATAAATAGATAACATAAATGGTAAAGTTGGTTAATGGAAAGACAACTTGGAATTTCTACACAAATGTTGTAATTCATTTAAAAATTTTAAAATATACAAATAATGAATTGTTGGGGAGAAGAATTAAGTAACTGAACCTATTATTAGGAATAAGTAACAATAATTTGGATACAATTAATGCAAAAAAGGTATAAAATGATTAACTTGAAATATGTACCAATAATGTTAGAATTCAATAGGGAGTAGAAATATGCAAGTAAAATATGTTGAAGACAGGAGTCGAATAGCCCAACTAAAAACTTAGCATTTATAACTGCAAATTGATAAAGTATAACGTTAAATAGGTAAATGTGCAGATGACTTGGAACATCCACGGAAAAGTTGGAATTCAATTGACAGGTGGACAATACAAATAATAAATTGTTAGGAATAGAGAGTTAGGTAGCTAAACCTATTAGTAGGAATGTCTTACCACAAAATAAAGATGAGTAACCGGAAAAAGATATATGGTAGTCTAACTTGAAACATTTACCCATAATTTTAGAATTCAATTAAAATAATAGAAACATAAGACCCAAAAATAGATGAAACAAGATTGGAAAAAATTATCCAAGACTGAGAATAACAAACCAATTTTTTGATAAATTAGAGTGGGAAGTCGGATTCTATAAAGCGAACTTAGAATATTCACCTAAAATAATGGAATTCAATTAAAAAGATAGGAATATAAGAGTCAACCTATCATGCAAGGAATGTTGGCTCTACAATTGGAATATAAAACAAAAAAATTGGTGGAAATAAGAGTTGAAGAACTTAACCTAAATGTTGAGACAATTTACTAATGATTTGATAAATTTCAATGGGAAATATAAATATAAAAATGAACTTGAAACATTGACATAAATGTTGGAATTCAATAAAAATTATAGGAATAAACAACCACAAAATGGTGGGAAAAAATTGAGAATCAACCAAAAAGTTGAAATTTGTAAACCATAATTTGATAAACTTCAAAGGAATTTTAGATGAAAAATGGACTTGAAACTTCTACCAAAAATATTGGAATTCATTAAAAAAAGATGAAATATAGAACAAAAAAATTGTGGGAAAATAGTTGATGAACTTAATCTAAAAGTTGTAAAAGAATTTCCAAAAATTTGGTAAATTCTAATTGCAAGTAGGAATATAAAATCAAAAAGTTGTGAGAGGAACAACTGCACCCAAAATTGGTAAAAACTCACCAAGAATTTGAGTACTTTTAACTAAAAGTACGGATGCAAAATGTAAACTCGAAAATTCGACCTAAAATTTTAAAATTTAACAAAAAGAGTATAAGTATAAAACCAAAAAGTAGTGGTAAAAATAGTTAAAAAACTTAACCTAAAAATAGAAATAAATTATCAAGAATTTGATAAATTTAAACCAGAAGTAGAAATCTATAAAGCAAACTTGAAATATCTACTTAAAATGTTGGATATTAATACAAAGAATAGGAATATAAAACCAAAAAATAGTGGAAAGAATAACCTCACCCAAAATTGGGAACAACTCAATCACAATTTGAGTAATTTCAATTGGAAGTTGGGATACAAAAAGTAAACTTCAAATCTCGACCTAAAATATTGAAATTCAACAAAAATAGTATAAATAAAAAATCAAAAAGGGGTGGAAATTAGAGTTAAAGAATTTAATCTAAAAGTGTAAATCAATTACCAGGAATTTGATACATTTCAACTAGAAATAGGGATTCAAAAAATAAACTTGAAACATCCACTTAAAATGTTGGATTTTAATAAAAGGAATAGGAATATAAAACCCAAAAGTTGTACAAAGAACAATCTCACCTAAAATTAGGAACAAAACACCAAATATTTGAGTAATCTACACTAGATGTAAAGTTACAAAAAAGTAAACTTGAAATTTCGAACTAAAATATTAAAATTCAACACAAAGAGTATACATATAAAACCAAAAACTGGTGGAAATCAGAGTTAAAGAATTTAACCTAAAAGTAGAAATAAATTACCAGGAATTTGATACATTTCAACTAGAAGTAGGGATAAAAAAAGCAAACTTGAAACATCGACTTAAAATGTTGGATTTTAATACCAAGAGTACAAATATAAAACCAAAAAGTAGTGGCAAGAACAACCTCACCCAAAATTTGGAACAACTGAACCAGAATTTGAGTAATCTCAACTGGAAGTTGAGATTCCAAAAGTAAACTTGAAACCTTGACCTAAAATATTAAAATTCAACAAAAAGAATATAAATATAAAACCAAAAAGTTGAGCAAACAAGAGTTAAAGAGGTTAACCTAAAAGTAGAAAAACACTTACCAAGAATTTGACAATTTATAACGAGAAGTAGAAATCTAAAAACCAAACTTGTAACATCCACTTAAAAAGTTGGATTTTAATAAAAAGAATAGGAATATAAACCGAAAAAGTTGTAGAAATAAGAATTAAAGAACTTAACCTAAACGTAACAAATAAATTACCAAAAATTTGACAAATTTCAACGAGAAGTAGAAATCTAGAAGGGCAACTTGAAACGTCCACTTAAAATGTTGGATTTTAATACAAAGAGTAGAAATATAAAATACAAAAGTGGTGGAAACAATATTTAAAGAACTTAACCTAAAAGTAGAAATAAATCACCAGAAATTTAATAATTTCAACGAGAAGTAAGGATTTAAAAAGTAAATTTGAAACATCCACTTAAAATGTTGGATTTTCATAACAATAGTAGGAATATTAAACCAACAAGCGGTGGGAAGAAAACCCCAACCGAAATTTGGAACAAGGTCATAGAATTTGAGTATCTTCAACTGAAAATTGGGATACAAAAGTAAACTTGAAACTTTGACCTAAAATATTAAAATTCAACAAAAAGAGTGTAAATATAAAACTAAAGAGTGGTGGAAACAAGAGTTAAAAATCTTAACCTAAAAATAAAAATAAATTATCAAGAATTTGATAAATTTCAACGAAAAGTAGAAATCTAAAAAGTAAACTTGAAAATTTTACTTAAAATGTTGGATTTTAATACAAAGAGTAGGAATATAAAACCAAAAAGTGGTTGGAAGAATAACCTAACCCAAGATTGGGAACAAATCAACAAGAATTTGAGTAATTTAAACTGGAAGTTGGGATACAAAAAGTAAACTTGAAATTTCGACTTAAAATATTAAAATTCAACAAAAAGAGTATATAAATATAAAACCAAAAAGTAGTAAAAATAGGAGTTAAAGAACTTAACCTAAAAGTAGAAATAAATTACCATAAATTTGATCAATTTTAACAAGAAATAGGGATCTATAAAGTACACTTGAAATGTCCACCTAAAATGTTGAAATTCGATAAAAATAATAGAAACAAATAACTAAAAAGTTGTGGCACAAGAGTTGAAATTTCAACTTAAAAGTTGGAATTACTTACTAAGCATTAAATAATTTTTAATGAAAAGTAGGGATCTAAAAAATTAACCGAAAATACTCACCTAAAATGTTGGAATTTAATAAAAAGAAGAGGAATATAGAACTTAAGTGTGATGGGAAGATGAGTTGATAAACATAACCTAGAAATTGGAATAACTTACACAAAATTTTTTTAAAAAAACCAACAAGTAGAGATCTAAAAATGAACTTGAGACTTCCACCCAAAATATTTGAATTTTTAAAAAAGAATAGGAATATAGAATTTATAAGTTGCAGGAATAAAAGTTGATGAACTTAACCGAAAAGTTGGAATAAGTTATAAGGTATTTGGTAAATTCCAATGCGAAGTAGAAATATAAAAAGTAAACTAAAAACATTTATCCAAAATATTGAAACTCAATCAAAATAGTAGGATTGTACGATATAAAAGTTGTGGGAAAATGAGTAGGAACAAGTTACTAAAAATTAGATAAAGTTTAATGGAATGTAGGGATAAAAAATGTAAAATTGAAATATCTACCTAAAAAGTTAGTATTTAATGAAAAGAGTGGAAATATGAAAGAAAATACTAGTAAAAAATTAGTTGAAACAAGTTACGAAAATTTAGATAAATGATAGTGAAAACTAGGAATTTCAAAAGTAAACTTGAGACATATAATATTAGTATTGGAATGTAACAATAAAAAATTGAAATATGACTATTTTGTGATATTTTTATAATATTTTTATTAATTTTTATGCTATTTATAAATTTAAAATTATTACAATTTTTTTATCTCATTTGAAGGCAAATTTTTAATTTTTCCCTTTTTTTAAATAAAATTTTCACATTAAAAACAATTAAAAATTTTAATTTACATTTATTAACCGGTTGAAAACCGGTTGTACCGGTACCATACATGCGCTGCATGAGATGCAGCGCTGCATGGTAGGTTGACTAATAAGCAACAGTTGTGATGATAAGAGACTTAACAACAGAACTTGTGACAAAGTGTAAATAACTTGGAACATTAACACAAACAGTGAGAATTGTGAATTCAACCGGAATAACCGGCTACTTTACAATCATTATTCAACATGTCACGGCAAAATCAACCATACATACACCAGATACATAGTAGGCAGACCCTCAGAGAAATGACCAACAATTATTTATCCTACATAAATTAATTTACAATCACTCACATAAACAGTATTTATGTGAGATTCATTTACTGTTTATTTAAATAATTGTAAATTACAACATTACTTATAACTTAGGATCCTTATACTATTTGTTTTGTTTTATTCACATAACAATCCGTCAAGCCAATTGGGACCCACTGAGAAAAGTCCAAGAAGTTTTTCGCCGCATAACGCTTAAGAGAATCACGTGATGTAGTGAAAGTCACAGTGGGACCCACGTGCGTAGAAATTAGTCCCTCATCACATCCATGTGGAGCCTACGTATTAAATAATGCAAAAACTATCGTACAATGTTAATATTATAGATGAGGAAGAGATCCCTAAGTAAGTTATATCACTTATTTGGGGCCGCCTATTTGGTATAATTTTGTAATTTAGATAACTTACATCATTATTCGAGGAATCAAAGTCCTAAAATAAAAAAAGAAGAAGACACTTATGATCATTCTTTTCAGTAGGTTTGGCAGAAAAAATAAATGCATTATGATACTATGGATGAAATGATTAATGCATGCGTTTACGGTCCACATTTTGCGATTATCCAAAAAGATGAACAAGGAAATGTACAAAACACAGAATTGAATTGACAAAAGGAGATAATAGCAATAAGAAACTCGTGATTCAATCTTTGCCACGAAGTTTGTCGGTGCCTATCCAATGAAACAGCATTCGGCAAAATAATCAATCATCTAACCTTTGGAGTTTTTCCAAAAATTAAGTTTTTATTTATTTATTTTATTACTTAGTCTAACACTAATCTAACTCCCTCCACGTTACAGAATTTAAACTCTAAATCTCTTATGATGTAGGATATTATTTGAAAATTATAAGATTTTTATTATTTTAAGATTGTCTATTTTAATTAGAATTAATTATAGTATGTGTTTAGATTTTTATTTATATTATAATTGTGATTTACTTTCTTTTTTAGTTAACTTAAGAAAGTAAGTTTACTCTATTACAAATAAAGAAGTCTTGTTATTATAACTTTAATGTTTGATCAATTAATAAAATTCCTCTTTATAATTACATGTAGAATTATCTATCAAAAATCTCTCTTGTAATGATGGAACTTGATATCCGGTGAAATCGCACAATTTGAGCCATAAAAACCTTGGCCACTGTCAGAGCTGCATATGGATGTTTCAAAGCGACGAAGTGTGCATATTTTGACAGACGATCCAGACAACCATGATGACAGTGTATTCTTGTGATGTTGGAAGCCCATCTATAAAATCCATAGAAATTGAGGTTCTGATTTTGTCTGGAATCTATAAAGGTTGAAGAAGTCCTGCTGGCTGGAGATTCTCTACCTTACATTGCTGACAAACTTCCCAGTGCCTTATGAATTTCTTGATCTTTGCACGTATTCGAGGGCAATAAAAACTAGATTTAACTTGGCTGAGAGTTTTTTGATAGCCAAAGTGTCCTCCAATTGGTGATGAATGTGCTTCCTTTAAAATATTTTGTAAAAGTGACGAAGTAGGACTCAAATAAAGCTTTTCATGTTTGTACCTGATGCAAAGCAAGAAATTGAAGAAATTATAATTAGATTTAAATGTATAATATTTATTTGGGTAATATCCCTAATTTACTCATAATTAAACAGAGAACAACAAACAAACAAACAAAACAAGCTCATATAAGTCATAAAACAAAAATAAATTCAAATAAAGGTAAACTCCATCTCAAGATACCGGACGCTCCATTAATATTTTATCTTTGGACAGAGTATTAACATATAAATGATATCTCGGTGCAATAATCAAACATTGATAATGAGAACACATCAAACAATAAATTTTCCTTTACACCAATTTATTGTTCACATGCAAAACCAAAAAATCATCATGTATTTATTGCCACAAATGCACATGTAATTCTATTAAATATGGATCTTCCTTTGGGCCGATTGATATCCACAGAAATTACATAAACCAACTATATATATTAATTTATTGATTTAATTTTCTTAATACCATAAGACAACCACACATTGTTCTCAAATTCAACAATATTGAAATTATTAACTTAGAGAACATCAAAACTTTAATTATTAATTGAAAATAAAGTCGATTCTCAATTATTCAATATGAAGAGGCTTTGATTTCACTTGTTAGAACAATAATCCTTTGGTGAAAGCCATCACTTATAATTCAGAAACATTCATGTTGTATACTAAGCATCAATAACAAAATATACAGAAGTGTAATTGAATCTATATTGTACAATTACTCTTTAGAGTTGTGTAGTTGACATTCCAGATCAATACATTCTCTTAAAGAACCCTTTAAGTTTATCTATCCTCTCTTCCTAATGATAGGATGTCATAAAGAATCAAATAATATGGTTGACCTAAGGACTATAATCATTTATATAGACAACTTTTTCTACTGTCTTTAGATATTCCAATTTCAGCCCACCATAAAAATAGAAATTATCCGTAAGTATCTACACATTAAAATCTCACACCTTATTAAATAAATTGAATCTCACACCCTATTAAATATATTGAGCTCGTATTATCGTAAATGTTAATAGATCACTTTTAATTAGACTAACTTTATATGATAGTTTGTAACAAATAATTATTTACATATAAGACCAACATTAGATTAAGGATTCAATAATATTGAATTAAAGATCCAACAATTAGAGGTGACTAGTTACTAAAAAAAGAAATAAAAAATGAAAATCAAGATATTTTGATGAGAAAGTCATGTCCACGCGCCTAATTGATTGATCAGTATGCAACAGTGCAGTGACCATCTATCTATTCCTTCAAGCTCTATAAATAGCAAGCTCTTGTGCTTTAATTTCCACCTGTCTAACAGCCTTAAAAATAATTGAAAATTAATCAACAATGAAGAACTCAGTACTAGCACTAGCTTTCTTCGTCTTTCTCTTTGCCTTTGCTGCAAAACCATCTTTGGCTGCTCGTCATGAGCCGTTAGTGCTTCATTCCGATGGCCAGGAGCTCCTCACGGCTACCAACAATTGCGATATCGTAACTCAATTTGAGTGTAATGGTACGTAATTATTATTGAGGACATTATCCTAACAATTACTGGGTTAATAATACAACTGAGCTAATTTTTTAATATGAGTTAGGTCCATGTACTTTTAAAATATGGCTATAATTGGCTGTTGAGCAAGTTTTAACCACTTAATAATTCATATATGAAATATAACTGCAGGCAAGAGCTCATGGCCAGAACTGGTTGGTGTAAACGGGGAGATTGCTGCTGCTACGATACAGAAAGAGAATCCTAATGTTCATGCAATCATAATACTTGAGGGAACTCCAGTTACACAAGATTTTCGTTGTGATCGGGTTCGAGTTGTGGTTGACAAATATGAGAAGGTGGTTCAAGTTCCTCGGATTGGCTGAACTTCGACGATTATCTGCAATCATCATGGCTGGATGGACGGTCAGGATTAACTGCTTGTTTATAATCACTTGACTATGTATTAGTAAAATAAATGAACAAGTAGTGTTGTTTAATAAAGCATGCATGGATGTGCGTGATATCCAACAATCGGGTTCTACGAATGAGTGTAATAATACAACCTTTATGTCTACACTTTTTTTGTTTAGTTTTTTTTTTCCCCTTGATAAGAAAGCACGCTTTCACAGAATCATACTAAGAAAAAGGATACAAGAGATGAGTTGGGCAAGTCCCCAAAAACAACGAGAAAGCTAATTTTGTGATTACAAGTTCTAGAAGTATGTTGTATTATAGCATAACTTGGTCTCCGAAGCTTTTCTTGAACTTCAGAAATAGCCCAAAAAATCTCCAGCTTGCTGTTCTTCTTACTAGCAATTAAATTTATTACGTCTTGCCAATCTGTTTCAAGTATCAGTGGTACACTTGTTGCCTCTTCTGCAATTTCCTAGCCCTAATTAGTTGCTTCAGCTTCTGCAGATGCTACACTGTCATAGTATTTTGACTTCTTCACTCAGCAGCTACAAACTCTCCCTTGTGAGTCCTGGTGACAATCCCAGGCTTAGCATTGATTTTTAGACTTGATGGTGGCATCCACGTTCACTTTGAACCAGCTTTTAAGAGGGAGTGTCCAGCTTGGCTGAGTTGCAGACACTTGCCTTGAACTTGCTTTCATTTGAGGGGCTTTAATTTTTATGTAGGACTCAACTGTTACTTCAGCTTTAGCCACTAATACGTGAGAATCTTCTTCTTTTTTTTCCCCAAAGATGAAAAGATTTCTGGAGTGTCTTATGAAGACTATATGTTACTATAACATGCCAACACTAAAATTTCTTGATAAGATTTAGACGATGGCGAAAATAAAATTATTCAATCATTAAATTAATGATTTTGTAGAAGTATATCGGCCTAATTCATACTAAAAAACTAGCTTAGGAGTTGAGGTTGCCCAAACCTACCAACACTAAAACTTTTGATAAAAATTAAACAATGATGGAAAATTTAAATAATTGTCAAAAAATTGATTATATAGAAGCCCATATGCCTAACTTAGACTCAAAAGTTAAACTTAAAATTTGAGGGTTACCCAAACCTTATATATTTAACTCACGAATAATCTTCAGTCGATGTGGTATATTGCTTCTAACATCACCCATCAAGGGCATACCAGTCCTTTTGTTTAGTCTTTATCACGTGATAAGGTAGTATTCATCCTCAATCGATGTGGGATCAATATTGTCCCTAACACTCCGGTTGCAAGTAGATTGGTTTTTTGGTTTGGCCCTTGTCACCTGATAAGATAATATTCATTATCAACCGATATGATATATTGCCCCTAAGACCCTCAGTCATGAGCAAATTGGTCTTTTAGTCTAGTCCTTGTCACTTGTTGAAATAGTATTCACCTTTAGTCGATGTAGGATATTGTCCCTCCTCTATCACATGTAGACTAGTCTTTTAGTTTGGTTGTCACATGGTACATTCGTGCATGACAGTGGCTCTAATATCATATGGAAGTTCATAAATCTTTCTCATACTTAAAAACTTGTTCAATAGTTGAAGGTTACCCAAACATTACATACTTAACACAAGTCTCATCCTCAGTGGATGTAAAATATTTTCCCTAACAAATTGTCTCCACTTTGATTATTAATAAAAAAAGATTAATTGTCAATGAATATAAAAATTGATTGACTTACTTTTGCTAATTAATAATAAGTCGTCCTTATTTGTGATACGGGCACTCAAATAATAGTAAATTTTATTACAATAGGAATGTTCAAAATAAAATTTAAAGTGCAAATAACTCTACATCTTTTCTTTTTATACTCAATTAACTCTACAATATGTAATTTTTTACAAGGTAAAAATTTGTTTTGTCCTTATATTTTGAGGTTAGTTCTCATTTAATCTTTATATTTTTAAAATACCTTAAAATATTTCTGTCGTTAAATTATTGATACAAATGCCATTACCTTTTATTCATTTTGACTTGTTTTTATAATATTACTCTCTTACAAGAATGTTTTTTTTGGGGACATTAATAAAAAGAAAAAAATTAAATTACAAATTTAACATCCATAAAATAAAATAGACAAAAACATAGTTATTAATTTTTCTAGGACACTCTACCGAAGAGTTAATATATCAATTTTTTTAATTAATTTCCAAAAAAATTGGTAATTTAATTTTTATAATATTAATTTTTTTAGACATATGTGAGCTTCTATAAAAATTAATATATATATTTTTAATTTTATTTATGAGATTAAATTGATAATTTAATTTTTTTTCTTTTTATTAATGTCTAACATAAAGAAATATTACTATAAGAGTATAACATTGTCGAAGCCAACCAAAAAAAATAAAAAATAACTGACAAAAATATTAATAGTTTAATAACAAAGATGTTCTAAGTTATGTTTAAAAAATATAAAAATTAAACAGTAATAATAGTATAATATAAAAATTAAATGAGTTTTTACCCTTTACTATTGGATGCAATTCACGACCTAGTGTTCTAGTAACAGAGAATGAGACAATGAGTTTGGACATTGTCATTTTTATAACTTTGCTAATAATGCTAGAAATTATATGTCATGTTCATACAAAGAGAAAACTGGTGTGGGAGAGGCTCACTATTGCAATACACGAACTCTATCATTTGGCATATACATAGGTTCTGTTTGTAGGGTCCACAAATATTTTGTTTCAAATAATTTGATACCTCGATCAGCGTTTAGTGGGTAACCATGAGATCCACTAAAATAGCGTTTATTTTTTAGATTGAATTGAGAATTTTGAGGAGTGAGAATTTTAAGATTGAGAGTGTGGAGTAGAAGTGGGAGTGAGTTGTTTACTTACACTGAAATAGAAGCATGGAATAAAGATCAGAATCCAATTTATGTGTTTACTTTGACTTGAATTGTGAGTAAATAGTTTCAAATTACAATTTTATCCTTATTTAAAGAATTATAGTTTTTAATTACAAAACTAATAAAAAATATATTTAATGAATAATATTTATTTTATTATATTTGTAAATTTATTATAATTATTAATATTCTTAATTATGAACAATAAATTATTAATTTTAATACAAAATGAAACCTTATTTTATTTAATATAATTATATTAACTTTATTATTATATAAAATAATAATATAATATTATTTAGTACAAAATTAATATTTTCTTAGAATAAACTATTTATTATTATTAATATTAAATAAATATAGTACAATTATTTTTAAAATAAATATAATAATAATATATTTATTAATTCTCTATTAATATAATAATATTATTTTAAAATAATTTTAACTTAGAATCAATACAAATTATTATTTAGTTAAATATAATATTATTATTCAAATAAATATAATAATATTATTCAAATAAATATAATAATATTTATTTTATTTTATTAATTATAAAATATTAAATTAAATTAAAAAAAATAAAAAGGGTAAAAAAGGGAGATGGGAGTCCCACTCCCACTCCCCCACTCCAAAAATGGGTGAGGCCCACGGAGTGGGATTCCCACTCCCTTCTCATTTAGAGGAAGTAAACGTTGGAGTGAGAAGAATCCACACTCATCACTCCCACTCCAACAAATAAGCACAGAATAAATGATAAAACTTGTATAGTCAGATGCATCACTTTAATAATACACTGAGGTGGTGATGTAACATATACAAGTTTTCAATACGGAAAATTTTGTATGGTCTAGTGCACTACTTCAATATGCTAAGGTGCACGCGCCGCCCCCAAAATTTTCTGTATTAGAAATAGCCACCGATATTTATCCATTATGTTTTGATTTGTTTAGTTTTATTGACATAACAAACCTCAAGTCAATTCCATTAACGTAGAAAATAGTCTTTCATCACATCCACGTAGAGCCTACATATTAAATAATATAAGACCATCATACACGATCGATATTATAGATGAAAAAAAATTAAGAGATTCCTTACATAATAATAATGTAAGTTATATTTATCATAATGTTGCATTAAATAAGTATAGATTTGTATTAAAAAATTATATTTAACTTGTTTAGTGGAACTTTGTAATTAATGTAATTTACATATTATGCCAGGATTAAAGTCCTGAAATAAAAGAAGAAGAAATTTATGATCAATCTTTTACGTAGATGTGGCAGAAAAAAAAATAAATGCATTATGATATTATGGATGGAATGATTGATGCATGTGTCTACGGTCTACATTTTGTAAATATCCAAAAAGATAAATGCATGTGTTTATGGTCCAAAAAAAAAAAACAATAAGAAACTCGTGATTCAATCTTTGCCACAAAGTTTGTTGGTGGCTAGCCAATGAAACACTATTCGGCAAAATAATCATTCACCCAACTTTTTCATTTTTTCTAAAAATTAATTAATTATTATTTATTATTTAGTATAAGAGGTACAATTATTTACGGGAACAAAATGAGGCTTATCCTAAGCAAGAACATAACACCAGACGAAAGCGAAAGAGAAAGAGAAAAATAAATTAAAAAAAAATAGCACTCTGAAAGAAAGCAAGAAGCATAAATCAAAGAAACTGATAACTGGGAATCTATTAACATCATTACAAAGTAACTCTTGCATAGCAATAGGCGGCCTTTTCTATCAAGTAAAATCAGAACAGTGGAGATCGGCCATCGTACTATTTGCTGCGCAAGTGTGAGTGCATAAAAAATTCGCGGTTGAGATGTTAATTTTCCCTCACTGAAATTAATATATATTATTTATATTTTTATAATTTTTATAATAATTAATAATTTTTCTGACAGTATAATTTTATAGTATTATTCTTATTTTTTAAATATACTTTTATTTATATTTACTGTAAATTAAATAAATCATAAAAATAGAAATTAGAATGTATTTTTTGAATTGAACAAAAAATTAATAAATTAAACGATTTTCTTATACTTTTTTTAAATGTTTGGTTACAATAAATATATCTTTTATATTTTCAAATTAAATTATCAAGAAAATAACCCATTTATACCTCTTTTCCTTTAAACATTTGGTGGTCGAAAAAATTTGGTTATTATAAATATCATACAGTATAAGTGGTACATGTTAATTTCAATAAAACGAAAATATTGACAATCTCTTAATTTCATATCTAAGAGTTTGACCCTACAATTCCACCAATGATTTTTGAGACACCAAGGAGAACCCAAAGAACCTATATGTAGGAAACTAACAATCACAACTGAATCACTCAAGCCAAAGGCCAATTCAATTACCATGAAAGCAGCCAAAAGCTGAGAAAAATATGCTGAATTTTTAACCTCATGCCAATCCAAAACCACCCAAATAATCTCCCAAATGATTCCTAAAAGCTCCACCTCAAGCCAATTGTACGGTTTCCTTTCGATAAGCCGTCTGAATCCGCCTTAATCCAGGTGTATGATTTATAATCAAACAAACTAAGAGGTTAGTTTGGGATTGTGGTGGTTGATAAAATTAATTAACTATTTCTATTGATACAGATGAAATAAGCAACTAATTAGAAAAGTATCTTAGTGTTTGGTTAATTGTGTTATTACGGTTGCTGTGAGTTTGAAAAATAAAATACACGTGTTTAAGATATTTTATTACAAAAGTATTATTTGATTATATAATGAATAAAATAGACAAAAGTTTAAATTACCTTTTAGTTTAGTATGTTTAATAAAATGTGTAGAAATGCTTGTTTTTTCTTTTTAAAGCATATAAAATTACAAAAAGTGCAAAAAACTCAATTGAATAATATCTAATGAACTTCATAAACTGTTATATACAATATCATAAAAATTCATACTCATACATTATCTAAATAAAATAAAAAGAAATATGCATACTTTCACATTAAACTTGTTATAATAATAATCTTCAAAATTTTCATTCTTGTGATCCAGAACCATTAATATTGTAATACTCTTCTTGAATGTCATCATCACTTTTTATTCCTTTATCAAAGATTGAATTAGGATCATTTTCAGTGTTGTCAAAATAAAGACCATATTGTACATGCCTCCTCGTATAATTTTGTAATGTCATGGCTGCAATGACATAATTGTTATTAGTGTAATTTGATTGTGCCAATAATATAATATCTAATGGTTCATATATTAGAAAATTGTGGTTGTTTATTTAATAAGTTGCTTATAAAAAATAAATCCTTACTAAAATCTATTTAACCAGAGGTTTATTTAAAATTTTTGTAATGAGTACAAATAAATTATTAAAATATAAATAATATTTTATATTTTAAAAATTATTTTATATATTATAAAATATTCTAATATTATCAGTCTATTAGACAAATTAAATTATTAAATTATATATATTTTTAAAAATCTTAAAGTCAAATTTTTTTAGTTACTATTTATAAAGGGTATAGTTAAAAGAGGATTTTGGTATTCCTTATTGAAATCTTGAGGATTTACATAGTCATTTCCTTAAATCTTAGGATGTAAATGTCTTTTTTCTTTGTTTATGCCTCAAAAAGTTGTTTGAATATTTAAAAAAGACTCTAAATAGAATTTTTGACATAATAAATCATAGAATTGACAAACATTTGTTATCAATTCTATTCCTCTTATTGAGAAGTTCAAAAAAATATATTATATGGCCAAATCTGATATCATTTGCCCTATTTCACAATGCCAAAAATATCTTACGTCATAATATTAAATTACATTGCAAGGCAAAAATCGTCCTTTTATAGAAATTCAGTAACTAATATAAGGCAAGGTGTCAACATGTTAATTTTAGAAACTTGGGTATAATCATGATAAATTCTTACTGTTGTAATAAAAAGATGCACCCTAAGGGTAACTAAAAATAAAAAGATGGAATCATGGATCCTAAGTACAAAAATTTTCTAGCCGTAATAAGTAAATTAAAATAACTTATGAGTTGTTATTTTTCATTATGGTTTATATTTGTGGTGCGTTTACTTACCGAATTGAGGAATCGAAATCTAAAATCAAAATAATTGACGCATTTATTTTGTAAAATAAACAGAATCAGAATAGTGAGACCCATAACTATTTGGGAAAGGGAATAAGAGATTGATTCTCATCGGAGGTGGGAATCAATCTCCCATTTCTTGAACTTCCAATTTTGCCCCCAATAATATTTCAATATTCCTAAAATACCATTCTTTCAATAAAAAATATAATTAAAAAAAAAAACCAAAATCCCCAAAGCCCATTCTTTCTCTTCGAAGCTGGATGCCATAGCCTTGCTCTTTGTGGCTGCCATCGTCGGTTCTGAAATCGCTCGATGTCGTCGTCGGTTCTGAAATCACCAGCCGTCGTCGTCATAGCTGCTCGCTGTCGTTGGTTTTGAAATCCCCGGCTCGTCATCGTTGGTCTCGTCTCTGTCGTCGCACTGATTTTGGACCAGAAGCTTTGGACTGATCTCGTCTCTGTCGCCAGCTCTTCCCGTCACCATCGTCACTGGAAGCTTCGAACTTGCTGGAAAAGTTGCCGTTGATTTTGGACCATACAAATTTTATAATAATAATAATAAAATTAACCAATAATAATTATAATATTGTTATTATGATTCATTATTAATAATTAAAAAATTAATTGTAAAAAATATAATTAATAATAGTAATATATAACAATAAAAAAATATTATAATTGTTGTTGTTATATTAGTAGTTTAATATTATTTTTTATTAACAATAAAATAACAATAATTATTATTATTATTTTTTAACGAAGAACAATAATATATTACTATAAATTATTATTTTTTATAATTAATTAATTTATTATGAATAATAAGAATAATAATAATAATATTATTATTATTATTATTATTATCCTTAATTTATTTTATCATTATAAGCAACATGGGGTATTTTAGTAATTTCAAACAATCCATTCTGATTCCAACTTAAAGTAAACACATCAATGGTAATGAAGTTTACTTTGATTCCGATTCCAACAGTTTAGATAAACAACTTATTATGATTTTTATTTCTTATTCTCATTTCATCTCATTCTCATTTCAATCCATTCTGATTCCAATTCATTTCGATTATTGTTTAGTAAACGCAGCATTGGTGTGTAACGGATAATTAAAAAAAAATTAAAATTGAAAGACCTTTTTCTTGTGATGGCAAGATAGCGGTCACATAAAGACCTTTTTCTTATAACGTAAGTGGATAAGTTGAGAAGAATATTAGAGACCGAAGTGTCATCCCAGAAAATAAAAAATAAACCCTTCACCAAAGATCTTCTTTATGAATTATAGATTTTGAAAGACCGTTCATAATTTTCCTATCAAGTTCATCTGAATTATTCAATTTTCTATGATTTCATAAATCAACTGATTTGCTTTAATTTGTTCTTTTCTTTTTTTTAAAGAAAAATACCTTCATTTCACAGAAGAAAATAAGTACAGTAAATGAGGAGGGAATGAACCCATCCACACAATAGTTTCAAATATCTCTAAAGCTAATTTTTCTGAATCAACTGTTTAGTCCCCAAAACATAAAAAAAATCACCCATGATTTCTTGTTATTTCTCATCAACCATCTACCTCGATCATCCATTTGAAAATACGACAGGTCCGTTTATCGTATTTTCTCCGAACACTTGGACTGAATGATAAGGCATAGTCCGATTATGTGGTATAGATTTTAAGGGCATTTTATCTCGCGTCTGATTACGATAATTTGCATCTTATACGAAGATTGATTTGGATAATGAGATCGATTTCAGACAATTATTGGTTTGAATATGGCCAAACCATATTATTTTATTGACACCATTTCTCTAGCTCTAAATTTTCTATGGACCGCAATTCAGGTTGTGCATTGAACCAGGCGGGGTCTTGTAACTGCTGAGAATAAGACAATGTGTTTATAAGTTTGCTGATATTGCTTGAAATTATATTTCCTGTTGATACATTCAGATGCGATGTTAACTACGGTCGAGAAATGGCCGACAATTATTCATTTTTTTTATTTGTTTGGTTTTGTTTGGTTTTGTTCACATAGCTACCGCTCAAGTCAAATCAAAAGTCGAATCGGATTTTCCACGTCCAAAGCAAAAGCCTAATGGATAATTATAAACGACAATAATCATGTGGTAATATAGATATATATATTGGCTTTGGTAAGATGACAATTCGTTCGGTGATTAAAAAAAACCGCCTGATCTTATCAGATCAATAATAGCGATTGTGTTTTCGCCGCGTAATATGACTTAATGATTAGGCAACGTCCGATTCTGCGGTATAGATTTCACGAGCTATGCTCCTCATGCGTTTCTTATGATGGTCCACACTCAAAATATATAATAAAGAAATATGACAAATGTTAAGTTACTTAGAGACTCCCGAGAAATAATAGACTTTATAAATTAACAGTGTCGGGTTCCAAGTGCTGAAAGGATTGATTAAACAACTAGAATAATACTTTGAAAAAAGCAAGATAAAAGTCAAGAAATTTGTCGGATCAATCATGTCACTTTTTAATTATCTCTATTAATTTCCAAAAGTACCCTTATTCTTTTTTTCTTTTCTTTGAGAAGCCCTTGTTCATTTAGTTTAATTGATTAATTCTGCGGCTCCAAACTTAATTTCAAGTCTCGAGTTGGCCAACAATGGTCTTGGAACTGAAAATATGATTTTTCATGATATAATGTAGACACATAGTACAAATATTAACTCATTAAAATAAATAAATCAATAAAAATTATTAGGGCTGGCTTTAAAGTATTTGGAGCTTAAGTAAATTTATTTTATGAGATCTCTTTTTTATTCAACAACTTTAATATTAAAAAAAATAAAAAAGTTTAAAATTTATTTCATCTTTAGTTCTTAAATTTCAAAAAGATCCTATAAAATTTCAAAAACAAAACTTAAAATTTACTTTCTTTTGAATTTTTACAAAAATAAGCAAACAAATAAATGAGCATATACTATTTTTAAATAGAATATTTAAAATGATAAGATATAAAAAGTTGAGATGGTGAATTGATGATTAGATAATGGATAGAGATTTTGTATTTTAAGAAACTAATCTTTTACTTTTTTGAATGACTAATGGATGAAATAATTTTCTTTGCAGAGAAGAGAGTAAGATATTTTTTCATCTATGATTTTTTAGATTATAAGGTTCTTAATAAAAATTAAAAGGAATATTTAAAATCAAAGATTCTAATGTTAATAATTAAGCTTTTTTAAGAAACTGAAAAGGTAAAAATTTATTTATTTTTCTTGAAAAAACTAGTAATGAATTAATCATTGGTTAGATAATATTATTAATTATATCTCTTTAACAATAAGATTTCCAAATATAGATTTTTTATAAAAAAATAATTTTTAATTATAAGATAATTATTAATTAGAGAGATGTTTAATAGGCTTAACTACCATGCATAATTTTTTGATAATTTTTATAAATTAAAAAATATTAATGAAATACTAAATAAAACGAGACCTTCATAAAATTTATGGCTTTAGGCAACTGCCTTATTCATCTATATTTAAAGCCGCCCTTGCAAATTGCAAACAAAATTTATGATTTTGTAGAAGTATATCGGCCTAATTCATACTAAAAAACTAGCTTAGCAGTTGGGATTACCCAAACCTACTAACACTAAAAATTTTGATAAAAATTAAACAATGATGGAAAATTTAAATAATTGTCAAAAAATTGATTATATAGAAGTGCATATGCCTAACTTATTCTCAAACGTTATATATTTAACCCGTGAACAATCTTCAGTCGATGTGGTATCACCCATCAAGGACATACCAGTCCTTTTGTTTAGTCTTTATCACGTGGTAAGGTAGTATTCATCCTCAATCGATGTGGGATCAAAATTGTCCCTAACACCCTGGTTGCAAGTAGATTGGTTTTTTGGTTTGGCCCTTATCACCTGGTAAGATAATATTAATTATCAACCGATATGATATATTGCCCCCAAGACCCTCAGTCACAAGCAAATTGGTCTTTTAGTCTAGTCATTGTCACTTGGTGAGATAGTGTTCACCTTTAGTCGATGTAGGATATTGTCCCTCCTGTATCACATGTAGACTAGTCTTTTAGTTCGGTTGTTGTCACATGGTACATTCGTGCATGACAGTGGCTCTAATATCATATGGAAGTTCATAAATTTTTCTCATACTTAAAAACTTGTTCAATAGTTGAAGGTTACCCAAACATTATATACTTAATACAAGTCTCAGCCTTAGTGGATGTAAAATATTTTCCCTAACAAATTGTCTCCACTTTGATTATTGATTAAAAAAGATTAATTGTCAATGAACATAAAAATTGATTGACTCACTTTTGATAATTAATAATAAGTTTTCCCTATTTGTGATATGGACGCTCAAATAATAGTAAATTTTATTACAATAGGAATGTTCAAAATAAATTTTAAAGTGCAAATAACTCTACATCTTTTCTTTTTATACTCAACTAACTCTACAATATGTAATTTTTTACGAGGTAAAAATTTGTTTTATCCTTATATTTTGAAGATAGTTCTCATTTAGTCTTTAAATTTTTAAAATACCTTAAAATATTTCTGTCGTTAAGTTATTGATACCCATGCCATTACCTTTTATTATTTTTGACTTGTTTTTATAATATTACCCTCTTACAAGAATATTTCTTTTTTTGGGGATATTAATAAATAGAAAAAAAATTAAATTACAAATTTAACATCCAAAAAATAAAATAGAGACAAAAAAATAGTTATTAATTTTTCTAGGACACTCTACCTAAGAGTTAATATATCAATTTTTTTAATTAATTTTCAAAAAAATTGGTAATTTAATTTTTACAATATTAATTTTTTTAGACATATGTGAACTTCTACAAAAATTAATATATATTTTTTAATTTTATTTATGAGATTAAATTGATAATTTAATTTTTTTTTATTAATGTCTAACAGAAAGAAACATTACTATAAGAGTATAATATAGTAGAAGCCAATAAAAAAAATAAAAAATAATGACAAAAATATTAATAGTTTAATAATAGAGATGCTTTAAGTTATGTTTAAAAAATATAAAAATTAAATAATAATAATAATAATATAATATAAAAATTAAATGAGTTTTTACCCTTTACTATTGGATGCATACCTGGTCTAGTAACAGAGAATGAGACAATGAGTTTGGACATTGTCATTTTTATAACTTTGCTAATAATGCTAGAAATTATATGTCATGTTCATACAAAGAGATGCAACGTCAGTTACGAGAAAGAGAAAACTGGTGTGGGACAGGCTCACTATTGCAATACACGAGCTCTATCATTTGGTATATGGATAATTTTTAAAAACTTCCCCTAAAATTTGAGATTGTTGTAAGTAGATGATAAAAATCTATTTATTTGTAAAAAACTCTCTACCGTCAGTTAATTTTAACATTGACCGTTAATTGACTGTGTAAAGATAATATTACCCTTAACAACAGTTTGTAGACGAAAATAACTATAAAAAAAAATTATTGGTTATTTTCTCCTCTTTAAATTATTGATATTTTCTTAAAGTTTCTACAAGAAAAATAAAATTAAAAACTTAAAAAATTCTCTTTAAATTATTGATATTTTCTTAAAGTTCCTACAATAAAGATAAAATTAAAAACTTAAAAATAAAATAGTTATAATTTTTACCTATGATATTGTAAATCTTTGAAATTAACAAGGATAAAATTGTAAAAAAATAGGGTTTATACTTTTCGCGCCAATAATTTTAGTTTTTTTTAGTTATGTCAGTTTACAAACTATTGTTAAGGGTAATATTATCTTTGCACAGTCAACTAACGGTCAATGTTAAAATTAACTGACGGTAGGAGGATTTTTACAAATAAACAGATTCTCGCCATCTACTTGCAACAAGCCCAAACCTCAGAAGAGATTTTTAAAAATTACCCTTTCGCATATACATAGGTTCTGTTTGTAGGGTCAACAAATTTTTTGTTTCAAATAATTTGATACCTCGATCAGCGTTTAGTTTGTGGTTCCACTTACAAGACGCATGAGATCCACTAAATGATAGAACTTGTGTAGTGAGGTGCACCACTTTAATAATACACTGAGGTGGTGATGTACCCCATACAAGTTTTCAATACGGAAAATTTTGTAGGGTCTAGTGCAGTACCTCAATATGCTAAGGTGGTGCACGCGCCGCCCATAAATTTTCTGTATTAGAAATGGCCACCGATATTTATCCATTATGTTTTGATTTGTTTAGTTTTATTGACATAACAACCCTCAAGTCAATTCCATTAACGTAGAAAATAGTCTTTCATCACATCCACGTAGAGCCTACATATTAAATAATATAAGACCATCATACACGATCGATATTATAGATGAAAAAAAATTAAGAGATTCCTTACATAATAATATTGTAAGTTATATTTATCATAATGTTGCATTAAATAAGTATAGAATTGTATTAAATAAATTATATTTAACTTATTTAGTGGAACTTTATAATTAATGTAATTTACATATTATATAAGGATTAAAGTCTTGAAATAAAAGAAAAAGAAATTTATGATCAATTTTTTATGTTAGTGTGGCATAAAAAAAAATGCATTATGATATTATGGATGAAATGATTGATGCATGTGTTTACGGTCTACATTTTGAAAATATCCAAAAAGATAAATGCATGTGTTTATGGTCCCAAAAAAAAAACAATAAGAAACTCGTGATTCAATCTTTGCCACAAAGTTTGTTGGTGGCTATCCAATAATCATTCACCCAACTTTTTCATTTTTTTTAAAAATTAATTAATTATTATTTTATTATTTAGTATAAGAGGTACAATTATTTACGGAAACAAAATGAGGCTTATCCTAAGCAAGAACATAACATCAGACGAAAGCGAAAGAGAAAGAGAAAAAAAAATAGCACTCTGAAAGAAAGCAAGAAGCATAAATCAAAGAAACTGATAACTGAGAATCTATTAACATCATTACAAAGTAACTCTTGAACTCTTGCATAGCAATAGGCGGCCTTTTCTATCAAGTAAAATCAGAACAGTGGAGATCGGCCATCGTACTATTTGCTGCGCAAGTGTGAGTGCGTAAAAAATTCGCGGTTGAGATGTTAATTTTCCTTCACTGAAATTAATATATATTATAAATTTTTTATAATTTTTATAATAATTAATAATCTTTCTGACATTATAATTTTATAGTATTATTTTTATTTTTAAATATATTTTTATTTATACTTATTATAAATTAAATAAATCATAAAAATAGAAATTAGAATGTATTTTTTGAAGTGAACAAAAAATTAATAAATTGACGATTTTCTTATACTTTATTTTATTTTTTAAAATGTTTGCTTATAATAAATATATCTTTTATATTTTCAAGTTAAATTATCAAGAAAATAACTCATTTATACCTCTTTTCCTTTAAACATGTGGTGGTAGAAAAATTTTGGCTATTATAAATATCATGCAGTGTAAGTGGTACATGTTAATTTCAATAAACGAAAATATTGACAATCTCTTAAATTTCATATCTAAGAGTTTGACCTTACAATTCTACCAATGATTTTTGAGACACCAAGAAGAACCCAAAGAACCTATATGTAGGAAACTAACAATCACAACTGAATCACTCAAGCAAAAGATTATCCGATATTTTGCTGTCCTCTATCAAAGGCCAATTCAATTACCATGAAAGCAGCCAAAAGCTGAGAAAAATATGCTGAATTTTTAACCTCATGCCAATCCAAAACCACCCAAATAATCTCCCAAATGATTCCTAAAAACTCCACCTCAAGCCAATTGTACGGTTTCCTTTCGATAAGCTGTCTGAATCCGCCTTAATCCATCAAAGATTGAGGTGGATGATTTATAATCAAACAAACTAAGAGGCTAATTTGGGATTGTGGTGGTTGATAAAATAAGCTACTTCTATTGATACAAATGAAATAAGCAGCTGATTAAAAAAATAACTTGATGTTTGGTTAAATGTGTTGTTGCGGTTGCTGTGAGTTTGAAAAGTAAAATATACGTGTTCAATAAATTTTATTAAAAAAGTTTTATTTTATTATATAATGAACAAAATTGACAAAAATTTAAATTGCCTTTTACTTTTAGAGTATGTTTAATAAACTATGTAGACATGCCTTTTTTCTTTTTAAAGCACATAAAATTACAAAAAGTGCAAAAACTCAATTGAATGATATCTAATGAACTTCGTAATCTGTCATATAATATAATAAAAATTCATACGCAGACATAATCTAAATAAAATAAAAAGAAATATGTATACTTTCACATTAAACTTGTTATAATAATAATCCTCAAATTTTTCATTCTTGTGATCCAGAACCATTAATATTGTAATACTCTTCTTGAATGTCATCATCTCTTTCTATTCCTTTATCAAAGATTGAATTGTGATAATTTTTAATATTGTCAAAATAAAGACCATATTGTGCATGCCTCCTTGTATAATTGTGTAATGTCATGGCTGCAATGACATAATTGTTATTAGTGTAATTTGATTGTGATAGTAATATAATATCTAATGATTTATATATTAGAAAATTATGGTTGCGTATTTAATAAGTTGCTTATAAAAAATAAATCCTTACTTGCTTTTAAAAGTTGTTATCAAAATATAAAAAAATTACGAAATAAGTGATTTTTACAAAATTTATCATACACTATTTTTATAAAAAAAATTATGAAATAAGCATTTTATTGAGTTTCAACCTTAATTTACAAACAATGCCTAAGTAGCTTTGCCAAAATTGAGAGGAATTCCGAGGAAAAAAAGAATAATGTTTAGTATATTTATAATAAAGGACAAGGCTAATTATGTTCCCTTAATTTGTGCTATTTTTTATTTGTTTTCAATAAATTCCTTGGATCATTTAAAAAAATATATATCAATCAACACTAAATTTTAATAGCTCCTAGGGGTAACTAAAAATAAGATGGATACGCAAGTATGAAAATTTTCTAGCTCCAATAATTAAATTAAAATAACTAATAAGTTGTGATTTTTCCTTATGTCTATATGTTGGTGTGTAAAGAGTAATTCAAAAAAAATCTAATTAAAATTGAAAGACCTTTTTTGTTGTGATGGCAAGATTATATGTATATTACCCAAGTGTCAACCCGAAAAATAAAAAATAAAACCATTCACAAGAGATCTTCTTTGTGAAAACTAAATCACTTGAGATACGGAACTTTTAAATAATCATGCCACAAAGGATTACAAACCGTTGCATTCTACGGTGTATATAGATTTTGGAAGACCGTCCTAATTTTCTTGTCAAGTTCATCTGAATTAAACAATTTTCTATAATTTCACAAATCAACTGATTTACTTTAATTTTTTCTTTTTTTAAATCGACCGTTTAGTCCCAAAAACACGGCAAATTCACCCACGATTTCTTGTTATTTCTATCAATGATAATCTATTGGGACCATTCATTTGACAATATGACAGGTCCGTTTATTGTGTTTTCTCCGCACACTAGGACTGAATGATAAGGCAACGTCCGATTATGTGGTGTAGATTTTAAGGGCATTTTATCTCGTGTCTTATTACTATTGTTTGCATCTTATACCAAGATTGATTTGGATTATGAGAACGATTTCAAAGAATTATTAGTTTGAATCCACTTTTCTACATCTAAAATTTCCATGGGCTGCAATCCACGGCGCATATTGAACCAGGTGGGGTCTAGTAACTACTGAGAATAAGACAATGTGTTTATCATTTTCTATAATGTGGCTGGTATTGCTCGAAATTATCTTTCATGTTGACCCAATAAGCTGCGATTTCAATTACGGTCGAGAAATGGCCGACAATTTATTTTTTATTTGTTTTGTTTTATTCACATAACAACCGCTCAAGTCAAATCAAAAGTCGGATAAGATTTTCCATATCTAAAGCAAAAGCCAGATGGATAATAATATACGACAGTAATCGTGTGCCTACGTATTATTTATGTGAGAAAATTATAAATTATATACATATAATTAACATTAACCGTTGTATTATATATTGGTTTTGGCAAGATGACAATTCGTACGGTGATACAAATGCTTGATCTTATCAGATCGATGATTGCGAGTGTGTTTTCGCCGCGTAATGTGACTTAATGATAAGGCAAACGTCCGATCCTGCGGTATGGATTTCATGAGCTATGTTCATCATGCGTTTCCTATGACAATTATCAGAATTGATTTGGATGAGAGCGACTTTAGGAAATTATTAGTTTATATGATGGTCCATACTCAAAATACATGCATCAGCAAATTAACGTATAAAATAAAGAAATAATAGCCATTATAAATATACAGAGTCCCGTTCCAAGTGCTGAAAGGATCGATTAAACAACCAGGAAATACTTTGAAAATAGTTTTTTACTTCTTCAGATAAAAATCAAGAAATTAATTGGATCAATCTTTGGAGGGGGAGGCAATGTTTGATGTGGCTTAACAAGAGTGATGATATTTGACCCCTCAATATATTTTAACAGCCCACTTCTAAGTTATCTCTATTAAATTTCAAAATACCCTTATTCATTTAATTTTTTTTTTTTGGTCTTATTCATTTAGTTTAACTCTGCAGCTCCAAACTCATTGAATTTCATGTCACATGTTGGCCAACAATGGTCTTGGAACTGAAAATATGACTTTTCATAAGTTATTGTAGACACATAGTACTTATATTAAAAGCATTAACTCACTAAAATAAATAAATCAATACAAATTGCAAACGAAAAAAAAAAAAAGCACAGAAACTATTAGAAACCTTGGAGAATGATGGCTGAGTCATTGGATTGTTGGTATCAGTATTGTCTTCGTAAAGCAAACGCGCTAATTTTCAATCTTTAATATAAAAATCAATTGTTGTGATGGGTGGTTTGGCAGGAAAGGAAATGAAAGAAGTGGAGGAGAATGAGGATAGGGGAGAGAAAAAAAATGGGTACTTTTTTAAAATAAAAATTATTTTAGTAAGTATTTTAGGTATTTTAAGTTAAATATGACTTAATAAGATAAGTTTTGGAGGTCAAATATCACTATTTTCTTAAAAAAGAGTGAAGCCATTGGCGCCCCCTCATTATCTTTATAAAATCACACCTCAAATAAAATTATAATTAAGAATAAATAAATGTGTGTTTGGTATGACTTATCTAAAAATTATAAATACTTATTTAATCTTGTAAGCTCTTATTAAAATTTATTTTGTTGTTTGATTTTTTTTTGGTAAAACTTTTAAAGCTTAAAAAGTTATCTTACATTTACTAGTAAAAGTTTAAATTTTGGATTTTTTAGAGTAGAGGTTAAATTATTTTTTAAATGTTAAAATATCTAAAATATTTTCTACTTATTTGATAATCTTATTTTATTCTTTCTATAACATAATTTTTAGAAATTTACATATTAAAGTAATTTTATAATTTTTAATAAAAAATATCATTGACCACTAAATAACTAAAAATTTTTTGATAAAACTTCTGCTTGTAAGAACTCTACTAATTAAAGTTCTAGTTAATTTTACTCTACTTGAAAAATTGTACCAAACTGATTTAGAATACAGAGAGGTTGATTTTTTTTAACAAATTATTTACATTCATAATCAATCCTTTTTTTTAATTTTCTACATGTTAGTTCCTACCTAACTAAAATAAATTGTACAAATTTAAAATAATCTATTATTCTTTTTCATATTTATTATTGCTTTAATATTTTTAAATTTAAAATTTCTTTGAAATTATAATTTAAAATTATTTAAGCAAATTATTACCATTAAAAATTCCATCACCTAGAAAAAAATTTAATTTGTGTGCAAGGTAATAGTAAGATTGCAAAGAAATGTGAAATAGTATAATATTATTTTAAATTTTAACAAAAAAAATTAAATGAAAAATTAGAAGTGTATTAAAAAAAAGTTAATGGTAAATGTGCCTTTACCCTTTAGGAAATTTGAGCCAATTACTTAGTCCTTGTGGTTGAAATCATCTTTCTTGCATATTTATTTCACTTGAAGGCTACTTAATTACTCTTTACTTTTACCTTTACCTATTGCATGTTGGATTCGATTTAAATATTAGTTATATATCTTAGATAAAAATTATTTTTTGCCTTGAGAATTTAGATCCGACAATTATGTTTTGAGTAATTTTTAAATTTATAGTTTTTCTAAATAACTGACCGATGCAGTAGTGACTAAATGAAAACTTAGCAAAAGATAAAAATAAATGATAAATATCGATTTTTTTATAAAATAAAATTGAAATACAGCTTGCTAAAAGGTAGAAGGTTTTGTAAATTTGAGCAATTTTTTTAAATTATCTTTTAATTTTCTCGTACCATCGTGTGTATTTATATGGTTACATAGGTAAGATTCTTATCACGTGAAAAGTCACATCAACACTTGATTAAAATTTTCTTTACCAAATACTAAGAAGAAATTTACTTTTATAATGAATGAGATCTACTTTTAAGTTTTGCTTTACACAAGTTTAAAGCAAAATTACTATTTTTCCTCCCCATAGATAGTAAAAAGCCAAAAATATTACAACATTTTGAAATCTATCATTTTATACTCTAAATTTTTAAAATACAATTTTTATACTTTGCTATTAGCAAGGTAAGAACTTGTTAGTGAATTTTTTTTAAAAAAAATGTTTTCATCCTTGACATGTGATTTAATATTTTGGTGTAGAATGTTTTTAGTGAGGGCTAGATGGGGAAATGAAGTCAAATTTTGATGCATAATATATGTGTATGTGCGTGTCGCGTGTGTGTATTGAAGCTTTCAATGAGAGGAACAAAAATCTAAAGTAGATATTTTACCACATTCTATTATTTGTGTGGAAAATGACACTTGGAGCTCCAATGCTTAGAGAAATGATTATATAGACTGTCAAGTTTTTAATAAAGAATATCAAGAATCTCTATTGACTATAATATCCTTTGTCTCTATTACCCCAAAAAAATAACTCCAATATTTTATAACAAATAAAAATATGATATTAAAAATAATTGTAATTTTATACTTTTTAACATAATTTCAACGTTTAAAAAATATTTTAATAATTTACCATCTTATATTATATTAAAAAAATTATAATAAATAGAAACAAAATATTAAAATAAATACATAAAATTTTAAATTATTTTCAATATTATATAAAATAATTTTAATATTATTAGCACATGAGCATATTTCATTAATTATAAAATCTATTTAACCACAAGTTTACTTAAAAATTTTGTAATAAGTACAAATAAATTATTAAAATATATATAATAATTTATATTTTAAAAATCATTTTATATATTATAAAATATTCTAATATTATTAGTCTATTAGACAAATTAAATTATTAAATTATATTTTTATTTAAAAATCCTAAAGTCAAATTTTTTTAGTTACTATTTATAAAGGGTATAGTTAAAAGAGAGTTTTGATATCTATTATTGAAAACTTGAGAATTTACGTAGTCATTTCCTTAAACCTTGGGATGTGGTTGTCTTTTTCCTTTGTTTGTGCATCAAAAAGTTGTTTGAATATTTAAAAAGGACTCTAAATAGATTTTTTGACATAATAAATCATAGAATTTGACAAACATTTGTTATCAATTCTATTTCTCTTATTGAGAGGTTCAAAAAGATATATTATATAGACAAATCCGATATCTTTGCCCTATTTAACAGTGCCAAAAATATCTTACATCATAATATTAAATTACATTGCAAGGCAAAAATCGTCTTTTTATATAAATTCAGTAGTCAACATGTTAATTTTAGAAACTTGGGTATAAACATGATAAATTTCTTACTGTTGTAATATAAAGATGCGCCCTAAGGGTAACTAAAAATAAAAAGATGGAATGATGGATATAAGAGTATTTTTAAAAGACTTTTCAAATAAAATTCTATTTCTTATTTAAAGAGTCATATCAATATTAAACATTCCAAAAAACACGTTAATTTAGATTCTTCAAATAAGATTTGTTTCTCATTCTTCAATATTGGCGAGTGAGTTTTTCTCTCTTCTATTAATATTTTGTTATTATTTATTGAAAAGATAAGATTGTAATAATTATTATTTATGTTTCCTTTAAAAAACATAACAACAATTCAATTTGATAGTGAGAAGATTTAATTAAAATAATATTAACTTATTCTTATTTGATGAGTCTTTTGGAAAAGATTGTATTTTTTTATACACTTATTTACCACATCAGTAAGCAAATTGAAATTTGAAGAATAAAATCTTAAAATTTTTTGGAGATACTCTAAATACGAAAATTTTCTAGCCGTAATAAGTAAATTAAAATAACTCATAAGTTATTATTTTTCCTTATAGTTTATATATGTGGTGCGTTTACTTATCGGGTTAGAGAATCAGAATCTAAAATTTAAATGATTAACGGGTTTATTTTAAAAAAATAAAATGGGAATCGGAATGATGGAATCCACAACTATTTAGGAATGGGAATGAGTTCCCGGAATTTTCAATTTTACCCAATAATATTTCAATATTCCTAAAATACCATTCTTTCAATAAAAAATAAGTACTAAAAAAAAAAAGCAAAATCCCCAAAGCCCATTCTTTCTCTTCGAAGCTGGATGCCATAGCCTTGCTCTTTGTGGCTGCCATCGTCGGTTCTGAAATCGCTCGATGTCGTCGTCGGTTCTGAAATCACCAGCCGTCGTCGTCATAGCTGCTCCCTGTCGTTGGTTTTGAAATCCCCGGCTCGTCGTCGTTGGTCTCGTCTCTGTCGTCGCACTGATTTTGGACCGGAAGCTTCGGACTGATCTTGTCTCTGTCGGCAGCTCTTCCCGTCACCATCGTCACTGGAAGCTTCGAACTTGCTGGAAAAGTTGCCGTTGATTTTGGACCATACAAATTTTATAATAATAATAATAAAATTAACCAATAATAATTATAATATTGTTATTATGATTCATTATTAATAATTAAAAAAGTAATCATAAAAAATATAATTAATAATAGTAATATATATCAATAAAAAAATATTATAATTGTTGTTGTTATATTAGTAGTTTAATATTATTTTTTATTAACAATAAAATAACAATAATAATAATAATAATTATTTTTTAACAAACAACAATAATATATTACTATAAATTATTATTTTTTATAATTGATTAATTTATTATGAATAATAAGAATAATATTTTATTAATTTATTATTATTATTATTATTATTGTTATTATCATCATCATCCTTAATTTATTTTATCATTATAAACAGCAAGGGATATTTTAGTAATTTGAAACAACTCATTCCGATTTCAGTTTAAAATAAACACATAAATAAGAATGAAGTTTACTCTGATTCCGATTCCAACGGTTTAGGTAACTAACTTATTCTGATTACTATTTTCTATTCTCATTTTAGCTCATTCTCATTCCAGTCCATTCTGATTTTAATCCATTTTAATTACTGTTTAGTAAATACTGCATTGGTGTGTAACGGATAATTAAAAAAAATTAAAATTGAAAGACCTTTTTCTTGTGATGGCAAGATAGCGGTCACATAAAGACCTTTTTCTTGTAACGTAAGTAAATAAGTTGAGAAGTATATTAGAGACCGAAGTGTCATCCCAGAAAATAAAAAATAAAACCATTCACGAGAGATCTTCTTTATGAATTATAGATTTTCAAAGACCGTTCATAATTTTGCTGTCAAGTTCATCTGAATTATTCAATTTTCTATGATTTCATAAATCAACTGGTTTACTTTAATTTGTTCTTTTTCTGAATCGACTGTTTAGTTCCCAAAACATAAAAAAAACAAAATCACCCATGATTTCTTGTTATTTCTCATCAACGATAATCTACCTGGATCATCCATTTGAAAATACGACAGGTCCGTTTATCGTATTTTCTCCGAACACTTGGACTGAATGATAAGGCATCGTCCGATTATGTGGTATAGATTTTAAGGGCATTTTATCTCGCGTCTGATTACTATAGTTTGCATCTTATACGAAGATTGATTTGGATGATGAGAGCGATTTCAGAGAATTATTAGTTTGAATATGGCGGAACCATATTATTTTATTGACACCATTTTTCTAGCTCTAAATTTTCTATGGACCTCAATTCAGGTCGCGCATTGAACCAGGCGGGGTCTTGTAACTGCTGAGAATAAGACAATGTGTTTATAAGTTTGCTGATATTGCTTGAAATTATATTTCCTGTTGATACATTCAGATGTGATGTTAACTACGGTCGAGAAATGGCCGACAATTATTCATTTTTTTTATTTGTTTTGTTTTGGTTTATTCACATAGCCACCGCTCAAGTCAAATCAAAAGTCTAATCGGATTTTCCATGTCCAAAGCAAAAGCCTAATGGATAATTATATACGACAATAATCATGTTGTAATATATATATATTGGCTTTGGCAAGATGACAATTCGTTCGGTGATTAAAAAAAAAACGCCTGATCTTATCAGATCAAGAATAGCGATTGTGTTTTCGCCGCGTAATATGACTTAATGATTAGGCAACGTCCGATTCTGCGGTATAGATTTCACGAGCTATGCTCCTCATGCGTTTCTTATGATGGTCCACACTCAAAATATATAATAAAGAAATATGACAAATGCTAAGTTACTTAGAGACTCCCGAGAAATAATAGACTTCATAAATTAACAGAGTCAGATTCCAAGTGCTGAAAGGATTGATTAAACAACTAGAATAATACTTTGAAAAAAGCAAGATAAAAGTCAAGAAATTTGTCGGATCAATCATGTCACTTCTTAATTATCTCTATTAATTTCCAAAAGTACTCTTGTTCTTTTTTTCTTTTCTTTGAGAAGCCCTTGTTCATTTAGTTTAATTGATTAATTCTGCGGCTCCAAACTTAATTTCAAGTATCGTGTTGGCCAACAATGGTCTTGGAACTGAAAATATGACTTTTCATGATATAATATAGACACATAGTACAAATATTAACTCATTAAAATAAATAAATCAATAAAAATTATTAGGGCATGCTTTAAAGTATTTGGGATTTTAAGTAAATTTATTTTATGAGATCTCTTTTTTATTCAGCAACTTAAATATTAAAAAAATAAAAGAGTTTAAAATTTATTTCATCTTTAGTTCTTAAATTTCAAGAAGATCTTATAAAATTTCAAAAACAAAACCTAAAATTTACTTTCTTTTGAATTTTTACAAAAATAAGCAAATAAATAAATGAGCATAATCCTATTTTCAAATAAAATATTTAAAATGATAGCATATAAAAAGTTGAGATGATGAATTGATGATTAGATAATGGATAGAGATTTTATATTTTAAGAAACTAATCTTTTACTTTTTTGAATGAATAATGGATGTAATAATTTTCTTTACAGAGAAGAGAATAAGATATTTTTTCATCTATGATTTTTTAGATTATAAGGTTCTTAATAAAAATTAAAAGGAATATTTAAAATCAAAGATTCTAATGTTAATAATTAAGCCTTTTAAAGAAACTGAAAAGGTAAAAATTTATTTATTTTTCTTGAAAAAACTAGTAATGAATTAATCATTGGTTAGATAATATTATTAATTATATCTCTTTAACAATAAGATTACTAAATATAGATTTTTCATAAAAAAATAATTTTTAATTATAGGATAATTATTAATTAGAGAGATGTTTAACAGGCTTAACTACCATACATAATTTTTTAATAATTTTTATTAATTAAAAAATTATTAATGAAATACTTAAAAAAACGAGACCTTCCTAAAATTTATGACCTTAGGCAACTATTTTATTCATCTATATTTAAAGCCACCCTTACAAATTGCAAACAAAATGTAGGAGAAAAAAAACTGCAGAAAATATTAGAAACCTTGGAGAAAGATTGCTGGTCGTTGGATTGTTGGTATCGGTATTTCGGCATGAAACGCGCTAAGTTTCAATCTTTAATTTAGAAAATCAATTGTTGTGTTGGGCGTTTGGCAGGGGAGGAAATGAAGGAAACCGGAGGAGGTTGAGAGAGTAAGGAGAGACAAAAAAAGGTAACGTTTTGAAAATAAAAATTAGATAATTTTAATAAGAATTTTAGACATTTTAAGTTAAAATGAAAAAAAATAGGGGTTAGTGAGATAAGTTGTGGAGGTCAAATATCACTATTCTCTTGAAAAGAGTGAAGCTATTGACATCTCTTCATAGTGCTTATAAAACATCACTTCAAATAAAATTATAGTTAAGGATAAATAAAAATTAAACATAATAAGTTTTTTTTTCCCAACACATAATCAATTCTTTTTTTTTAATTTTCTACTTGTTTCTTTCTATATAACTAAAATAAATTGTATAAATTCAGAATAATTTATTATTTTTATATTTCTTATTTATTTAATATTTTTATGCTTAAAATTATTTTTCAAATCATAATTTAGAATATGTGTAATTTAAGCCAATAATTAACATTAAAAAATTCGTCACCCAGAAAATTTTTAATTTATGTGTCAAGTAACGATAAGATTACAAAAGAAATGAAAAATAGCATAATAATACCTTGAATTTTAACAAAATGAAAAATTAGAAGCATATTAAAAAAGAAGACACTTTTGAAAACAAAATAAATATAACTGAAAAAAAAGGGTTTTATGAGGTCCCAATAGTTCAGCTCTCTTTAAAAATAAAAATTAAGCTCAATGCCTAGGGCCTTCTACATCCCGGAGGTATGTATTTACTCAATGGGCAGGCTATTATTTGGGTGCTTATGTTCTATATAATAGAGTTCAAATAAACATTGAAAAATAAATGGTTTCAATACTATATTACAAAATGTTCAAAGTCATACATATTTATTCAGATTTCAAATAAAATATCAAGCGCCTACTTAATTATAATATATCACAATTAGGTAAAATCTTAAATATCTTGTATAATATAATGCTCAGTTTATGGCGTAAGTTAAAAAGCTAAAGCTAAATGTTCCATTAACTTTTAGGAAATTTTAGCCAATTACTTAAGGTGCATTCGGGGCAGCCGCACAGCAGCTCGACTACTTATATTTTCATTTAAACCTAAGGGCACTATTAGTTAGTCCTTGCGTTAAAATCATCTTTCTTACATATCTATTTCATTTAAAAGCTAATTAATTACTCTTTATTTGTTGCATGTTGTATTTGATTTAAATATTAAGTTACATATCTTAGATAAAAAATGTTTTTTAGCCTTGAGAAGTTAGATCCAACTATTATGTTTTGAGTAATTTTTAAATTTAGAGTTTTATTTGAATAATTGACCCAAAAGATAAAATTTACCCAAAAGATAAAAGCAAATGATAAATATAAATTTTTTTATAAATTAAAATTGAAATACAACTTGCTAAAGGGAAGAAAGCTTTATGAATTTAGACAGATTTTTGTAGATTATTTTTTAATTATCTTGTACCACATGTGTATTGATGCAGAGCAAGAAATTGAAAAAATTCTAATTAGATTGAAATTTATAATATTTAAGAATATTTTAATTAATTTGTATTCTAATTTAATTTGGTTTCTTATTTAGAGTCTTATTATTTAGACATTATTTAGTAATATTTTTAATTTAGGTATAAGTTTTCTGAAAATAGGTTTTCTAATCAAATTAAGATAAGTCTTAGTTAATATAAATAAACATTTGTACCTTTTACAAGCAGAGATTTTTTAGTTCAATAATATTTCAGTTTTCAAAACTCCATGTAAGTATTTGAATTCATTTAATTCTCGGTATTTTACGGAATCAACGAATCTTAACCCTTCAAATTCGCGGCAATCTTTTGAATCAACATAAATTTAGTTATTTTTTTATTTTGGTATTCTCTAAAATCAACTTTCGCTGCATCAACTTGGCATAAGAGTTAAAAGCCTGGTTCTAAACTATCCTTAATACCTACCCCTTTTTTGGGAAAATTTAAAAGAATAGCCTTAAAACTTTTATAATTTTTGAATTTAACCCACCTTATTTTTTTCTATCATAACTAGCAAAACACCCTATTTTTTAACTAAATTACCCTCACCACCTTCATCAAATTTACAAATGCATGCCACTCGATAAAATCCAACACAACTATAATGCTCTCAACCCTAAACAACTTAACAAACATTCATCACTCTCAACAAACTTCGTCACTCTCCACAAACTTCGTCACTCTCAATAAATAAACAAATTCCATCAAACAAACATTTCATAATTGAAGATATAATTATCAATTGAAGAGCTTCTTAAAGTTAGTATATGCTCTTACACAATATAAACCTTTAATCCATTGATTTTATCAACTAAGTTCAAAATTAAAGTGGGTTTTATTGCAAATGTTGTTATTTTTCATTCATAAAATAATGTGATTTGTTAAATTACTTAGTTTGAGTTGAAAAATGAAGAAAAATTATTGAAAACACAGAAAAATCGGGCAAAAAATGAAGTCCAGGACAAGTGAGACAGTCATCACCACCACCATTAATTCAATCCTCTCCACGAGTTCAACCTTTCTCACCACTCCCCACCGCCGATCGACGAACCGATCACTGAAAATCTAAACCAACACAAAACCGCCACTTATATCTCCAATTTTCGACCAAAAAATTAACTTTTCCAACAAACCACCCCCACCATCGTACTCACCGACCCGAAATCTTCCAGATCCACCCATCCTTGCTAAATTTTCCAATCACCATCACCGGTAACCCTATATTTTGCTAATTTATAGTTTTGACCCAGTTCTTTAATTTATACCATTATTGCCCTTTTTTCTTTTTTCTTTTTTGATAGGGCCCTTTGTTATGATCTTAGCAAAAAAGCCCAAATAAACAAAAAAAATGAGAGAGAGAAAATAGAAAAACAGAAAAAAATTGAATCATGAAACAACAACATCAGCGTGAAGATTTTGTCTTGATAGAAAATGTTTTGGTTAAAATGTTGAGGATTTTGCATTCGATTGCTCAAAATTTAGAGAAACTTTGAAATAGAAAATCTCTACACATAAAGCAGGCATATGGATTTGATGAAGTTGTTCCTGATAGTGCATGTTGTGAGAATAATAAGGAAAATTGTAACTTTGCTTTACTTGACAATAGTATTCCTTCCAAGGAGACTGTTAATTGGCCATTCACGTCTGCAACAAATTCTCTACATACATGCATTGATTTGGATCAACCATCAAAATTTGATGACTGTATTGATCTTGTGGAACAAGATGAAGTAGCAATTGATACAATCTCATATTATTCACTCGATTCAAACAGGGAAAGGTATCATAAGATTTTTCAACAAGTGGAAAATTTTAAAAAGCACTCTTTTGTTATTGGCTTTTCTGAGATCTTGGAGGGATGTTACGACAAGGTATTCTTAGAAAAATTGTTGATTGAAGATTTTATCTCGCGTTGTTCGACAGATTGGATGGATATAGTCACCAAGGTTGGAAAGTTCAGGGTTATTCATCAGCATCGACATTGTAATTTAAAAATTAATATTAAGGCAAATAAAAATTATCTCGGAGACTACAATGAGCAAAATTCAAGGATGAATTTTCTCCACCCTAGCAGGAATGATGCAAAGCAAGAAATTTTAAAATCCTAATTAGATTGAAATTTAAAATATTTAGGAACATTTTAATTAATTTGTATTCTAGTTTAATTTGATTTCTTATTTAGAGTTTTATTATTTAAGCATTACTTATTTGAGTAATATTCCTAATTTAGGTATAAGTATTCTTAAAATAGGTTTTCTAATCAAATTAGGATAAGTATTAGTTAGTATAAATAAGTGTCTTTTGTAGCTTTTATAAGCAGAGATTTTTTAGTTCAATAATATTTCAATTTTTAAAACTCTGTGTGAGTATTTGAGTTCAGTTAAATCATGAATCAACGAATCTTAATCTCTAAATTCGCGGCATTTGTTTGAATCAACGTGAAATTAATGGTTCTTTTATTTCGGTATTCTCTATAATCAACGAAATATTTTGAACATTAAACTTCTGCTGCATCATGTATTTATATCATTATATAGTTAAGATTCTTATCACTAAGAAAATCACATCAACACATGATCAAAATTTTATTTACCAAATACTAAGAAGATGTTTTTCTACTTTTATAACAAGTGAAATCTAGTTTTAATTTATGCTTTACAAAAGGTTAAAGGAAAATTACCATTTGTCCTCCCTAGTAAAGGGAAAATGACATCTACATCTTTAAAGTTTGGAAAAATAGTCATCAATACCCCAATTTTCAAAAAGGGATACCAAGACCCTCTTTTAACCATACTGCCCTTTATCTCCATTATTTCCAAAAAATTGACTCTAATAATAAATAGGAATATAACATTAGAATAAATTTAAGAATATGTACATTTTAAAAAATTTTAATGTCTAAAAAATATTTTAATATTTTACAATCTATTTGATATATTCTATTATTTTAACGTAAATTTTCTAATAAATAGAATCATAATATTAAATTAAATTATTAAAATTTAAATTATCTTGAATATTATGTAAAATAATAATTTTAACATTATTAGTATGTGATTTTTTTACTTGTAAAATGTATTTAATGCAAATATTTATTTAAAATACTACAATAAATTAAAAATATATTATTAAAATAAATATAATAATTTACATATTTAAATTTATTAAAATATTAAAAATATTTTAATATTATTAGTCTTTTGCGTAGATTACATTATTTATATAATATTTTCATTTATAAAAAAATTTAGTCATTTTGTTTTGGATAATAGAGGTAAATGGTATAATAATCAAAAGAAGGTTTTAATGTATCTTTTTGAAAACTTGGCAGCATTAATGACCAATTTTGGGAGTGCATATGTCCTTTTCCTGTGGTAAAAAGACAAAAAAATCACAACACTTTGAAATCTACCAGTTTTATACACTAACTTTTTTGAAATACCATTTTTACACTTTGCTATTAACAAGGTAAGAATCTGTTAGTGAATTTTTATGTTTCATCTTTGAAATGTAATTTAATATTTTGAAGTAGAATAATTTTTGTGAGGACTAGATAGGGGAAATGAAGTCAAATTTGGATGTGTGTGTGTAATAGTTTTATGGTCTGAAATCTTCAAGTTTAGGAAAAGTGTGGAAAATCTTTAAAATCACAGGTTTTTAAAGGTTTAAAACTTGAAACGCTTTAAACCTAATGGTTTATGTGTTTTCTCTGAAGTTCCCGCACTTTAAAATTCTTAATTGGGACATATATATATATATATAGAGAGAGAGAGAGAGAGAGAGAGAGAGAGAGAGAAATGTTCCAGTCTGAAATTTTAAAGTGCTGGAAAGCCGTACGGTTTTAAAGGTTTCCCAGACTTTCACGCACTTAAAAATCCCTTACCAGAAAATTACTATATATAAAGCTCTCAATGAGAAGTGCAAAATCTAAAAGTAAATATTTTACCACATTCTATTGTTTGTGGGGAAAATAACACCTATAGCTCCAAGACCCCAAGTTTTCAATAAAGGACACCAAGATCCCCCATTGCTTATAATAGCCTTTAACTCTATTTACTAAAAACAAAAAATGACTAATATTTTAGAGTAAATGGAAATATAATATTAAAATAATGAACCAATGTAAACTTTTTAAAAATAATTTCAATATTTTAAAAAATATTTTAATACTTTACTATCTTATATTACATTAACAATTATAATAAATAGAAAAAATATTAAAATAAATATTTAAACTATTTTCAATATTACTTAAAATAATTTTAATATTATTAATTAATGAGATATATTTAATTAATTGTAAAATCTATTTAACTAAAGATTTATTTAAAATTTTTGTAATAAACACAAATAAATTATTGAAATCAATAAAATAAGTTGTATTTTAAAAGTTATTTTATATATTATAAAATATTTTAATATTATTAGTTTATTAGATAAATTATATTATTTAAATTAGATTTATCTTTATTAAAAAATATTAAAGTCAATTTTTTAGCTACTACTTATAAATGGTATTATAGTCAAAAGAGGGTTTAATTTGGTGTCCCTTATTGAATTATTGAGGATTTACATGATCATTTCCCTAAACTTTGGGTGTAGGTGTATTTTCTCTTTGTTTGTGCCTAAAAACTTGTTTGAATATTTAACAAAAAAAAACTTCAAATAGATTTATGATGCAATAAATGAAAGACTTTGGCAAACATTTCTAATTAATTCTATTCCACACGTTGAGATGTACAAAAATACATATTATATGATCAAATCCGATATCATTTGCCATATCTAACAGTACAAAAAAATGTCCTGCATCATAACATTAAATTTCATTACAAGGGAAAAACTGTCTTTTTATATAAATTCATTAACAAATATAACGGCAATGTAAAAAAGTTAATTTTATAAACTTGAGTATAAAGATGATAAATTTCCAAACGTCGTAATATTTTTGGCCTATGTCATCTATAAGGTGAAAGAATATTAATTTCCCAAGTTTAAGTATGTGATTGAATATGTACAAATCATCAAATCAAAAATAGAAATAAGTAAGAGCGACTCCACGCGAACCACACATGTCAAATCACCATGATGACTTTGGTTACCAAATCATACAAAATGGACAAAATAAAAATAAGGGAAAATATCTACCGTCCACCTATTTTTTACACCTTTTTCAAAAATACACAATTCCTTCATTTTTTGGCTGGAATCCACCTAAAGTTACATTTTTTTTCACTTTTCCACTTCCGTTTGGAATCCGTTAAGAAAACTAACAGAAACTTTAAAAAAATGATAATTTTACCCCCAAAACGAAAATTATAATTTCACCCTAAAAAATGCCAAAAATAATAAGATTTAATGATGAATATCATTATTGGTATGTTAATGAAGTACAAAAAAATCTTAACTACTAGAGATTATAACTCAATGAATAATAAAACTTTATTTATCTTAAATTCAATTGATGGTTTGTGAGATTGAGCTATTTTTAATACTACTGTTATAATTTAGCATTATAATTACCGACATATTTAAAAAAAAAACCTACATTTGATGGTTGTGGAATTAATTTCTTTATTGACTGATGGGAAAAATTATTAGATTTAATATGATTATTTTTTATAATTTTTAAGGTGAAATTGTAATTTTCATTTTGGGGGTAAAATGGTCATTTTTTTAAGTTTCCGTTAGTTTTCTTAACGGATTTCAAACGGAAGTGGAAAAATGAAAAAAAATATAATTTTAGGTGGATTCTAGCAAAAAAATGAAGGAATTGTATATTTTTGAAAAAGGTGTAAAAAACGAGTGGACGGTGGATATTTTCCCTAAAAATAAAAATGACTTGAATCATGCACTTTTTTTTTAATGCAACAATTTGATCTTATCCTCATAGCGCTCAGTGCTTATTTTGTATATAAATAGTTATTTAATTTTATAAATTTTTATTATAATTTTTATTATTGTTTATTTTTTAATAAAAATTTTTATTATAATTTTTATTAGTAAAAATTTAAATTTTAAACTTTTAAAAATAGAAATTAAAAATTATTTTTAAATATTAAAATATTTTAAATTATTTATTTATTTAATAATTTTATTTTATTTTTTTTAAATATAATTTTAAAACATTTATATATTAAAATAATTTTATAAATTTTTAACAAAAACTCTCATTAACAGTTAAATAAATAATTTTTTTTATGTAAAAATTTATTTATAAAATTTTTATTACTTAAAATTTCTATTTAAATAAGTTTTAGTTAAAGAGCTGAACGAGCTCTACTTTCTAGAGCTCTATAAATTCGAACTCTCTATATCAAACTGATCAAGTAACTCACTCAATTAGCTCTCAGAAAGATAACAAAATGAGTACTCCTTTTGTAACTGCAATCTCCTTCCTTCTCCTTACCTTTGCCACAAAACCGCTTGTGGGACTCGCTGATCCTTTGGTTGATGTCAATGGCAACAAGGTCGAAGCATCCCAAGACTACTATTTGGTCTCAGCAATTCGAGGAGCAGGCGGCGGCGGCCTCACCCTCTTCAGGGGCAGAAACGAACTCTGCCCACTTGATGTTGTCCAACTAAGTTCCGACTCAGAAAGAGGAACCCGTTTAAGATTCTCAACGTATGATAAAACTAGTATTATCAATGAAGAGGTGGATCTGAACGTGAGATTCTCGACAGAGACTCGCTGCAACGAACCAACAGTATGGAGAGTCGACAGCTATGATCCATCGAGAGGAAAATGGTTTATATCAACTGGTGGTGTTGAAGGAAACCCTGGAGCTCAAACTTTGAAAAACTGGTTTAAGTTTGAGAGAATTGGAAGAGATCGAGGTGAGTAATAGGGATAAAAATACCTATATTTTTTTATTTAAGTATTTATTTAATTTTGTTATTTTAAAAAATAATGTAATATGTTACATTCTTATTCTATTTGTTTCATTTCTTTTAATGAAATAAGTTAATTTGACATATTATATTTTTTTATTGATATTTTAAAAATATTGTTGAAAGGATATTATCTTAAAAAGAAAGGATGGAATTGTGACCCATTCAATAATAAAAATATTTTGAGATTTTTTTTAAAATATAGAGATTAAATGAATGTTTAACTTAAAATAGAAGCAGTAAATAAACATATAGAGATTAAATAAATGTTTAACTTAAAATAGAAGCAGTAAATAAACATTTACCCCAAATAATAATGATAACTGAACACAAAGTCTGAAGAGACAAATAATGAGAAAATACGACAAATACCATCTCACTTATCTTGTATTGATATATATATTTTTTAAATGACTTTACAAAATTGTATATTAATGTATCATTGCTCTTTCCAGCTACGTACAAGATTGTTCACTGTCCTTCCGTTTGCGAATCCTGTGTATCTTTATGCAATGATGTTGGGGTTTCTCACGATCATGCTCGACGTTTGGCTCTCACTAATGGGCGCGCGCTTGCTGTTGTTCTAGTCCCCGCTAATGAGAGATCAGCCTCATGTGCGTCTTGAATGCCCTTGTATCATTACTCTAAATAATGGATCGGGCTAGCTCCTTGACGCTTATAACATAAACAAAAATGTCATTGCTAGCTAGCCTGTGTACCTTTGAACGAAATAAAAGTGGCGAATTTTGACTGTTTAATCTCTTAGAGCTTTGGTTATGACTGAGGAGTTATATCTTGGGGGAAAAAAAGCTACCTTGACAGGGATAAAAAAATTTATTTGAAAAAAAAATAAAATACTTCAATCAACCATGACAATATTCATAGGCATATTCATGTGACTAAGTTGAAAAATTAATAATCTTTCAAGTGATAGGCTTAAGCATTACAGTTAAAAAAAAATTGTGACAATCAGCTTATTCAGATATCTGTACCTCACAATCGTGGATCTTATCCCAACAAACATGCTTTAAGACAATGAACAAAACCGTGTGGTTAAACACATTTCAATTGTCTTGAACCAAACTGTGAAATATATATCAATTGTCTTGATGCAAATAATTATGAGTAATATCTTGCTAATATTTTGGACCGCTTGCTAGTGAATGTAACGTACAGGGTATCTCCAATTCTTAACTAGGATTCATAGGGGTAAATATATTAGAATATATAGTATTTAAGTCAGATCATTCTTAAATATTTTATTAGAATTTGCCTTGTTTTTTTTTTGTATTTGAGTTTTTTTTTTCTAGCTAGTATAATCTAATATATGTTAGACCAATAACTTCTTTCTCGCTTATTTTATTAGAATTTTCCTATGGATCTACTCATGCTCAAAAGTTAAGCTTTAAATTTGAAAGTTACATCAAGCTTATATTATTAATCCAGTAATAGGGATGGTAAAAAAAAAAAAATTCAACTTGACTTTATCCCTAATAAACTAGGTTGGACATATTTTTCAAACACTCGGCTAAATACATGCTCAGGCCTCGATACCAACTCGAAAGCTAGAAAATTGGTTTACAATAGAAATACATATTTTTTTTAATTAGAATACACATTTTAATATTTATTGTTAAGAAAAGAAGATGATGACACTTAACTAATAGCCAAGATTCACCAAGATAAACTAAGAATTCTGAATGAACTAGAAACAAATAGAAAATAATGAAGAAGAATACCACAGTACCTACATCCAAGAAACCCAAATGGGTGTGAAACTTTATTGCGTATAGTTGATTACAACAAGGCTACAAATTACAGAGAACAAATCCCCTTCTACCAAGAATCTCAACTTTTAATATTAGCCTCTTAACACAACCTGAAAGAATGCCCAATGATCAGCCTCATATCCGTGTTTTATACAGCTCCTGGTCATAACGAATTTACCATATGCTGGCCCACACTATGCCACCTCATAAGCAACTAATTAACAGAATGTAACTAACTCTCGGCTTCACAAATCTCCACCTTAGTTCAATCTGTAAAAAAAAAAAAACAGTAGCTTCACTTATATCTTCAGCAACTACTAGCTTGGTTTACAAACTATCAACACCAATCAAGTTCAGAGAGTTTCTAAACTTGACTGCAGGAACTGCTTTAGTTAAAATATCAGCTGGATTAGTCTGAGTAGGAACCTTGACAACATTAACCACACCATTATCAATCTCATCCATGACAAAATGCAGCCTAACATCAATGTGTTTTGTCCTTTCATGATACTTAGGATTCTTACTGAGCTGAATTGCACTAGAGCTGTCACAACCAATGAAAACTGAATCTTACTTCAATCCAAACTCATAAACTAGTTCACTCAGCCACTTTGCTTCTTTGACTGCTTCTGTCAACGCAATGTACTCAGCTTCAATTGTGGACAAAGCAATAACTGACTGGAGAGATGCTTTCCAACTCACTGCCCCTCCATTCAAAATAAAAACATAACCTGTAATGGACCTTCTCTTGTCCATATCAGCAATAAAATCTGAGTCTACAAAACCTGTTACTTGGCATACTTTATCATCAGAACCACCAAACAAAATTCCATGACTAGATGTACCACTTAGATACCTTAATAACCATTTAACAGCAATCTAGTGCTCTCTACCTGGATTCCCCATAAACCTGCTAACAACTCCTACTCCATGAGCTACATCAGGCCTTGTACAAACCATGGAGTACATAATGCTACCAACTGCACTTGAATAGGGCACTGTCTTCATATATTCAATGTCTTTATCCTCTTCTGGTTCTTGGAATTTTGACAGTCTGAAGTGTGCTGACAATGGAATTGACACATGCTTTGCATTAATCATCTCAAATCTGTTAAGGACCCTTTTGACATAAACAGCTTGAGTAAGGAACAAAGTTCTTGAATTTTTGTCCCTCACAATCTGCATTCCCAGAATTCTTGTAGTAGTCCCCAGGTCTTTCATCTCAAATGCTGACCTTAACTCCAACTTTAGCTTTTCAATTTCCTCTCTTCTTTTACATGCAATAAGCATGTCATCAACATAAAGAAGAAGGTAAATACCATCTCCAGAAGGTAAGGTTTTAAAATACACACATCTATCATATTGACTTCTGCAAAATTCATAGCTGATCATGAACTTATTAAACCTCAAATACCATTGCCTTGGAGATTGTTTCAGTTCATACAAGTTCCTCTTCATCAAGCATACCATATCTTCAGTCCCCTCTTCAACAAACCCCTCTAGTTGATCCATAAGAATTTCTTCTTCTAGACTCCCATGTAAGAAGGCAGTTTTAACATCCATTTGATCCAATTCCAGGTCATTGAATGTTGTTATTGCCAGTAGAACTCTTATAGAATTATATTTAACAACAGGGGAGAATACCTCATTAAAGTCCACTCCATGCTTCTGTGTGAACCCCTTTGCCACAAGTCTTGCCTTATACCTAGGAAGCTTACCATTAGCAGTCCCTTCTTTAATTTTATAGATCCATTTGCATCATACCAGCCTCTTGTCTTGAGATTTCTTGACCAAAATCCATGTGTTATTTTTCTTTAGTGAGATGATTTCTTCATTCATAGCACCCAACCATTTTTTCATATCTTTACTGCTCATGACTTGTTTGTAGTTTATAGGCTCTTCACCAATAACTTCTTCAGCTATTGCCAGGGTATAAGAGACTATATCAGCTATGCCATACCTTTTAGGTAGCTTAATGACTCTCCTTTGTCTGTCTCTTGTCAGTTGATAATCGTCTAATTTCAAGTTGTTGTGCACTCTCTGATAAGTTATGGAATCCATTTCTGTGACATTTGGTTCCTCATTGGTTTCCACCTTCTGGTTGTCTTCTTCATTTCCATCCAGGTCAGTTATTGTAAGCTCAGTTTCTACCCTTTGATGCAACATTGACTCTTCATCAAACACAACATCTCGGCTGATAAGGGTTCTAGATGGTTTTCCATTAATGCACCAAATTTTAAACCCTTTGACACCCTCTGGATACCCAATGAAGTAACCCTTTATGGCATTTAGTTCTAACTTTCCTTGGTTTATGTGAGCATAAGCAAGGCAGCCAAAAATTCTGAGATTGCTGAGGTCTGGTGGCTTTCCTGACCAAACTTCCTGAGGAGTCTTGAACTGCAGGGCAGATAAAGGGCTCCTATTGACTAAGTAAGTTGCTGTAGTGACAACTTCTGCCCAGAAGTGTTTGGACATATTTGCATTAAACAACATGCACCTCACCTTTTCAACTAGGGTCCTATTCATCATTTATGCTAACCCATTTTGCTGAGGTGTATGCCTTACAGTCTTGTGCCTTGCTATCCCCTTCTTAATGCAGAATTGGTTAAATTCATTTAAGCAATACTCTAACCCATTGTCTGTTCTTAACCTTTTTACTCTCTTCTCTGTTTGGTTTTCCATTAAAGTTAGCCAGTCTTTAAACTTCTCTAGTGCTTCATTCTTTTGCTTTATTATATAAACCTAGACTTTTCTAGAAAAGTCATCTATAAATGTAATGAAGTATTTGGCTCCACCATGAGATGAAACCTGAGAGGGTCCTCATAGATCTGAATGGATATAATCCATGGTGTTTTTGGTTTCTTGCTTTCCTAGATTAAATCTTTGCCTGGTTGCCTTGCCAAACACACACTTTTCACAAAATTGAAGTGATGAAATTTGATCAGTTCCTAGCAGTCCTTATTTACTAAGCTCCTTCAAACTTTTTTCACACATGTGAACTAACCTCATGTGCCATAGTCTGGTTTTATCATTACTTACACTATTAACCCCAGGTAACACTACTGAGCCATTAAGAACATACATTCCATTTCTTCTACAGCATTTCATTATGACTGTACCATTTCTAATGATCTGTAGTTCTCACTTTTCAGCCTTTATACTACAGTTCAATTGGTCTATCATCCCTAAGGATATGAGGTTTCTTTTAAGCTCTGGAACATATTTGAATTGTTCTAAGCTTATGACTTTACCATCAAGCGTTTTAATGCTAACTGATCCTATACCAGCAACCTTACAAGTAAGATTATTTCCAAGTAAAACTCTTCCACCATCAACTTTTTCAAAGGTTATAAAGAAATCCTTTTGGGGACACATATGGAAAGAACACCCTGAGTCAAGTATCCACTCATCAGAAAACTTCTTATCTACAGCAATAAGGGCATCTGAATCTTCTGACTCTCCTTCATTTATAGACACGATATCAACTTTCCCACTTGACTCATTTTGTAGTTTCTCCAGCTTCTTTTTCTCAAAACAATCTTTTATATAATGTCCTTCCTTTTGGCAGAAGTAACATTTTCTTTTCTTTTTCATCTTATCAGTCTTCTCTTTCTGATTTTTGTTCTTTTTATCTTTGTACATCCTCTTTTCTGTCTTTGCTTTGACAACTAATCCATCCCCAGTAGTTTGATCTTTGCTGCCCTTTTCCAGCTGCCAAATCTTCTTCATATGAAATGAGAGAACCAATCACTTGTTTCCTCATCGCTATCATCCCATGTGGCCACCATAGCTTTCTTCCTGAGTTTGTTGAGAAGAGAACATTTCAGTCGTATGTGTCCGGGCTTTTTGCATTCATAATAAGTGATTGGCTCATTCTTCTCCTTCTTATTCTTGTAGCCTCTGAACTTCCTCTGCTCATTATTCTTTTTGTAAAATTTTCTGAATCTTCTAACCAACATAGCCAACTCCTCATCATCCATTTCGCTTTCCTCATCACTCTCACGTTTTGAAGCCTTGAGAGCAATGTTTTTCTTCTTTTCCTTATGCCCTTTTTCAGCTGCCAAATCTTTTTCATATGAAATGAGAGAACCAATTAAATCATCAATAGGTAATACATTTAAATCTTTGATTTCCTCAATGGCAGTTCTTTTTTATCTCCATTCCTTAGGTAGTGACCTAATGGTTTTCTTGACTTTTTCGCTATTTGAAAAAGTCTTTTCTAGGGCTCCTAGAGTGTTCACTATGTCCGTAAATCTAGTATATATAGAGTACACATTATCATTTTGTTCCATTTGAAACAATTCATATTGTCGAGTGTACCTACTTATTTTAGATTCTTTCACTTGGTTCGTGCCTTCATAGACAACATCAAGTTTGTGCTAAATTTCATTAGCACTTTGGCAATAAGACACTCTATGAAACTCTTTCTTATCTAGTGCACAAAACAAGGCATTCATGGCCTTGGAATTTAGAGAAGCTTTTCTATTTTCGAACATTCCATTCCCGTGAAGGTTTTGAAATATCTTCTCCGACTTCATTTTTAGTCAAATGCATGAAAGGACCATCATTAACGATTTCCCAAATTTCATAATCTAAGGTTTGTAAGTAAATTCTCATCCTAGTTTTCCAATATGGGTAATCGTTTCTATCAAAGTAAGGTGGTCTAGTGGTGGATTGTCCTTCCCTAAATGTAGAATCATTTTGAGTTGCCATTGATCTTTAGCCATAGACGGTTAAGTCTAAATAAGAGCACCTCGCTCTGATACCAAATGAAATATAAGTGTGCAACCCAAGAGGGGGGTGAATTGGAATTTTAAAAATTTTCTTAGCAAATCCACACAACAAGCAATCTAATGTCTTAATAAAGATTGAAAGCAATAAGTTTAATAAAGACATAATAACTAATGAGTAAGGGAGAAGAGAAACAAACACACGAATTTTTACGTGGTTCGATAAACCCCACCTACGTTCACGCCTCCAAGCGACCCAAGCTTGAGGATTTCACTATCCAAGCCTTTCCAAGACTTCAACCATTTACAATTAACTTCAAGGTGTCAATGAATCTTTACAACAAAGAGATTATCTCCCAATCTCTTCACTCAAGTGTCTTACACACTCAAACTCTTACAATTAAGATGAAGAAATGAAAGTTACAATGAAACTCACTCAATGAGTAGATATTCAAAAATGAAGAACAAGAAATGATTCCATGTTTTATGTTTTGCAAGTTGAAGGCTCAAGATATCTTGTGTGCTTTTTGTTTTTGCTTGTTGGAGAGGTTCAAATTGAGTTGGATTTGAGTTCTTATAGTTTGAGCTCAAAAACTAGCCGTTATGCACATTTCTGGTCGTAACCGGCTTGCCAATTAGGTATCCAGTAAGCCGCTTTTATGTTACCGTTAAGGCAAAAATTTGAATTTCGGAATATCCAACTTGCCGCTTACGAAATCCGGTAAGCCATTTATACTCCAGACGCTTACTGCCCAATATCCAGTTTGCCGGTTAATCATATCCAGTAAGCCGCTTGTTACAGTAACTGCTATAGTGAAATATTTTCCAAATTTATAGTTTGACCCTAAAACGTTTATAAAACTGTAGTATGACCCAAAATATTATGAAAGTTTACAAATATGTCCAATTTCAGAATTTTAAATAATAATTTATCAATCCCAAAACTTTTTGAAATTATGATTTTGCCCAAACTATGTGAAATTATAGAATGACCCAAAAATATTTAAATAGTTTCAAATAGGTCCAAATCCGAAATTTAAAATACTATCAAAGATTTTAAAATACTTTCATTTTAGTTCAAAATACTTTAATTGCATAACATCATTTTCTTATTATAAAAACACAATTCATAAATCTTTGTTCAATCAATACATGTGGTTTGTTATCATCAAAATTAATATTTATAGGCATTTAGGCTAACAATCCCACATTAGGAAGAGAGCACAGATAAATTTAAAGGGTTCTTTAAGAGAATGTATTGATCTAGAATGTCAACTACACAACTCTAGAGAGTACTTATACAATATAGATTCAATTACACTTCTGTATATTTTGTTATTGATGCTTAGTGTACAACATGAATGTTTATGAATTGTAAGTGATGTCTTTCACCAAAGGATTATTGTTCTAACAAGTGAAATCAAAGCCTCTTCATATTGAATAATTGAGAATCGACTTTATTTACAATTAATAATTAAAGTTTTGATGTTCTTTAATTTAATAATTTCAGTATTATTGAATTTGAGAACAATGTGTGGTTGTCTTATGGTATTAAGAAAATTAAATCAGTAAATTAATTTATATATATATATATTTAGATTTATGTAATTTCTGTGGATATCAATCGGCCCAAAGGAAGATCCATATTTAATAGAATTGCATGTGCATTTGTGGCAATAAATATATGATGATTTTTTGGTTTTGCATGTGAACAATAAATTAGTGTAAAGGAAAATTTATTGTTTGACGTGTTCTCATTATCAATGTTTGATTACTGCACCGAGATATCACTTATATGTTAATCCTTTGTCCACAGATAAAATATTAATGAAGCATCCAGTATCTTGAGATGGAGTTTACCTTTATTTGAATTTATTTTTGTTTTATGACTTATATGAGCTTGTTTTGTTTGATTGTTTGTTGTTCTCTGTTCAATTATGACTCATACTAATATTATTGCCAACATCAACTCTATTCCTATGTTAAATAGTTCTAACTTCAAGTCATGTCAAGAGAACCTCTTAATGGATTTCGTAGTCATGAATTTTGACATTGCATTAAGAGCTGATTCTCCCCCACCTCTTATGGATGAGAGTACTTCTTATGACAAGAAGGAAATAGAAATGTGGAAGAGATCAAATCACATGTGTATCATGATCGTGAAGAAGACCAACTCAAAGCTTTCAGGGGCTTAATGTTTAAATAAAATTACGGTTAAAGAATTCCTTGTGGACATTAAAAATGAAAAGGTAAAAATAGGTACACTCTTAATAAATATAATTTTAATAAGGTATAAGGACAAGGACAAGAACAAGAAAAGGAAGAAGGATAAGGAAGTTGCAAACACAACACCTCAAATGAAACAATAAAAAGAAATCAGATGATTTCAATTTGTTTTGAGGTTAATTTAACTTTGTACCAAGACACACATGGTAGATAGATTTTGCTGTAACTTTCATATCAATGTGTCTATGTAAAGTTGCTTGAAATGCCAAATGTTCAATAATGGTGAAAAATACATCTCAGCAATGGAATGAAGGTTGAAGTTAAAGCAATTAGAAAATTTAGACTATTATTAATTAAAGATTGAATTTAATTTAGATGTTGATGAAACATTTTGTTATGTCTAAAAGACAGAATTTGATTTCCATTTCTCTTTTGGACAAGCCTGGCTTTACTTGTTCATTTGGAAATGAAAAATTCAGTATGTTTCATGATTCAAAACTGGTTGATTTCGGTTATTTGTCAGGCAATGATAATCTTTATATGCTTGATACAATTGCTTCATTTCATGAATCTCTGCAATTTAGTACATGAGGTTTAAAAAGAAGATTAACTAATGAGAATTCGGCTACATTATGGCACAGAAGATTGGATCATATCTCTAAATGAAAAATAAAGAGACTTGTGTTAAATGAAATTCTCAACCCTTAAATTTTACATATTTTGATATTTTTATTAACTGTATCAAGGAAAACAAATGAATAAAAAGAGAGTTGAGGTCATTCCCTATGGTTATTTGGAATAGTCAACAATATTTTATGACGTTAATAGATATGGCTACATATATCTCCTCCGTGAAAAGTCATAGTCCTTGGATTTTAAGGTTGAAGTTAATAACCAACTTGCGAAAAGAATCAAAAGCCTCAGATCTAACTGTAGAGCTGAATATTATGGCAGATCTGACGGTTTAGGTGAACAACATCCAAGACCGTTTGCCAAATTCTTAGAGGAATATAGTATCATCCCACAGTACACTATGCCGAGTTCACCGACTATGAATGATGTTGGTGAAAGACAAAGCAGATGCTTAAGGACGTGTTAAGGAATATAATTTGTCATTCTACCTTAGCAGAATCACTCTGGGGAGAAACACTTAAGACTGTAACATATATATTTAACAAGGTTATAATTAAATGATTGTCAAAACCCCCACGAGGTTTGGACAGGCAAGAAGTTTTGTCTAAAGCACTTGCATGTTTGAAGATGTCTAGTTGAGACAAGATCTTGTAGGCCTATATATGAAAAGAAACTTGACTCAAGGATAATAAATTGCTATTTTATTGGATCCTTTGAAAGATCCAAAGGGTAAAAATTTTATGATCCCACAACTAAATCGATTTTCGAGTTGAAAAATGCTCGATTCTTTAAGAATGTCGAGTTTGTGAGTGGAGATCCTGTTAAGGACTTTGTCGTTGAAAAGGAATATGTTGATATTCCTATAAGTGTTATTGGCATTCCTCAGGGTCTCATTCTTAACTTTATTTAAGATACAACGAATCAAGACAATATTGGAGAACCCCATATACAAGAAGTTGTTCCAGAAGAACAAACTCTTCCATCTTAAGAACCTATGCCATTAAAGAGATCTACTAAAGAAATGAGAAGTGCAATGGTAGATTACTACATTGTATTTCTCTAAGAACATGAAATAGACATTGGAGTGATCGAAGATGATTCTATTAATCTTTGTTAAGCCATTGAAAGTTCTAACTCTCAGAAGTATATAAATGCCATGAATGAGGAGATAAAATCCATGAAGGACAATGATATATAGGATCTTATCCCATTACTAGAAAATGGAAAACCTATTATTTGCAAATAGATATTTAAGACTAAGAGGGATTCGAAAGGTAATGTGAAAGGGTACGAGGCTTGTCTTGTCGTAAAGGGCTTTACACAGAAAGAAGGCATCGACTATAAAGAGACTTTCCCTCCGATTTCTTTGAAAGAATCATTCAAGATTATAATAACATTAATGACACATTTCAACCTTGAGTTACATCAGATGGATGTGAAGACAATATTTCTCAATAGTGACATTGATGAGATAATGTAGCTAGTTAACTTTTGTGTCAAGCGATCCAAAGAATATTGTTTGCAAATTTAAGAAATCCATCCATGGGCTCAAACAAGCATCTCGACAATGCATTTCAAGTTTCATCAAGTGATTATCTCATTCGATTTTAAAATGAATTTAATTTATGATTGTATATACCATAAGTTCTGTAAGAGCAAGTATATTTTTCTAGTTTTGTACGTTAATGAAATTTTGCTTGCTAGCAATTATATAAGCATATTGCACTATACCAAGATATATTTAGCTGAGAATTTTGAGACGAAAAATCTTAATGATGTCTTTTTTGTATTAGGCATACAAATACCAGGATTGCTCTCAGGATATTGTTGGATTATCATAAAGGAGCCATAGTAAAATAGTTCTCAAGAGATATGATATGCAAGATTATAAATCAGGTGATACCCTTGTAGTTAAGAGAGACAAGATTAGTTTCAATCAGTGCCCTAAGAATGTTTTTGAGGAGAAAAAAATGCAAAAGATTCCTTATATGTTAGTAGTAAGAAGTCCGATGTATACTTAGGTTTATACACGACCGAATATTGTGTACGGTACTGGGATATTGGGTAGACATTTAAGTAATTTAGGAAGAGACCATTGGAAAATAGTCGAACATGTCATGTGATACTTGTAGAGAATTAAAGACTACATGCTCATGTATCGAAGGTCAGATCATATTTAAATAGTCAAGTATACTAACTTCGATTTTTTTGAATGCCAAGATAGTATAAAGTCCATGTCAGGCTACAACTACCTACTAACTGAGGGTGTTATTTCTTAGAAGAGTGATAAACATTCTTTTAGAGACTCTTCTATAATGGCAGTAGAGTTCATAGCGTGTTATGAGGCATTCAACTATGGAATATGGTTGCGAAATTTTGTTATCAAAATTTTATTATCACATGAAATCTCAATAATACATCTTGATTTATCAAAAATAACTTTATAACTCTTGTCACACAATTGACTAATGTTAATCAAATTGTATTTCAAATTTTCAACTAAACATACATTTTCAATTAGAGTTGAGGAAACTTTACCAACACCACCAATTTCGAGAATTTTTCCTTTTCACTTGTCTCTAAAGGATACATCTCCATCATTTTCGATTTGGTGAAACTTGAGAACCATGCACAGTTTCCGGTCATATGCCTTGAACATCCGCTATCCAAGTACCATTTATTTTTCTTCTTCTTCAAGCCCTTCAAAGAAAATCTTAAGTCTTAGGTACCCAAACCTTTTTGGGTCCTTGAGTGTTAGTAATGGTTTCTTTTAGAACCCAAATACATTTTAATCCAAAGCATACATTTCTTTTCACTAGACATGTATATTTTATGTGACCATTTTGATTGCAATAATGACAAACACTCTTATTATCACTTGTGGTGATAGCTTTAACAAAATAATTCTTATTATATTTTTATTTCAAATTTGGCTTATAGTCAATATGTCCTTTGTCAAACATACATTTTTGTCAATTAAGCAAGTTATCCAGTATCTTTTATCCATTTGTAAATTTTAAGACAACATTACTAAGTTTAATGTTATTTTTCTTGAGCATTTCATTTTCCTTTTTCAAATCATCTACATGTGATTCTAAATGCTAATGTGAAATGCTTGGTTTCTCATTTGATAATGCAACTTTATTATGCAAAGTTTTATTCTCTAGTTCTAAGCATGCAATCTTTGTACTTAGAGATTCATTTTCATTTGTGAGCTCTACAACTTTCTTTTTAAGACATGCATTCTTTTTACCAATTTTCATCAAATTATCATGCAATTCCTTAAAAAGTATCATATAATTCATCATAGGTAGGATCACTTACCTCATCGAGTTCGTTAAATGATTCTTCCCTAATTGCCATGAGAGCGAGATTTGACATTTCTTGTGACTCTTTATTATCACTTGCTTCCTCATTGTTGTCGTCCCATGTGGCTACCATTGTCATTTTCTTGTCAGCTTGTTGGAAAGAGGACAGTCCGATCGTATGTGTCCAAGCTTTTTACATTCATAATAGGTGATTGGCTTATTCTTCTCATTTTAATTCTTATAGTTTCGGAATCTTTTCCGCTCAGTGGTTTTCTTGAAAAATTTTCTGAACTTCTTAGCCATCATAGCCATGTTTTCATCATCAAGCTCACTTTCCTCATCACTCTCATGCTTTGATGCCTTGAGTGTAGTGCTCTTCTTCTTCTTTTCCTCATTACCTTTTTCCGCTGCCAAATCTTCTTCATATGAAATAAGAGAACGAATTAAATCATCAATAGGAATAGTGTTTAAATCTTTAGCTTCTTCTATGGCGGTTCTTTTAGGTTTCTATTTCATTGGCAAAGATCTAATGATATTCTTAACTTTTTCCCTGTTTGAAAAGGTTTTTCCTAGGGCTCCTAATGTGTTTACAATATCCATAAATCCATTATACATGGAATAAACACTTTCATTTTGTTCCATTTGGAATAATTCATATTGTCTAGTGTATCTACTAATCTTAGACTGTTTAAAGATATATTTTTCTTTTCTAACTCACTCCATTGACTTGAAGGTTTTGAAATATCATCTTCTACTTCTTTTTTAGTCATAGGCATGAATAGACCATTACAAATAACTTCATAAATTTCATAATCTAAAGCTTGTAAATAAATTTTCATTTTAGTTTTTCAATATAGGTAGTCATTACCGTCAAAGAATGGTGGTCTAGTTATGCACTGTCCTTCCCTAAAAGTTGAACGGTTAAGTCCTAATAAGAGAACCTCAGTCTAATACCAAACGAAATACTAGCTAGGCAACCTAAGAGGGTGTGAATTAATATTCTAAAATTTAAGCTAATCAAACCACACAACAATTTTAATCTAATGTCTTAATGAAAACAAAAGCAATAAATTTAACAATACTAAAAAATAAAAGAGTAAGGGAAAAGAGAGAGCAAACACACAATTTTTACGTGGTTCGGCCAACCGTGCTTACATTCATGCCTCCAAGCTCACGGGCTTGAAGATTCCACTAAGCAAGCCTCCAAGACTTCAATCACTCTTACAATTGACTTCAAAGGTGTCAATGAACCTTTACAACAAGAGATTATCCTCAATTTCTTAACGCAAGTGTATCCCAATACTTACAACTTCTCAATTCGATTTTTCAAAAAGCATTACAAAATAAATATCTCTCACACAATGTATTGATTACAAATAAAATTCTAAAAGTGTGAGTAAATGTGATGAACACAAGAATTTTAAAGCTCAAGGAAAGTTGTATGCTCAATGGTTTGCTCAATCACAATAGTTGAATCACCTCTTGTTTGAATTTGATTGAGATAATTTATAGATGGAGCTGAAAACTAGCCATTATTGACTTTCTACACATTGTCAGATCGTTGTTTTGACTTCAGCAAGTTACCATTGCGCCGAAAGTCAAATTGCCAGATCACCGTTAGCAGGAAGTCAGATTACCGTTATTATTCTATAAACTTGTTCAAAGATGTCGGTTATCCATTTGACATAAATGATTTACCGTTTGCAAGATGATTGTTCTCTGAAATGTTATCGGTTTACAATTATCAATAAACAATATGTCGTTATCTAAGATTCACTCTCTGGAATGCAGTCAGATTACCGTTATCCATAAACGGTTTACTGTTATATGAGATTTGCTCTCTGGAATGCATTTGGTTTATCGTTATCCATTGATCGTTATATATGATTTCCTCTCTGGAATGAAATCGGTTTACTGTTATCAGTTAACGATTTTTTGATATCTTAAATTTGCTCTCTGGAATGCATTGGGTGTACCGTTAACCACAAACGGTTAATGCAATCAGTTTGCCGTTTTCTATAAACGGTTTACCATTTTTTGAAAATTAATTCTCTAGAATGTAATCGATTTTTCATTTTCTGTAAACGTTTTGCCGTTTATTTCCATAAGGTTTTTCTTTGCTTTGAATATTATATGGCTTAAAAAATTGATCCAATTAACAACAAATTTTGAACTTATCAATTGAAAACATGTTTGTTATCATCAAAATCATTATTATAAAAATAAAAATAAAATTGATCCACTAAGGATTGCTCCAACAACCCCCTGGCCTGTTGGCTCTTGCTAGTGTGCGTGTGTACGTGCACTCCCTCACGCGCCTGCCCATTGTCCGTTAGCATGCGCATGCCTTGCGCACCTTTGTGTGCGCACTATCCCTCGGAGCACTTGTGCACTGTCTCGCACATATCTTGTGCGCTGTCCATCAGCTCGCTTAGTTGTTGTTGCGCCTCAGCTTGCGCACAAACTTGCCTTGCTTTTGTACAAACTGGCCTTGCTTTTGTGCCTTCCCTCGTACATCCGCTGCGTAGCCATGCTTGGCACAAGGCCGCAAGCCAAACATTGGTGTGCCTCGAGTTTTAAGGATGTAACACTTTACCACTAGGCGAACCCAATATTTATGGATGCCGTAATTTTTGTTTATCTATTTATTAGTTAGTATAATTAATAATTTTTTTTGTTATTCAAAATTATTTTAAGCTAAGTATATGTTGTGGAAAGCATAATTTCTAGACATCTCCTTATTATTAAAAATAAATATATTTTTCCAGTTGAATAATGACTTTAAATGTTACTTCTTTATTTAAAAAAAATTCAATGCCTTCTCTTTTTCAAAAATTACTCTATTAAAATTATTAACCTTATATTTTAGAACTAACTCTTAGTATTCTATAAAAATCTATTTAAAAACCCAAAACAAATAGATAGTGAATCAATGATATTTTCAATTGAACAATTTGTTACTCTCCTTTCTATAAAGAAAATTCTTTTGTACGAAATTTATTGTCATCATCTAATCATTTTATTCATCTCAACTAGACAACTTGCCAAGTGGTATCAATAATTCTATTTTTAATTGTTACTAGTCTTATCTTTTTTAAAATTTAATTTATTTTTATTTTTTGTACTGATATATGGCTCGAATAATCTAGAAAAGAAAATTTGTGTTTGTTTATTTGTTTGTTATTTAGATTTGAAAAGCATGTCAACTAGAAAATAAGCATTAGAATATGAAAAGCTACAAAACAAATTAAAAAAAAGGAGAGCAGAAAAATTAGTCAGATCTCAAAAACGAGCTCTTGATAAATTTTTCACAACTAGTAAAAAAAGATATGTATTAAGTGAAAAATTAGTTATTGAACAATTAACTAATGAATTAAACAATAATGAAATAGTGAATGAAATAATCAACTTTGAAGATGATCACTATAAATATATATCTTTTTTTATTATTTTTTAGGATCATGTTGATAATTGTTCAACCGAATTACCCTTCAAAATTAATATGACTACGAAACTACATATGACTGATCTGTTATAGACAGTTCAACCACTAAATACGAGTTGCCCCGGCAGATGAAAAAGAGAGTTCTGCAAATAAGCAAGAGTTAGCAGATTTGAATCCCTCTTCGGCCAAACAAATTGCCATCCCATGGAAAGAGCAATATTAACAGCTTGAATGGCATTTATATCAGCATAACAAGGCCCAGAGCCACAGTAAGGCGGCTTCGTAAAAGCACCATTAAAGCCTTGAAAAAAGCCACAATCCGAGATTCTGGGATTAGCTGTAGCCAAATCATCCGTATTTACCTCAATGCAAGGTGCCCCTAGCGAGCGCCAAAACACAGTCTATCAATAGGACACATGGACAACCAGTTAATCCTTAATAATATATTGTAAATCAATCAAATAAATTAAGCATCAAGGATTAACTCGTTAAACAATCATAATCATTATAATTGTAACATTTCTTTTCCTGGTAATTGTAACATTTCCGTTTTAATATTTTCGTTCATGTTATAAGTTAAGCCTTGATGCTTACAAAAATCAATTGTTATCCTTATCTATACTACTCTTTATTTTCAACAATTAGTAAAAGAAAAAAAATCGAAACATATTAAAATCATTTTAATGTAGGGGGTTATGATGTGATCATATCGAATCTTATAGGCCTAACTCATACTAAAAAGTTAGAACAAGAGTTAAAGGTTGCTTGAAGCTCATATCATCAGGCTAAAAACTATTTTCCAAGTGAAGCTAGTGGCACCCCTTTATTATCCTTTTAAAACCCCACTTTAAATAAAATTATAGTCAAGGCAAACAAGAATCAAACACACTGTGATTTTTTGTCCAACAAATTCTTGAATTCATAATCAATCATTCTTTTTTATTTTCTATCGTCACTTCCTATCTAATTAAAATAGACTTAAAATATTTTTTTTCCTTATTTCTTACTGGTTATATATTTTTTTGTTTAAGTTCCTTCCAAGTTATAATTTAAAATAGTTTAATTTAAACCAATGATTGACATCTAAAAATTCATTACCTAGAAAAATTTTTAATTTGTGTGTAGACACACAACAAGATTGCCCCCACAAAAAAAAGACAAAATACTACTTTGAGTTTTAATAATAAAAAATTAAATTAAAAGTTAAAAGAATGTATTAAGAAAAAGGACATTTTCAAAAATAAAATAAATGCAATTAAAAATGGGGTTGCATGAGGAGATTGGGTGGGTGCCAATGGTCCAACTCCTATTTTCTAGCTTAAAAGGACCACATTGAGATGTTAAATATCATTTTCAATCAACAATTAATTTATGGGTTCCGTCATAGTATAGAACCCATAAGCCCATATGCTCAATTTACACCTAAAAACTAACTCAAAAGTTGATAGTTGCCTTAAATTTATATTAGTCAAATACTAAGGATGACAAAATAAGTCGGGTCCACCATAGCCTAGGTAACCCACCCAGACATGTTTTCTAAATACACTTATGTTGGGTTTAGGTTTCACCTAAAAAACCTGTACCCAGCTTAAAGCAAGAAAAATACTTAAAAACAAAAAGTTAAAATATATATTTTTGTATCTATTTAGCCCATTCATAACAACATTTAAATCTTTCTAATGCCTAATATGATAAAAATAAACCGTTATAAACTTTAAAATATATTAAAAGGTGTTTTATAAATAAAATTTAATTGGTAAAACAACTTGGTAGTTTATAAAATTTTGTTTTTATTAGATTAGTATTTAAAAGTTGGGTTAAAGGATTTAGAACTTCAAATATATGTTATTAGTGAGGTAAATAAATGTGAAGTCGAGAGTTAGTTACATTCTGTTAGTTAGTTGCTTATGAGGTGGCATAGTGTGGGCCAGCATGTGGTAAATTCGTTATGATCAGGAGCTGTATAAAACACGGATATGAGGCTGATCATTGGGCATTCTTTCAGGTTGTGTTACGAGGCTAATACTAAGAGTTGAGATTCTTGGTAGAAGGGGATTTGTTCTTTGTAATTTGTAGCCTTATTGTAATCAACTATACACAATAAAGTTTCACTCCCATTTGGGTTTCTTCAGCCGTGGATGTAGGTATTGTGGTACCGAACCACGTAAATTCTTCTTCATTTTTTTTCTATTTATTTTTGGTTCATTAACTGTTCTTGGTTTATCTTGGTGAATCTTGGTTGTTAGTTAAGTGTCATTATCTTCTTTTTTTAACAAATTGGTATCAGAGCTACGAAGCTCTCTGTTCTTGATCTTCAAGGATGGGAACCACAAGATTTGACCTTGAAAAATTTAATGGTGAAATGACTTCTACTTATGGAGTCTAAAGATGAGGGCTATCTTGATTCAACAGGGCTTAGACAGTGCCCTTGATGATGAGGAATAACAAAAGTCCAAGAAAGAGAGAAAGGTTCTTCAAGTTCATGTGGAGACTTGAGGACCATGAATAACAAAGCCCACAGTACGATCATCCTTCACCTGTCTGATGAAGTGTTGAGAGAAGTAGCAAAAGAGAAGTCAGCATCTGGTTTATGGGCAAAATTGGAAGAGCTTTTCTTGAAGAAATGTCTAGCTAAGAGGTTGTACATGAAAATGAAGCTTTACACTTTTTCAATGAAGGAGGGGACAGTTATGAAGGACCATGTTGATGAGTTCAACAAGCTGATACTCGATCTTGAAAATGTCAACATCACACTTGAAGATGAAGATAGGGCTCTCATCTTGCTAAGCTCATTACCAGATGCCTATGAACACTTCGTGGACACTTTGCTTTATGGTAGGCAAACCCTCACTTTAAAAGATGTCAAGAATGCTCTTGAATCTAAAGACTTAAAGAAAATAGCAGATGGAAAAGAAAAAAAACATTGCTCTCAAGGCTTCAAAACGTGAGAGTGATGAGAAAAGTGAAATGGATGATGAGGAGTTGGCTATGTTGGCTAGAAGATTCAGAAAATTTTACAAAAAGAATAATGAGCAGAGGAAGTTCAGAGCTACAAGAATAAGAAGGAGAAGAAAGAGCCAATCATTTGTTATGAATGCAAGAAGCCCGGACACATACGACCGGAATGTCCTCTTCTCAACAAACTCAAGAAGAAAGTTATGGTGGCCACATGGGATGATAGCGATGAGGAAACAAGTGATGAGGATGATCAACAAGAAATGACAAACTTAGCTCTCATGGCCGTTGAGGAAGAATCATATGATGAACTTGATGAGGTAAGTGTTCTTTCTACATTTGATGAATTACATGATGCCTTTAAGGATTTGCATGATGAGCTGATGAAGATTGGTAAAAAGAATATATATCTTAAAAAGAAGATGATAGAGCTTAAAAATGAAAATGAATCATTTAGTGCAAAGATTACATGCCTAGAATTAGAAAATAAAACATTGCATGATAGTATTGCATTATTTGAGAATTCTAGCACTTCACATGAACACTTAGAGTCACACATGAATGACTTGAAAAATGAAAATGAAATTCTTAGAAAGAAGAGCAATGAACTAAATGAAATTGTGCTAAAATTCACAAATGGGTAAAAGATGTTGGACAATTTGCTAAACTCACAAAAATGTGTATTTGACAAAAGTGGCATTGGTTATAAACCAAATTTGAATAAACAATTTTACAAGAGTTATTTTGTAAAGAATACATCTATCAACAATCGAATTGTATGTCATTATTGTAATCAAGATGGTCATATAAAAAATAGATGTGCAGTAAAGAGAAATGCATATTATGGTGTGAAATGTGTTTGGGTTCCGAAAGGAATCATTGCTAACTCTTAAGGACCCAAAAAGTTTGGGTACCTAAAACTTGAGATTTTTTCTATAGGGCTTGAAGAAGAATAATAATAAGTGGTACTTGGACAGTGGTTGTTCAAGAATTATAACAGGGAATTATTCTTGGTTTTCAAGCTTTACTAAGATCGAAAATGGTGGAGATGTATCATTTGGGGATAATTCAAAAGGAAAAATCATTGGGATTGGAAATGTCGATAATGTATCCTCTACTCTCATTGAAAATGTGTGTTTGGTTGAAAACTTAAAACACAATTTGCTTAGTATTAGTCAATTATGTGATAAAGGATATAGAGTTATCTTTGATGAATCAAAATGTGTTATTGAGAATGCATGTGATGGGAAAGTCTTGTTTATAAGAAATAGATGTGTTAATGTCTATACAATTAATATAGATTGTGCATCAATACATGATAAATGTCTCTCTGCATTGCATGATGATGGTTGGTTGTGGCATAGTGCAAGCATGGATTTGATTTAAAAAATCGTGAAAAATGATTTAATTAAAAGTCTTCCAAAAATCAATTTTCAAAAAGATAGAATTTGTGAAGCATGCCAATTTGGAAAACAAATCAAAACTTTATTCAAAAGCAAGAATCATGTCTCTACTTCAAAACCACTTCAATTGCTTCATATAGATTTGTTTGGACCTTCTAAATATGCTAGTTTAAGTGGGAAATTTTATGCATTTGTAATTGTAGATGATTATTCTAGATACACATGGGTATTGTTCTTAGCTAATAATGATGATGCCATTGATGCATTTTGAATTTTCTATAAAAAGGTTCAAAATGAAAAATGTTATTCTATTACTTGTATTAGAAGTGATTATGGTTGAGAATTTGAAAATCATGCATTTGAAAATTTTTGTAATGACTTTGGCATTGAACATCAATTTTCATTACCTAGGACTCTACAACAAAATGGAGTAGTAGAAAGAAAGAATATGTCTATTTAAGAAATGGTTAGGACCATGTTGAATGAAAACTCTTTACCTAAGTATTTTTGGACCGAAGCCGTCAACACCGCTTGTTATGTTTTAAATCGGGTGTTGATTAGACCTAATTTTAATAAAACTTCATATGAGCTTTGGAAAGATAGAAGACCCAACATTTGCTATTTTAAAGTTTTTGGATGCAAATGTTTTGTTTTGAACACAAAAGATAATCTTGGTAAATTTGATCCAAAATCTGATGTTGGCATTTTTCTTGGTTATTCAAATTCAAGCAAATCTTATAGAGTTTATAACAAAAGAACTTTAGTTGTGGAAGAATCTATGCATGTTACTTTTGATGAGTTTAACCCCTCCTCTACGAAGAAAGTCATTGTTGATGATAATGTAGAAGAACAACAACAAGAAGAAGTATCAAATAACAACCAAGAATATGCACCACATGGAATTCAAAAGGAACATCATGAAGAAACAAATGTAGAGCAAAATGAAGGTACTTCTCAATCACTCCCCAAGGAGTGGAGGTATGTTTCCTCTCACCCTAAGGATGTAATTTTAGGAGATCCTTTACGAGGAGTTACCACTAGATCATCTCTTAGGAACACATGTGAGCATGCTGTATTTATTTCTCAAATTGAACCAAAATCCTTTACGGATGCGGAAAATGATGAATCTTAGATTATGGTAATGCAAGAGGAGTTGAATCAATTTGAGAGAAATAATGTGTGGGGGTTAGTTCCTAATCTAGAACATCAATCCATTATAGGCACTAAATGGGTATTTAGAAACAAAATTGATGAATCCGGTGTGGTTGTAAGAAATAAAGCTAGATTAATGGCTCAAGGTTACAACCAAGAAGAATGAATTGAATTTGATGAAACTTTTGCACCTGTAGCAAGGGTCATAAGGATTTTATTTTATATCAAATGGATGTTAAGAATGTTTTCTTAAATGGATATATTATGGAAGAAGTTTATGTGAAACAACCTCTTGGTTTTGAAAATGAAAAATTTCCAGATCATGTGTATAAGTTATTCAAGGCTTTGTATGGTTTGAAACAAACACCTAGAGTTTGGTATGATAGGCTTAAAAACTTCTTGTTGGATAACGATTTTTCGATAGAAAAAGCGGACACAACTCTTTTTGTTAAGCATAAGAACCAAGACATACTTATTATTCAAATTTATGTTGATGATATTATTTTTGGTTCTACTAATGAGTTGTTGTGTAAAGATTTTTCATCATGTACGAGCCAAGAATTTGAGATGAGTATGATGGGAGAGTTGAAATACTTCCTTGGACTTCAAATCAAACAAAACGAGGAATGAATTTTCATAAACCAAGCCAAGTACGTGAAAGATCTACTCAAAAGATTTGGTTATGATAATGGAACGGCAAAAAGCACTCCTATGAGTACTACCATCAAGCTGGACAAAGACGAGAAATGTAAGGAAGTTGATATCAAGACTTATCGAGGTATGATCGGATCCTTACTCTACTTGACTGCTAGTAGGCCTGATATTATGTTCAGTGTATGCTTGTGTGCTAGATTTCAATCTTGTCCTAAAGAGTCACACATGCTTGCTGTCAAACGTATTTTTTGATACTTGATTGGCACCATTAATCTTGGGCTTTGGTATCCTAGAGGAACTCATATTGATCTAACTTGTTATTCGGATGCCGATTTTGCTGGATATAAGGTTGATAGAAAAAGTACTAGTGGAACATGTCACTTCCTAGGTCATTCTCTTGTCTCTTGGTTTAGTAAAAAACAAAACTCGGTTGCACTTTCAACCACCGAGGCAAAATATATTGCCGCAGGTAGTTGTTGTGCACAAATTCTTTGGATTAAACAAACCCTTAGAGACTATGGCATTAAACTTGATCAAATACCTATCTTGTGTGACAATATTAGTGTTATAAATCTTTCCAAGAATCCCATTCAACATTCTAGGACTAAGTATATAGAAATTAGACACCATTTCCTTAGAGATCATGTTAAAAAAGGAGATGTTGTAATTAAATTTGTTTCTACTGAAAATCAACTTGCGGATATCTTTATAAAACCTCTTAGCGAAGAGCATTTTATAAAGATAAGATATGAGCTTGGAATGATGATTGTTGAATCTTAATTTATGTTTTACTATATGGCTTGATATGTTTGTTATCATATGGATTTATGCTTCATGAATTAGATAGCTTGATATGCTTGTAATTTTATGATTTTATGATTTTATATTTCATGCATTAAATGGCTTATTGAAAAGTTTTAAATCTCAAAATGATTTAAAATTAATCAACTTTTAAAGCCAAAAATAAAATGGTGTGTGTAGTACAAGTAGAAGAGCTAGCCAATATTCAATTAGAAACAAAAAGCTTTCCAAGTCTAAACCGATATTCCATTTCCACTCATTCGAAAAACTGTTTTCTTATTGATTTCTCTCGGGTCAAATTCCGGATAACCGGATTAGCTTAGGTTGCTCTCGGGACAACATTCGGATAACTGGATTTTCAATCCGGAAAACCGGATTTGCTAAGCCTCCTCTCTACCTTATAACCAGCCAACCGGTTATGCAAACCAGCAAACCGAATTCGGAAGGGAACTCACTGCCTCACAACCGGTCTACCAGTTAGCAAAACCGGAAAGCTGGATTCCCGTGCATGCTTGCTGGAACAAAATTGGATTTCTGGTTCAAGACAATCTGGAAAGCCGAATTTGAGGAGTCTCTCGAAACCGACCAGCCGGATATGCAAACCGGAAAGCCGTTTACGATTTTTCTCGTTTCTGTCCAATAACCGGCTCGCCGGTTAGTGAAATTCGGCAAGCCGGATTCGTGAGCTTTGAGCACTGTTCTTCATCTTCCTCTCATTCGGCATTCCATTTCTCTCTTTCTCACTAAAAACCGATTACTCCTCACTTGATTTCACTCCCAAATCCATCATTTTCTTCCTTTTTCACATCCAATTGAGTCTTAAAAATCATTTCCCATCTCATTAAGAACTCAAAACCTTCCTTAAAATCCGTTTTCAACATCTAAATTCCTAGATCTTAAATTCAACCTAGGTTTTTCAAGCAATTTTTCTCTCTCTAAATTTCTCACTCTCAAGCCGTTTTTTATTCAAATTGTTTCTCAAAATCACTTTCAATCTTCATCATCTTCATTCTCTTTATCCTTTTCAACTCCAAATCAATCAAATCCAAATGTTAAGCTCACGGCCGGTTCGAAGAAAAGGCAAAGAACCAGTTCAACAAACCGACCGGTCACGGGAAGCAAGGGGCACCTCAAATCAATCCACTTTTGAGTCCACTCATTTTCAGAACAAGCAACACTTGATCAAACGGTTTCAACAAAACTTGAGGTCTCGTGAGGTACTCAATACTTTCTATGTTTTACCGGATGTAATGCGCACTCTCAAAATTAGTTATAAAAACATATTTCAATTGTTGGGAGATGTTGGTTGGATTGATGCACTCTTGATTGAGTTGAATATGTATCCCGACTTGGTGAAAGTCTTTTACTCGAATATGGAAGTTTCCGAGGAGAACAAGACTCGAGTAATCACCAATGTTGGGGGAGTTAAGATTGATTTTGATGTTTCCGTGTTGAGTTTTATCCTAGGATCATCCGATTTTGGCCTATAAATCTTTTCGCCTAGGAAATCTCTGAAACTTGATAGTTATATTCATGTTGACGCCGTTCGCAATATTTGTCGACGTAATGATCTTTCTGTTGAAGACTGTACCATTCATTTTCGTACTCAGTGTCTTTGTCTTCAAACTCGCATTTTGCTTCGTATCATCCAGTCCATTGTACTTCCTAGATCAGGTCATTTAGATGAGGTTTCTCATATGGATGTTGCCTTGATTGACTGTATCCTTAGACGTCGTCCGGTTAACCTGAGCTATACCATCATCCGCACCATATTGACCATACCTGCCTTAATTACTCGCTCTCTTCCTTATGGTCACTTCATTACCCGAATCCTTAAATTTTTTTATGTGTCGATTCTAGCACCATCTTGTAGGCCGTCTAAGGGTATTGAGGATGATGTTATTTTTGGTTTAGACTTTGAGTGGAAGGATGACACTTGGGTCAAATACACTGAGAACAAGCTTACTTTTCTTGCTCAAAGTGATGATCGGCCACTTAATGCTGTGATTCCAGCCGATCAACTACCAGTTTTCTCACTCTCATTTCGAGGGCAGCGTAGACGTCGAGATACTCACACGGTTGCTTCAGCTCTTGGTGCCTCTGCATCTGCTTCATCACCTTCACATCCTCCTACCTCTAACGAGGTCACTCTTCAGCAGCTTATGGATGAGGCGTGGACACTCTCTATGCGGCAGACTGAGTTTCAGCAGCAGCAGCTTATTCATGGACAACGCCTCCTCTTCGAGCACTTCGGCATTCCATATCCGTTTCCACCTCCATCCTCACCACCTGAGTAGTTTCTTATGCTTGTATTTGGACACACCTACATTTCATTTACTACATTGTGTTCTTTTATTTTCGACTCTATGCATGGTTATTATACTTTTCGGTTTATGTATTTATTTTGAATGATATTGATTTGTTTTGACTATTTATGTTGGATGATATGGATTTGTTTGCTTGATTATTATGGATTATATGGATTTCCTTATGCTTATGGATTTGTTTGCTTGATTATTATGGATCATGCCCCTGTGTTGTGCCTTTGATGATTGATAGGGGGAGCTTTTATTTTTTTTTATGATGAAGGAGGAGAATTATTTAATGTGTTATAAAAAGTGTTATGAATATATGCATGTATCTAGGGGGAGTATGCATGTATGCAGGGGGAGTCTTGTCAAATAATTTTCAAATCAATTTTTAACTTACATTGATTTATGGGGAGCTTTTCATAACTAGATTAAATTTTTTAATGTGTTTTGTCATCATAAAAAATGGGGAGATTGATTTTGATGATAACAAACCACATGCATTAATTGAACAAAGATTTATGAATTGTGCTTTTCTAATAAGAAAATGATATTATGGAATTAAAGTATTTTGGACTAAAATGAAAATAGTTTAAATCTTTGATAGTGTTATAAATTTTAGATTTGGACCTATTTGAAACTATTTAAATGTTTTTGGGTCATTCTATAATTTCACATATTTTGGGTGAAATCATAATTTCAGAAAGTTTTGGGATTGACAAAGTATTATTTAAAATTCTGAAATTGGATCTATTTACAAACTTTCATAACGTTTTAGGCCATACTATAGTTTTATAAAAGTTTTAGGGTTAAACTGTAAATTTAGAAAATATTTCACTATAGCAGTTACTGTAGCAAGCGGCTTACTGGATATGATTAAACGGCAAACCGAATATTGGGCAGTAAGCGTCTGGATCATAAATGGCTTACCAGATTTCGTAAGAGGCAAGCCGGATATTCCGAAATTCAAATTTTTGCCTTAACGGTAACATAAAAGCGGCTTACCACATACCTAAACGGCAAGTTGGTTATGACAAAAAATGTGCATAACGGTTAGTTTTTTAGCTCAAACTATAAGAACTCAAATCCAACTCAATTTGAACCTCTCCAACAAGCAAAAAGAAAAAGCACATGAGATATCTTGAGCATTCAACTTGCAAAACACAAAACATTGAATCATTTCTTATTCTTCATTTTTGAATATCTATTCATTGAGTGAGTTTCATTGTAATTTTCATTTCTTCATCTTAATTGTAAGAGTTTGAGTGTGTAAGACACTTGAGTGAAGAGATTGGGAGATAATCTCTTTGTTGTAAAGATTCATTGATACCTTGAAGTCAATTGTAAATGGTTGAAGCCTTGGAAAGGCTTGGATAGTGAAATCCTCAAGCTTGGGTCGCTTGGAGGCATGAACGTAGGTGGGGTTTGCCGAACCACGTAAAAATTCGTGTGTTTGTTTCTCTTCTCCCTTACTCATTAGTTATTGTGTCTTTATTAAACTTATTGCTTTCAATCTTTATTAAGACATTAGATTGCTTGTTGTGTGGATTTGCTAAGAAAATTTTTAAAATTCCAATTCACCCCCCTCTTGGGTTGCACACTTATATTTCATTTGGTATCAGAGCGAGGTGCTCTTATTTAGACTTAACCGTCTAGGGCTAAAGATCAATGGCAACTCAAAATGATTCCACATTTAGGGAAGGACAATCCACCACTAGACCACCTTACTTTGATAGAAACGATTACCCATATTCCGAAATTCAAATTTTTGCCTTAACGGTAACATAAAAGCGGCTTACCACATACCTAAACGGCAAGCTGGTTACGACCAAAAATGTGCATAACGGCTAGTTTTTTAGCTCAAACTATAAGAACTCAAATCCAACTCAATTTGAACCTCTCCAACAAGCAAAAAGAAAAACGCACATGAGATATCTTGAGCCTTCAACTTGCAAAACACAAAACATTGAATCATTTCTTATTCTTCATTTTTGAATATCTATTCATTGAGTGAGTTTCATTGTAATTTTCATTTCTTTATCTTAATTGTAAGAGTTTGAGTGTGTGAGACACTTGAGTGAAGAGATTGTGAGATAATCTCTTTGTTTTAAAGGTTCATTGAAACCTTGAAGTCAATTGTAAAAGGTTAAAGCTTTGAAATGCTTGAATAGTGAAATCATCAAGCTTGGATCGCTTGGAGGCATGGATGTAGACGGGTTTGTTGAACCACGCAAAAATTCGTGTGTTTGTTTCTCTTTTCCCTTACTCATTAGTTATTGTGTCTTTATTGAACTTATTGCTTTCAATCTTTATTAAGACATTAGATTGCTTGTTGTGTGGATTTGTTAAGAAAAATTTTAAAATTCCAATTCACCCCCCCTCTTAGGTTGCACACTTATATTTCAGGGATGTCATAAAGAATCAAATAATATGTGTGACCTAGAAACTATAACCACTTATAAAGATAACTTTTTCTGCTGTCTTTAAGTATTCCAATTTCAGTCCACCATAAAAATAGAAATTATCCATAAGTATCTACATATTAAAAGCTCACACCCTATTAAATAAATTGAAACTCACATCCTATTAAATACATTGAAGCTCGTATTATTGTAAATGTTAATAGATTATTTTTAATTGGACTAACTTTAAATGATAGTTTGTAACAAGTAATTATTTATATATAAGACCAACATTATATTAAGATCCAATAATTTTGAATTAAAGATCCAGAGGTGACTAGTTACTAAAAAAAGAAATAAAAAATGAAAATCAAGATATTTTGATGAGAAAGTCATGTCCACGCGCCTAATTGTTTGATCAGTATGCAACAGTGCAGTGACCATCTATCTATTCCTTCAAGCTCTATAAATAGCAAGCTCTTGTGCTCTAATTCCCAGATGTCTAACAGCCTTCAAAATAATTGAAAATTAATCAACAATGAAGAACTCAGTACTAGCACTAGCTTTCTTCGTCTTTCTCTTTGCCTTTGCTGCAAAACCATCTTTGGCTGCTCGTCATGAGCCGTTAGTGCTTCATTCCGATGGCCAGGAGCTCCTCACGGCTACCAGCAATTGCGATATCGTAACTCAATTAGGTCCATGTACTTTTAAAATATGGCCATAATTGGCTGTTGAGCAAGTTTTAACCACTTAGTAATTCATATATGAAATATAACTGCAGGCAAGAGCTCATGGCCAGAACTGGTTGGTGTAAACGGGGAGATTGCTGCTGCTACGATACAGAAAGAGAAACCTAATGTTCATGCAATCATAATACTTGAGGGAACTCCAGTTACACGAGATTTTCGTTGTGATCGGGTTCGAGTTGTGGTTGACAAATATGAGAAGGTGTTTCAAGTTCCTCGGATTGGCTGAACTTCGACGATTATCTGCAATCATCATGGCTGGATGGATGGTCAGAATTAACTGCTTGTTTATAATCACTTAACTATGTATTAGTAAAATAAATGAACCAAGTAGTGTTGTTTAATAAAGCATGCATGGATGTGCGTGATATCCAAAAATCGGGTTCTACGAATGAGTGTAATAATACAACCTTTATGTCCACACTTTTTTTATTTAGTTTTTTTTTTCCCCTTGATAAGAAAGCACGCTTTCACAGAATCATACTAAGAAAAAGGATACAAGAGATCAGTTGGGCAAGTTCCCAAAAAAACACCAGAAAGCTAATTTTGCGATTACAAGTTCTAGAAGTATGTTTAATTATAGCATAACTTAGTCTCCGAAGCTTTTCTTGAACTTCAGAAATAGCCCAAAAAATCTCCAGCTTGCTGTTCTTCTTGCTAGCAATTAAATTTATTACGTCTTGCCAATCTGTTTCAAGTGTCAGTGGTACACTTGTTGCCTCTTCTGCAATTTTCTAGCCCTAATTAGTTGCTTCAGCTTCTGCAGATGCTACACTGTCATAGTATTTTGACTCTTCACTCAGCAGCTACAAACTCTCCCTTGTGATTCCTGGTGACAATCCCAGGCTTAGCATTGATTTTTAGACTTGATGGTGGCATCCACGTTCACTTTGAACCAGCTTTTAAGAGGGAGTGTCCAGCTTGGCTGAGTTGCAGACACTTGCCTTGAACTTGCTTTCATTTAAGGGGCTTTAATTTTTATGTAGGACTCAACTGTTACTTCAGCTTTAGCCACTAATACCTGAGAATCTTCTTCTTTTTTTTTTCCAAAGATGAAAAGATTTCTGGAGTGTCAAATAGCCCAAATAGGCCATTGCATATTAATCAGAGGTTGAATCGCGACAGAATTAAAAAGCAAACCACGTAGTCAAATACAAATACAAGCATGAAGGCTCATGTTGCACCCTTTATCTGTCCTACGCACTAATGACGTCATTTCTGATAAATGAATGAAAGACTATATGTTACTATAACATGGCAACACTAAAATTTCTTGATAAGATTTAGACGATGGCGAAAATAAAATTATTCAATAATTAAATTAATGATTTTGTAGAAGTATATCGGCCTAATTCATACTAAAAAAACTAGCGTAGGAGTTGGGGTTGCCCAAACCTACCAAGACTAAAATTTTTGATAAAAATTAAACAATGATGGAAAATTTAAATAATTGTCAAAAAATTGATTATATAGAAGCCCATATGCCTAACTTATACTCAAAAGTTAACTTCAAATTTGAGGGTTATCCAAATCTTATATATTTAACCCGCCGATGTGGTATATTGCTTCTAACATCACCCATCAAGAGCATACCAGTCCTTTTGTTTAGTCTTTATCACGTGGTAAGGTAGTATTCATTCTCAATCGATGTGGGATCAATATTGTCCCTAACACCCCGGTTATAAGTAGATTGGTTTTTTGGTTTGGCCCTTGTCACCTGGTAAGATAATATGCATTATCAACCGATATGATCTATTGCCCCTAAGACCCCTCAGGAGCAAATTGGTCTTTTAGTCTAGTCCTTGTCACTTGGTGAGATAGTGTTCACCTTTAGTCCTTGTAGGATATTGTCCCTCCCCTATCACATGTAGACTAGTCTTTTAGTTTGGTTGTTGTCACATGGTACATTTGTGCATGACAGTGGCTCTAAAATCATATAGAAGTTCATAAATCTTTCTCATACTTAAAAACTTGTTCAGTAGTTGAAGGTTACCCAAACATTATATACTTAACACAAGTCTCATCCTCAGTCGATGTAAAATATTTTCCCTAACAAATTGTCTCCACTTTGATTATTGATTAAAAAAGAATAATTGTCAATGAACATAAAAATTGATTGACTCACTTTTGCTAATTAATAATAAGTCGTCCTTATTTGTGATATGGGCGCTCAAATAATAGTAAATTTTATTACAATAGGAATGTTCAAAATAAATTTTAAAGTGCAAATAACTCTACATCTTTTCTTTTTATACTCAACAAACTCTACAATATGTAATTTTTTATAGGGTAAAAATTTGTTTTGTCCTTATATTTTGAGGATAGTTCTCATTTAGTCTTTATATTTTTAAAATACCTTAAAATATTTTTGTCGTTAAATTATTGACACCCATGCCATTACCTTTTATTCCTTTTGACTTGTTTTTATAATATTACCATCTTATAAGAATGTTTCTTTTTTTGGGGACATTAATAAAAAGAAAAAAATTAAATTACAAATTTAACATCCAAAAAATAAAATAGAGACAAAAAAATAGATATTAATTTTTCTAGGACACTCTACCGAAGAGTTAATATATCAATTTTTTTATTAATTTCCCAAAACATTGTTAATTTAATTTTTAAAATATTAATTTTTTTAGACATATGTGAGCTTCTACAAAAATTAATATATATTCTTTTTGTTTTAATTTTATTTATAAGGTTAAATTGGTAATTTAATTTTTTTATTAATGTCTAACAAAAAGAAGCATTACTATAAGAGTATAACATTGTAGAAGCCAGCCAAAAAGAATAAAAAATAATGACGAAAATATTAATAATTTAATGACAGAGATATTTTAAGATATGTTTAAAAAATATAAAAATGAAACAGTAATAATAGTATAATATAAGAATTAAACGAGTTTATACCCTTTCCTATTGGATGCAATTCACGACCTAGTGGTCTAGTAACAGATAATGAGACAATAAGTTTGGACATTGTCATTTTTACAACTTTGCTAATAATGCTAGAAATTGAATGTCATGTTCATACAATGAGATGCAACGTCACTTACGAGAAAGAGATAAGCTGGTGTGGGATAGGCTCACTATTGCAATTAGGGGTGTTCATAATCCAATCCGATCTGCTCAATCCGTCCAATCCGTATAAATCCAATCCGTGAATTAGTGGATTGGATATGGATTGAAAATTTAAAAATCCGCAATCGATGGATTGGATATGGATTTACTTCTGTAAATCCGCAGAAATCCGTGAATCCGCAAAAAAAAAATTATATATACATATATATAATTAAAAAATTATTATAAATTTAATTAAAAAAATTATAAATGTGACATTGCATAGTTACTAAGCACTATAACATATCTTAGCCATTACCCAATAATAATATAAAATGAAAAATAATCAAATATATAAATATAACTTGTAAAAATTGTAAAACAAAATAAAAGCAAAGGTCACACGCACTAGCAAAAGCAAACTAACATAACGCCAAGTCACCAACAATTTGCAAACAAAAAAACCTAAGCTTCATCACCGTCACACACACTAGCAACACTCAATACTGGTTGGATACACTCTTGACACAGATTTAAAGGACATCGGCCGTGCGATTCTGGTGAGAGCAAGTCATCTTCTTTCCCAAGTCCATCGAGCCACTTCACATTCACTGGTTCCAACTGAACAATTATACTATCACAACCTTTAAGATCACCACCTGTACGGCTTCTTCTGGTTCCCATTGTGAATGGCTCCGTAATCACCACTTTTCAATAGGCGCAACAGCCCTGGTGAAGGATCAGACTGTGTTTGGTTTCCGAAAGTTCGTCATTTCAATTAATTGTGGCTTTATTTGAACAATTAATTTCGGTGTTAATTAACGTATTATTGTAATTTTATTTGAACAATTAAGGTTGGTGTGTTATATTTTGAAACTTTGAACGTATTATTGTAGCTTTATTTGAATAATTAGTCTCGATATGATATATTTTGAAACTTAAATGTATTATTTTAGCTTTATTTAAACAATTAATTTATTTAAATTTTATTCAATTTTAAATTTAATTAGTAACAAAATTATTTTTATATTAGATTTTTTTTATTTCATTAGTTGGAGAGAACTAAAAATTTTTAATTCGAAAACTAATGCGCAAAATGGGGGATTGTATATGAATTGAGTTAAATCCGTATCAGATCCGCAGACGTATGGATTGAATATGGATTGAGTCAAATTCACATCTGATCTGCAGATGTATGAATTGGATTTGAATTGAATTTTATCAATCCATGAATTAGATTGGATTAAAAAATTATAATCTTTAAAATCATGAATCGGATATGAATTGATATATAATCCGTAAAATTCGATCCGCAAACATCCCTAATTGCAATACACGAACTCTATCATTTGGCATATACATAGGTTCTGTTTGTAGGGTCCATAAATTTTTTGTTTCTAATAATTTGATACCTCGATCAGCGTTTAGTTTGTGGGTTTCACTTACAAGACCCATGAGATCCACTAAATGATAGAACTTGTGTAGTCAGGTGCCCCACTTTAATAATACACTGAGGTCTTTACAAGTTTTCAATACGGAAAATTTTGTATGGTCTAGTGCACTACCTCAATATACTAAGGTGGTGCACGCGCCGCCCACAATTTTTTCTGTATTAGAAATGGCCACCGATATTTATCCATTATGTTTTGATTTGTTTAGTTTTATTGACATAACAACCCTCAAGTCAATTCCATTAACGTAGAAAATAGTCTTTCATCACATCCACGTAGAGCCTACATATTAAATAATATAAGACCATCATACACGATCGATATTATAGATGAAAAAAAATTAAGAGATTCCTTACATAATAATAATGTAAGTTATATTTATCATAATGTTGCATTAAATAAGTATAGAATTGTATTAAATAAATTATATTTAACTTGTTTAGTGGAACTTTGTAATTAATGTAATTTACATATTATATAAGGATTAAAGTCCTGAAATAAAAGAAGAAAAAACTTATGATCAATCTTTTACGTTGGTGTGGCAAGCTGGTGCTACATTACATTTAACGTAACGTACGCCACACACAGCAACAGTTATGGATTCCACCATGAGAACTGTTGCTGTGTGTGGATGTACGTTACGTTAAATGTAACGTAGCGGGATAAAAAAAAATACATTATGATATTATGAATGAAATGATTGATGCATGTGTTTAGGGTCAACATTTTGTAAATATACAAAAAGATAAATGCAAGTATTTATGGTCCCAAAAAAAAAACAATAAGAAACTCGTGATTCAATCTTTGCCACAAAGTTTGTTGGTGGCTATCCAATGAAACACTATTCGGCAAAATAATCATTCACCCAACTTTTTCATTTTTTCTAAAAATTAATTAATTATATTTTATTATTTAGTATAAGAGGTACAATTATTTACGGGAACAAAATGAGGCTTATCCTAAGCAAGAACATAACATCAGACGAAAGCGAAAGAGAAAGAGAAAAATAAATTTAAAAGAAAAAGCACTCTGAAAGAAAGCAAGAAGCACAAATCAAAGAAACTGATGACTGGGAATCTATTAACATCATTACAAAATAGAAAATTAACATCATTAACGTAGCGGCCTTTTCTATCAAGTAAAATCAGAACAGTGGAGATCGGCCATCGTACTATTTGCTGCGCAAGTGTGAGTGCATAAAAAATTCGCGGTTGAGATGTTAATTTTCCTTCACTGAAACTAATATATATTATTTATTTTCTTATAATTTTTATAATAGTTAATAATCTTCTGCCAGCATAATATTATAGTATTATTTTTATTTTTAAATACACTTTTATTTATATTTACTATAAATTAAATAAATCATAAAAATAGAAATTAGAATGTATTTTTTGAAGTGAATAAAAAATTAGTAAATTGACGATTTTCTTATATTTTTTTATTTTTTAAATGTTTGCTTATAATAAATATATCTTTTATATTTTCAAGTTAAATTATCAAAAAAGTAACCCATTTATACCTCTTTTCCTTTAAACATTTGGTGGTAAAATTTTTTTGGCTATTATAAATATCATACAGTGTAAGTGGTACATGTTAATTTCAATAAACGAAAAAATTGACAATCTCTTAAATTTCATATCTAAGAGTTTGACCTTACAATTCTACCAATGATTTTTGAGACACCAAGGAGAACCCAAAGAACCTATATGTAGGAAACTAACAATCACAATTGAATCACTCAAGCAAAAGATTATCCGATATTTTCCAGTCCTCTATCAAAGGCCAATTCAATTACCATGAAAACAGCCAAAAGCTCAGAAAAATATGCTGAATTTTTAACCTCATGCCAATCCAAAACCACCCAAATAATCTCCCAAATGATTCCTAAAAACTCCACCTCAAGCCAATTGTACGGTTTCCTTTCGATAAGCCGTCTGAATCCGCCTTAATCCATCAAAGATTGAGGTGGATGATTTATAATCAAACAAACTAAGAGGCTAGTTTGGGATTGTGGTGGTTGATAAAATAAGCTACTTCTATTGATACAAATAAAATAAGTAGCTGATTAAAAAAATAGCTTGATGTTTGGTTAACTGTGTTATTGCGGTTGCTGTGAGTTTGAAAAATAAAATGCATGTGTTCCATAAATTTTATTATAAAAGTTTTATTTTATTATATAATGAACAAAATAGACAAAAATTTAAATTGCCTTTTACTTTTAGAGTATGTTTAATAAACTGTGTAGACATGCCTTTTTTTCTTAAAACACGTAAAATTACAAAAAGTGCAAAAAATTCAATTGAATAATATCTAATGAACTTCATAATCTGTCATATAAAATATAATAAAAATTCATACTCATACATAATCTAAATAAATAAAAAAATATGCATACTTTCACATTAAACTTGTTATAATAATAATCCTCAAATTTTTCATTCTTGTGATCCAAAACCATTAATATTGTAATACTCTTCTTGAATGTCATCATCTCTTTCTATACATTTATCAAAGATTGAATTATGATCATTTTTAATATTTTCAAAATAAAGACCATATTGTGCATGCCTCCTTGTATAATTGTGTAATGTCATGGCTGCAATGACATAATTGTTATTAGTGTAATTTGATTGTGACAGTAATATAATATCTAATGATTAATATATTAGAAAATTGTGGTTACTTATTTAATAAGCTGCTTATAAAAAATAAATTATTACTTGCTTTTAAAAGTTGTTATCAAAATATAAAAAATTACGAAATAAGTAATTTTTACAAAATTTATCAAACACTATTTTTATTAAAAAATTATGAAATAAGCATTTTATTGAGTTTCAACCTTAATTTACAAACAGTACCTAAGTAGCTTTGCCAAAATTGAGAGGAATTCCGTGGAAAAAAAAAGAATAATGTTTAGTATATTTATAATAAAGGACAAGGCTCATTATGTTCCCTTAATTTGTGCTATTTTTTATTTGTTTTCAATAAATTCCTTGGATCATTTAAAAAAATATATATCAATCAACACTAAATTTTAATAGCCCCTAGGGGTAACTAAAAATAAGATGGATACGCAAGTATGAAATTTTTCTAGCTCCAATAATTAAATTAAAATAACTAATAAGTAGTGATTTTTCCTTATGTCTATATGTTGGTGTGTAACGAGAAATTCAAAAAAATCTAATTAAAATTGAAAGACCTTTTTTGTTGTGATGGCAAGATTATATGTATATTACCCAAGTCTCATCCCACAAAATAAAAAATAAAACCATTCACAAGAGATCTTCTTTGTGAAAACTAAATCACTTGAGATATGGAACTTTTAAATAATCATGCCACAAAGGATTACAAACCGTTGCATTCTACGGTGCATATAGATTTTGGAAGACCGTCCTAATTTTCTTGTCAAGTTCATCTGAATTAAACAATTTTCTATAATTTCACAAATCAACTGGTTTACTTTAATTTTTTCTTTTTTAAATCGACCGTTTAGTCCCAAAAACACGGCAAATTCACCCACGATTTATTGTTTTTTCTATCAATGATAATCTACTGGGACCATTCATTTGACAATATGACAGCTCCATTATTGTGTTTTCTCCGCACACTATGACTGAATGATAAGGCAACGTCCGATTATGTGGTGTAGATTTTAAGGGCATTTTATCTCGTGTCTTATTACTATTGTTTGCATCTTATACCAAGATTGATTTGGATTATGAGAACGATTTCAAAGAATTATTAGTTTGAATCCACTTTTATACATCTAAAATTTCCATGGGCTGCAACCCACGGCGCATATTGAACCAGGTGGGGTCTAGTAACTACTGAGAATAAGACAATCTGTTTATCATTTTCTATAAAGTGGCTGGTATTGCTCGAAATTATCTTTCGTGTTGACACAATAAGATGCGATTTCAATTACGGTCGAGAAATGGCCGACGATTTATTTTTTATTTGTTTTGTTTTGTTCACATAACAACCGCTCAAGTCAAATCAAAAGTGGGATAAGATTTTCCAATATCTAAAGCAAAAGCGTGATGGATAATTATATACGACAGTAATCGTGTTGTATTATATATACTGGTTTGGCAAGATGACAATTCGTACGGTGATGCAAATGCTTGATCTTATCAGATCGATGATTGCGAGTGTGTTTTCGCCGCGTAATGTGACTTAATGATAAGGCAAACGTCCGATTCTGCGGTATAGATTTCATGAGCTATGTTCATCATGCGTTTCCTATGACAATTACCAGAATTGATTTGGATGAGAGCGACTTTAGGGAATTATAGTTTGTATGATGGTCCATACTCAAAATACATGCATTAGCAAATTAACGTATAAAATAAAGAAATAATAGCCATTATAAATATACAGAGTCCGGTTCCAAGTGCTGAAAGGATCGATTAAACAACCAGGAAATACTTTGAAAATAGTTTTTTACTTCTTCAGATAAAAATCAAGAAATTAATCGGATCAATCTTTGGAGGGGAGGTAATATTTAATGTGACTTAAGAAGAGTGATAATATTTGACCCCTCAATATATTTTAACAGCCCACTTCTTAGTTATCTCTATTAAATTTCAAAATATCCTTATTCATTAAATCTTTTTTTTTGGTCTTATTCATTTATAGCACGTTTGGGGCAGCTGCTCCCCACGCCATATTCTAGGGGAATATTCCCCTAGAATAGGCATGGGAGCAGCTGCGCGGTGGCAGCACAGCTGCCCCAAACGCGTTTTTAGTTTAACTCTGCAGCTCCAAACTCATTGAATTTCAAGTCACATGTTGGCCAACAATGGTCTTGGAACTGAAAATATGACTTTTCATAAGTTATTGTAGACACATAGTACTTATATTAAAAGCATTAACTCACTAAAATAAATAAATCAATACAAATTGCAAACGAAAAAAAAACAGAAAATAGTAGAAACCTTGGAGAATGATGGCTGAGTCATTGGATTGTTGGTATCAGTATTGTCTTCGTAAAGCAAACGTGCTAATTTTCAACCTTTAATATATAAATTAATTGTTGTGATGGGTGTTTGGCAGGAAAGGAAATGAAAGAAAGTGGACGAGAATGAGAACTCACTCAAGTGAAGTGATTATTGCTTCAATTTGGTCTGTTTCATACATTTTCATTCTCATTATATATGACAGTCATCTCTCATTTTTTCATCAATCACTCAATTTCAAATTTCATCTTCATTCTCTCTCTCGAAGAACCCACGAAGAAGTTCAGCTTGCTTCAACTTCATTTGCTTCTTGAATTTCAAGTATTTTTTCTTTTAATTTTGATTTTTTTTTAATTCCCTCTTTCCAGTTTGATAATTTTAGTGTTATACTTGAATTAAATGTATTTTTAATTGATACTAAGTCTTATCTATGGTCTTGTTCAACAAACAAATAACGCACAAATAATTTTCAATTTCATTCTCAATTTTGAAAGAATCAATTTATTTTATTCATAACATCTGTTAGATTCTTGACAAACAAACACAGAGATACAGTAGTAGAAACTATATTAGACACACTCTAGTTGCTTAATTAGTAAAATTGTGATCTCATTGCCTTATTTTTTAGGGTTAATTCTATAATTTTATCAGTTGTTCTTGTGGTTGCAAACAATATCATTTTTTTAATATCAATAAAACTAAATGAATATTTTGTGATGCATTTGTTGGAAAGTTAATAGTTTAAATATGGATAAATCTTGGATGTTGATTGATAGAATGTCTATAGAATATGAAAATGGGGTAAATGAGTTTCTCAAGTTGCAATCACCCATGGTCTATATCTTCAAAAAGAGGGAACACTTAAAGTTGTTGGTTTAACATGCTACTCTAATGCTGACTGGGTGTGTAATGTTGATGATCGAAAATCTATTAGAGCTTGTTGTATCTACCTTGATAATAATTTTATTTCCTGGTCATCCAAAAAGCAAGCTATTGTAGCTAAGTCAAATAGTGAGAGTGAATATAGGGCTCTATCTTTAACAAGCTCAGAACTCTCCTAGTTACAATCCTTACTGTTAGAGCTTAATATTGTACAATTACCAACTCTAATTCTTTGGTGTGACAATCAGAGTACTAGAGAATTAGCTCGAAATTCTACTCTTCATTGTAAGTCTAAGCATGTTGAATTAGATGTTCACTACTTTAAGGACAAAGTGCTAAGAAAAGAGTTGGAGGTAAGATACATTCCTACTAAAGAACAAGTTGCTGATGTTCTTACAAAGCCTTTATCATTTCCTAACTTCAACTACTTTCGATCCAAGCTTAATGTCACCAGCAAGCCATTGAGCTTGAGGGGTGATGTTAAGGAAGCTCATACTTGCAATTACTATTTACAAATGGTATAATCATAAGAGGGTGTTGATATCCCTTATTGAAAACTTGAGAATCTACATAACCATGCATTTTCCCAAACCTTGTATATGTCCTATTCCCTTGTTTGCGCCACAAAAATTGTTTGAATATTTAAAAAAGGATTCAAATAGATTTTTTATGTAATAAATGACAGAATTTGACAAACATTTGTAATTAGTTATATTCCTCTAGTTGAAAGGTTCAAAAAGATATATTATATGACCAAATCGATATCATTTGAGCTATTTGACAGTACCAAAAAAATCCTATGTCATAATACCAAATTACATTACAAGGGAAAAAACGTCTTTTTACATAAATTCAGTAACAAATACAAGGGCACGGTGTAAACATGTTAATTTCAAAAACTTGGGTATAAAGATGACCTTTGTATTATAAAGATGGTCAGCAAGGGTAACTAGAAATATAAAAATGGAATCTGGACCCCCTCGTACGAAAACTTTCTAGCTCTAATAATTAAACAAAAATAACTCATAAGTTGTTATTTTTCCTTATGGTTTATATTTGGTATGTAACAGTTAATTAAAAAAATTAAAATCTAATTAAAATTGGAAGACCTCTTTCTTGTGATGACAAGATGTCGGTCACATAAAGACCTTTTTCTTGTAAGTTGAGTGGATAAGAATTAAGAAGTATATTAGAGACCCAAGTTTCATCCCAGAAAATAAAAAATGAAACCATTCACAACAGATCTTCTTTATGAAAACTAAATTACTTGATATATGGAACTTCTAAATAAGGAAAAAGACATTTATACCTCCAAGATTTAGGAAAATAGTCATAAAGACCTTCAATTTTCAATATCATAACTCCTATAAATCCTAAAAAAATAACTCCAAAATTTTATAATAAATGGAAATATGGCATTAAAATAAATGTAATAATATATACATTTCAAAATAATTTTAATATTTAAAAATATTTTTATATTTTTCAATTTATGAGACCTATTTTATTATATTAAAGTGATTTTTAATAATAGATAGAAACATAATATTAAAATAAATAAATTAAAACTAAAATTATTTTGAATATTATGTAAAGTTTAATTCTAATTTTACTAATAGTGAGATTTTTTTTAATTGTAAAATCTATTTAACCCAAAGATTTATTTAAATTTTTATAATATTACAAATATATTATTAAAATAAATATAATAATTTAAAATTTTTATATTATTTTAAATGTCAAAAATAATTTAATATTATTAGTCTACTAAACAGATTATATTATTTATATTAAATTTGTATTAATTAAAAATCTTTGAAATTAATTTTTTAATTACTATAGTTAAAGAGTTTTATGGATAAAAAAGGATCTTGATGTCCTTTTTTTTAAACTTGCCAATTTTTTTAACCATTTTCTCAAACTTTAAAGATATTGGTGTCTTTTTTCCTTTAAATAACCATGCCACAGAGGATTAGAAGTCGTTGCATTCTATGGTGCATATAGATTTTAGAAGACCATCATAATTTTCTTGTCAAATTCATCTGAATTATCCAATTTTCTATAATTTCACAAATCAACTGGTTTACTTTAATTTGCTCTTTTCTAAATCGACTGTTTAGTCCCAAAAACACGGAAAATTCACCCATGATTTCTTGTTATATCTATCCATGGTAATCTGCTTGGATCATTCATTTGGCAATATGACTGGTCCGTTTATTGTGTTTTCTCTGCACAATAGGACTGAATGATAAAGCATCGTCCGATTATGTGGTGCAGATTTTAAGGGCATTTTATCTCGTGTCTTATTACTATTGTTTGCATCTTATGCGAAGACTGATTTGGATGATGAGAACGATTTCAGAGAATTATCGTTTGAATATGGCGGAACACCATTTTTCTAGCTCTAAATTTTCTGTGGACTGCAATTCACGTTGCATATTGAACCAGGTGGGGCCTTGCAAAAATTGAAAATAAGACAATGTGTTTATCATTTTCTATGAGTTTGCTGATAGCCTGACGGATGCTGGACAAAAAGATTTTCCACGTCTAAAGCAAAAGCTAGATAGATAATTACAAACGACAATAATCATGTTGTAATATATATATATATATATATATATATATATATATATAGGTTTAGGCAAGATGACAATTCGCACGGTGATAAAAATGCTTGATCTTATGAGATCGATAATGACAAGGAAACGTCCGATTTGCTAGAGATTTCACGAGCTATGTTCATCATGCCTCTCTTGTCGCAATTACGAGAATTGATTTGGATGAGAGCGACTTTATAGAATTATTAGTTTTTATGATGGTCCAGGCTCAAAATATATTCATCACTAATTTAACGTATAAAATAAAGAAAGAGGAAATGATTGATTAAACAACCAGAATAATACTTTGAAAAAGTAAGATAAAAGTCAAGTAATTAATCGGGTCAATCTTTCTGGGGCGGAAAAAATAAAGTAATGTATGATGTGGCTGGAAAAGAATAATATATGTGACCGTTAATATATTTCAACCGCTCACTTAATTTCCAAAAGTACCCTGATATGTGACTCTTAATATATTTCAACCGCTCACTTATTAATTATCTCTATTAATTTCCAAAAGTACCCCTGCTCTTTTAGTTTAATTCTGCAGCTCCAAACTTGATTTCAATTCTAGTGTTGGCCAGCAATGGTCTCGGAACTGAGAATATGACTTTTCATAATATAATGTAGACAAGTAGTGCAAATATTAACTCACTAAAATAAATAAATCAATACAAATTGCAAACAAAAAGCAGGGGAAATAAAACCGCCGAAAATATTAGAAACCTTGGAGAAAGATTGCTGGGTTGTTGGATTGTTGGTGTCGGTATTGTCTTGACAAGCAAACGCGCCAATTTTCAATCTTTAATTTAGAAAATCAATTGTTGTGGTGGGCGTTTGGCAGGGGAGGAAATGAAGGAAAGTGGTGGAGAATGAGAGAAGGGAGAGAAGGAAAAAATGGGCACTTTTTGAAAATAAACATTATTTTACTAAGTATATTTTAATAATTATTTTAGATATTTTAAGTTAAAATGAGAAAAATAGGGGTTAGTGAGATAAGGTGTGGAGGTCAAATATCATTATTCTCTTAAAAAGAGTAAAGTTGTTGACAGTCCTTTATAGTCTTTATAAAACCTCACCTCAAAAAAAATTATAGTGAAGAACAAATAAGAATTAAGCATTCGTAAGCCCCCCCAAAAAAAAGAAAACATAAGCAATTGTTTTCTCTTTTTAATTTTCTACTTGTTTCTTCCTATTTAATTAAGATAAATTGTACAAATTTAGAATAATCCATTATTCTTTTCATATTTCTTATTTATTTAATATATTTTATGCTTAAAATTGTTTTTCAAATTAAAATTTAGAATATGTGTAATTTAAACCAATGACTAACATTAAAAAATTTATCACCCAAAAAAATTTTAATTTCTGTGTCCAGTAACAATAAGATTACAAAATAAAAAGAAAATAGAATAATAATACATTGAGTTTTAATAAAATAAAAAATTAGAAATGTATTTAAAAAGAAGAAAATTTTTAAAATGAAATAAATATAACTGACAAAAAATGGGATTTTATGAGGATATTAGGGGGTGCCAATAGTTTAACTTTCTTTGGAAATCAAAATTATGCCCAATGCCTAGGGCCTTGTACAGCCCGAAGGATTTTACTCAATGGGCAAGCTAGTATTTGGGGGTATTTATCTTCTATATAATAAAAGTTCAAACAAACTTTGAAAAATAAATGGTTTCAATACTACATTACAAACTGTTCAAAGTCGTATATATTTATTCTGATTTCAAATAAAATATCAAACGCCTGCTTAATTATAATATATATAATTAAGTAAAATCCTAAATATCCTGTATTAATATAATGCTCGGTTTATGGTGTAAGTTAAAAAGCTAAAGCTAAATGTTTCTTTAACCTTTTGGAAATTTGAGCCAATTACTTAGGGTGGATTCGTGGCAGCCGCACATCAGCTCGACCACGTATATTTTCATTTAAATCCAAACGCACCATTAGTTGGCCCTTGTGGTTAAAATCATCTTTATTACATATCTATTTCATTTACAAGCTACTCACTTACTCTTTACTTTACTTGCTGCATGTTGGATTTGATTTAAATGTTAAATTACATATCTTAGATAAAAATTATTTTTTAGCCTTAAGAAGTTGGATCCAACAATTATGTTTTGAGTAATTTTTAAATTTAGAGTTTTATCTGAATTATTGACCAATGTACTAGTGCATAAATGAAAATTTACCAAAAAGATAAAAATAAATTACAAATATCAATTTCTTTTTTATAAAGTAAAATTGAAATACAACTTGCTAAAGGAAAGAAACCTTTGTGAATTTAGATAGATTTCTTTAGATTATCTTTTAATTATCTTTTACGACATGTGTATTTATATAATTATATAGTTAAGTTTCTTATTACCAAGAAAATCACATCAACACTTGATCAAAATTTTATTTATCAAATACTAAGAAGATATTAGATTTCTACGTTTATAACAAGTGAAATCTAGTTTCAATTTATGCTTTACAAAAGGTTAAAGGAAAATTACCATTTTCCCTCCAGCAGATGGTAAATGGAAAAAGGCATCTACACCACTAAAATTTGGAAAAATAGTTATCAACACTCCAAGTTTTCAAAAAGGGATACCAAGACCCTCTTTTAAGCATAATGCTCTTTATCTCTATTATCTTAAAAAAAATGACTCTAATGTTTTATAATAAATAGAAATATAACATTAAAAATAAATGTAATAATATGTACATTTTAAAAAAAATTAATGTCTAAAAATATTTTAATATTCTTCAATCTACTAGATATATTTTTTATATTAATGTAAACTTTATAATAAATAGAATCATAATACTAAAATAAATGTATTAAAATTTAAATTATATTGAATATTATGTAAAATAATCGTTTCAATGTTATTAATATGTGAGATTTTTTTACTTGTAAAATGTATTTAATGCGAATATTTATTTAAAATCTATAACAAATAAAAACATATTAATAAAATAAATATAATAATTTACATACTTAAATTTATTAAAATATTAAAATATTCTAATATTGTTAGTTTTTTGATAGATTACACTATTTATATAATATTAGCATTAATAAAAAAAATTAAAGTCATTTTCTTGGGATAATAGAGGTAAAGGGTATAATGATCAAAAGAAGGTCTTGGCATCCTTTTTTGGAAACTTGGGGGTGTTGATGAAGGCGCATCAAAAATATTACAATACTTTGAAATCTACCATTTTTATAAACTAAATTTGTAAAATACTATTTTTACACTTCGTTGTTAACAAAGAATCCGTTAGTGAATTTGTTTGAAAAGATGTTTTTATCCTTAAAATGTAATTTAACATTTTGAAGTAGAATATTTTTAGGAAATGAAGTCAAATTCGGATGTCTAACAAATATACATATAAAGCCCTCAATGAGAGGAACAAAAATTTAAAGTAAATATTTTACCACGTTCTATTGTTTTTGAGGAAAATGACACATGTATCTCCAAGACCCCCATATTTTCAATAAATGATGCCAAGATCTCTTATTGACTATAATACCCTTTATTTACTCAAAAAAATAACTCTAATTTTTTAGAGTAAATACAAATATAATATTAAAATAAATGTAAAAATATAGACTTTTTAAAATATATTTTAATACTTTACTATCTTATATTAAATTAAAAAATTATAATAAATAGCAACATAATGTTAAAATAAATATTTAAATATTTAAATTGTTTTCAATATTATATAAAAAAATTTAATATTATTAATTAATAAGATTTATTTCATTAATTGTAAAATCTATTTAACCAATGGCATGTTTGGTTTGAAGAAAGGGGAAGAGAGAAAAAGAGTGGAACGGAAGGGAAATAAGAAGAAAGGAGTGAAGGAAAATAGTGAAATTAAATTTCATTATTTGGTTTGACATAAAATTTGATAGGAAAAATAATTACAATTTTTTTCTTTGGACAAATTTATTCTTTGCCTTAAATACTAAACTATCTATATTGGCAATGAAATATAATTTAATATCAATACCACACTTCTTTAATGTCAAAAAGTCCTAAAACAATTCACGATTTATTAGAATAAAATAAAATGGAGGTATGGAGGCAATCGATGGCATTTCGACAGAAATTAGTGGCGGCCAATGACATTCCAGCAGTGGTCCGGTGGAGTTCCGGTGATAGTTTGGCAGATGTTCGGCAAGGATTGACCGGAGTTCCGGCGACGGTTAATTTTTATTCCTATATTTTCATATTAAATAAATAAGTTTATTTATTTTGTTAAGTTTCTTAAATCATTCATTAAATTTAATTAATATACAATTATTTATAACATTAAATTGATGAAATAAAATTATAAATAATAATTACTAAGGGCATTAATAAGCTAAAACGTTGAAGGGTAATTTTGGAAGTTTTGGTTTCCAATATAAGAGGAATTTAAATTTTTCACTCCTTAGTGTGGAAATCAAATTATACATTATGATGGATATTAAATTTTAATGGAAATTAAATTCTTATATATTTTGTCTAGCTAAATAATGAAAATAAAAATAGAACTTAAATTATTTCTCTCCTCCATTCTCTGCTCCCAACCAAACAACGCCTAAAGATTTATTTAAATTTTTGTAATAAATACAGATAAATTATTAAAATAAAAATAATAATTTGTATTCTAATGTTATTTTTATATATTATAAAATATTCTAATAGATAAATTAGATTATTTAAATTATATTTATTTAAATTATATTTGTCTTTATTAGAAAAATCTAAAGACCAATTTTTTAATTACTATTTACAAAGGCTATTATAGTTAAAAGGGAATTTTGGTGTCCCTTATTAAATTCTTAAAGGTATATAACTATTTTCTCAAACTTTAAGTGTAACTGTGTAAGTGTTCTTTTTCCTTGTTTGTGCCTCAAAAACTTATTTCAATATTTAAAAAAGACTTCAAATAGATTTTTGATGCAATAAATGACAGAATTTGGCATACATTTCTAATTAGTTCTATTCCTCACGTTCAGAGGTTCAAAAAGACATGTTATATGATCAAATCTGATATCATTTGCCCTATCTAACATTATCAAACAAATCCTGCATCATAATATTAAATTACATTATAAGACAAAAACGGTCTTTTAGAAACTTGGGCATAAAGATGATAAATTTGTTACTGTTGTAATATTTTTGGCCTTTGTCATCTATAAGGTGAAAAAAGAAAATAGTAATTTCTCAAGTTCAAATATGTGATTCAATATGTATAAATCATAAAATCAATAATAGAAGCAGAAGCGACTCCGCACTGACCCCACTTGTCAAATCACGATGATGACTTTGGATAACAAATCATGCCAAATGGACAAAATTAAAAAGAACTACTGAAGATAAAAACTGACTTAAATTATGCACGTTTTTTCGCATGCAACAATTCGATCTTATCCTCATCTGAGCTTAGTCTCTAGAGCTCTATAAATTCGAACTCTTCTATGTCAAACTGATCAAGTAACTCACTCAAACAGCTCTCTGAAAGATAACAAAATGAATACTCCTTTCGTGACTGCAATCTCCTTCCTTCTCCTCTCCTTTGCCACAAAACCTCTTGTGGCACACCCTGATCCTTTGGTTGATGCCAATGGCAACGAGGTCGAAGCATCCCGAGACTACTATGTGGTCTCACTAATTTCAGGAGCAGGCGGCGGTGGCCTCACCCTCTTCAGGGGCAGAAACGAACTCTGCCCGCTTGATGTTATCCAACTAAGTTCCGATTTACGAAGAGGAACACGTTTAAGATTCGCAGCGTACAATAACACTAGAATTATCCATGAAAACGTGGATCTGAACGTGAGATTCTCGACGGAGACTCGCTGCAACGAACCAACAGTATGGAAAGTCGACAACTATGATCCATCAAGAGGCAAATGGTTTATAACAACTGGCGGCATTGAAGGAAACCCTGGAGCTCAAACTTTGAAAAACTGGTTTAAGTTTGAGAGAATTGGGAGAGATCGAGGTGAGTAAGAAGGATAAATTCTTATTTAGTCCTTTTATCCTGGTTTAAGTAGCCGTTTGATCCTTCTATTTTAAAAAATACCTCAAACCCTTATAACGAAATATGTTGTATCTCATCCTTACTTTTTCTTTCATTTTTAAATAATATCCTTATGACAATATTATCAATATTAATTTATTTATTTATAAAAAAATTAACTAATAAATATTTATTAGCAGATTAACCAATAAAATCAGTGTGAACAAATTAATATTTTTGCACTTATACAATAATTTTACTAATAACTATTTAAGAATTTTTATTAAAAGTAAAATAATAACATAAAAGTTTAAGTAAGTTTTTTTTTCCTTTTAAGGTTAATTCAATGAAATGTCATTTTTTATCTTCATTAATATCCCTAAGAATATTATTGTAAGGATATTATTGTAAAAAAAGATAAGGATAGTAGTGTCATCACATATTTAAGAATAAGAATGTCAAGGAATTTTTTTTTAAATATAAAGACTAAAAGAATACTTAATTAAAAATATAAATATTAAAGGAGTATTTACCCTAAATAATAATGATTCGTGAACATAAAATTTGAAAAGATAAATAATGACAAAGTGCGACAAAATCATCTCACTTATCTTGTATTGATTTTTTTTTACTGATTTTACAAAATGTCATGAGAATTTTTTTTAAAATATAAAGACTAAACGAACACTTAATTAAAAAATATAAGTATTAAAGGAGTATTTACCCTGAATAATAATGATTCATGAACACAAAATTTAAAAAGACAAATAATGAAAAAATGCGACAAAATCATCTCACTTATCTTGTATTGATTTATTTTTTTTACTGATTTTACAAATTTTATATTTATGTATGATTGCTCTTTCCAGTTGCGTACAAGATTGTTCATTGTCCTTCCGTTTGCGAATCCTGTGTATCCTTATGCAATGATGTTGGGATTTCTTACGATGATAATCGACGTTTGGCTCTTACTAAGGAGCGCGCGTTTCCTGTTGTTCTATTCCCGGCTGATGAGAGATCAGCCTCATGCGTGTCTTGAATGCCCTTGTACCATTACTCTAAATAATGGACAGCCTCATGCGTGTCTTGAATGCCCTTGTACCATTACTCTAAATAATGGACCGCGCTGGCTCCTTGACGTTTGTAACATAAACAAAAATGTCATTGCTAGCTAGCCTATGTACCTTTGAACGGAAACTTGTAGTAGCATTAAATAAAAGCAGAATTTTGACTGTTTAATCTCTTACAGATTTGGTTATGATTGAGGAGTTATAATTTCAAAAAATAAAAATAAATAACCTCGACAGTGATAAAAAATTTATTTTTTTTAAAATGAAATATTTCAATCAACTATAATAATATTTAGAGAAAATATCATTGCACCATTTTTTTTTATTTGATATTCATCCAACCGTTATAAAATTTTAATATGTCCTCTACCCTATTTTTCTTTTAAAATTTGTATTAATTAATCATTTTTGTACTAACACTTTTAAATAATTTAAATAAAATGATAATTTTATCTCTAAATAAATTAAAAGATTATTTTATTTTATAAAATTTAAAAATAAAAATTATAATTAAAAAATACTCTTAAATTTAATAAAGAAATAAATCTCAAAATTAGAATTTTTATTTTTAATAAAAAAATATAATTATAAAATAATTACAATATTTTAGGATTTAATAAAAATTCTCTAAATTATTAAAATTTTGGGATTTATTTTTTAATAAATAAATTCAATTATTTTAATAAAAAATTTCAAAATTATAAATTTTTAATAAAAATAATTATTAAAATTTTTCAAAATCTAAATTTAATAAAAATCAGCTGACCACCTCTATTTTTGAATTTATTTTTTATTAAATTTAGAGGTATTTTTATAATTCTATTTTTTTATTTTTCAAAGTTTTTATAAGATAAAATGGTTTTTTGATTTATTTAGTGAAAAAGTGACTAATTGATACAAATTTAAAAAAAAATATGATGCAGATAACATGTTAGAATTTTATAATAGTTGGATGAACATAAGGCAAAAGAAAAATAGTGCAATGATAATTTCTCTAATATTTATATGCATTTTCATGAGAAGAGCTGAGAAATTAAAATTCTTACAAGTGATAGGCTTAACCATTACAGTTAAGAAAAAAGTTGTGACAATCAACTTATTCAGATATTTATATCTCACAATAATGGATCTTATCCTAATTAACAGGCTTTAAGACAATGAACAACACCGTGTAGTTAAACACATTTCAATTGTCTTGAACCAAACCGTGAAACAGATATCAACTGTCTTGATGCAAATAATTACGAGTAATATCTTGCTTAATATTTTGGACCATTTGTTAATGAATGCAATGTACAGAGTATCTTTAATTCTTAACAAGGATTCGTAAGGGTAAATATATTAGAATATATAGTATTTGAGTCAGATCAATCCTAGATATTTTATTAGAATTTGCCTTGTTTTTTATTTGTATTTGAGTTTTCTTTTTTTTCTCTAGCTAGTATAGTTTATATATATTAGACCGGTAACCTTTTTCTAGACTATTTTATTAGAATTTTCCTATAAACGTACTCTTGTTTAAATTTTAGCTTAAAAGTTGAGAGTTGCCTCAAGTTTAATTATTTGACCAGAAATAGGATACCAAAAAATAAAAATAAAAAAACAACTTGACTTGATCCCTAATAATAAACTAGCCTCGGCATATTTATTAAACACTCAGGCCAAGTTCTGGTTCATGCCTCACCTTAAAAAGCTTGATACTAAACCGAAAGCTAGAAAAATGCTAGAAAATAAAAATATAATTTATTTCAATCAGATTTATCCAACCAATAACATATACTTAAAGTTCTAAATCCTTTGATCCAACTTTTAAATCCTAATCTAATAAAACAAAATTTCATAAAGTACGAAGCTATTTTACTAATTTAATTTAATTTATAAAAACACCTTTTAATATATTTAATAGTTTATAACGTTTTATTTTTATTATATAGGCCTTAAAAGTTGGGGTTGAAGGATTTAAAATGTTGTTATGGATGGGTTAAATAGATACAAAAATATATAGTTTAACTTTACTCGTTTTTAAGCATTTTTCTTGCTTTCAAGCTGGATTCAGGTTTTTTAGGTGAAACCCAAGGCCAACATAAAATGTTTAGAAAACATGCCCAGGCCAGGCTACCTAGGCTCGGGTCAAGCGGATTTATATTTCCATCCTTAGTATTGAACTAATAATATAAGCTTAAGATAACTATCAATTCTTAAGCTATCTTTTGATTATGAATTGGGCCTATAGGCTTCTACTTCATGATGGAACTCACAAATTTATTGTTGATTGAAAAAATATTTAACATCTTAATGTGATCCTTTTTAATTACATTTATTTTATTTATGAAATTATCCCTTTTTTAAAAAAAAATACAATCTTTTAGCTTTCAATTCAGCTTAAAAAATTTTCTTGGCCATGAATTTTTGGATGTCATTCATTGGTTTAAATTAAAATATTTCAAATCAGAATTTGAAAGGAACTTAACTACAAAAATATATAATCAGTAAAAAAAAAGGGGAAAAACCAATAAATTATTTGAAGTCTATTTTGGTTAGATAGGAAGTGATAGATAGAAAATTTAAAAAAAAAACAAAGGGATTGATTATGAATTCAAATAATTTGTTGGAAAAAAAATACGTGTTTAATTCTTATTTGTCTTTAACTATAATTTTATTTGAGGTGAAGTTTTATAAGGATAACGAAGGGGTACCAATAGCTTCACTTAGAAAATAGTTTTTGGTCTAATGATATGAGTTTAAGGCAACGTCAACTCTTGTTTTAACTTTTTAATATGAGTTAACCTTATAAACTTCAATATGATCACGTCATGACCCTCTACATTAAAAAGATCTTATTATATTTCATTTTTTTCTTTTACTAATTGTTGAAAATAAAGACTAGTATAGATAAGGATAACAATTGATTTTTATAAACATCACGGCTTAACTTATTGATGTAGGAAGTTAATTTATATTATTTTAGGTATTTTAGGATTCTAAAATATTTATTGTTTAAATATTTTCTATTTTAATTTGAGTCAATTATAGTATATATCTTAGTCTTTTATTTTTATTATAATTGTGATTTAATTTCTTTTTTTAAGTTAACTTAGGAAAATGAGTTTTCTCTATTATAAATAGAGATGTTTTGTTATTGTTTTGAGATATTCATATTCAATTATACACATAATTTTCTTTTGGATGATCTATTAAAATCTCTCTTATAAAGTCGTTTGTATTAGAGCATTATTTAATCTCGCATTACGTGTTATTAAAAATCTTATTGAGTCGTTGGATTAGAACGAAATCTAATCATACCTTAATTAAAGTTTAAGCTAATTGCGCATTAACCTAGTTCAATACTAGAATGATATCTAATTTTTTCAATCCGATCAATTCCACTTTCACTATGCTCGTTCCATCAATTGAGCGGTTCTGTGCAATTCGCACAGCTTTCCTAAATACCCAAATCCTCTAGATCCACTCATATCAAATCCACCACAGAAAAAAGCACAAAAATTAAAAATTCCCAATTTGACAAATTGACAACCCTAGCCGCCGTCACACTCCACCCACTGCCGCCACCGAACCACGGCCACCATCATCATTGTTCAACCCACCACCAGACTCGCCATCATTCGGCGACCAAACCCCAGCCATCACCACCTTAACCGCCAACTGAACCACCACAAATCACCAACCCAAACTCGCAGCTCCACCGATCAATCCACCACCGTTTAGCCACTTTCACCTCCAGCCAACATTGCCATCAAACTCACCAGCCACGGCCGGCCAAATCCCAGCCAGCTTCGCCTTCAGCCGTTGCCATTTAGCCACCGCGCAAAAGCAACCAAATCCCACAAGCCATCACCCTTAAACCCGCTGCCTACAACCTTCACCACCGTCGACCAGTACCACTGCCACACTCCCCTCGAGCCACACATCCAAAATCAATCACCAATTGCCACCAAACACAGCCAAAAAACCACCCCACCATAAGCCACCGCCACTTTAATTCGGTTTTCCGTCCAATCCACCGCCACCAATGAGTTCCTCATCACCAAATCTAACTTTCACCACGCCAAATCTAGGCCACCAGCTGCCGACCACACTAAACCCAAGAGTTGAGCATTATTTACAATTTTGCCATTGTGTGGGAATTTAAATGGTAAACCACCCTATTTATCATGTGCCGATATTATTTGCATACACTCGTCCAAAACAATTACTTGATTGGTTGGATAAATATTGAGCACTAGTTTTTATTTTGGGGCACTCCTAAAGAAGAGTATCGTTTGCTGTTAGTAGATTAAGCATAAGTGCTTCAGAATGGTGGGAAGAGTTGCAAATTTGTTGACTTGACCAAGGTAAATGGAAAATTCGATCATGAAATTATATGAAGCGTATTTTGTTCCCTCTTGATTATTGCTCGGTACAATAAGGTACAAGATTCATTTTTACTTATACTTATGAGTTTGAACAATTTTATGGATGCAAATACTACTATGAACGAGAGGAGAATCCAGCTATAAGATTTGTGAAAGGGCTTGATTTGCATATTCAAGAAAGAGTGCCTACATGCACTATCTATAATTTACAGCAAGCAATTCATTTAGTCAAGCACATCGAATCATAAATTGTGTCACAACGATAAAGAAACTTTGATGATGTGTTAAGAAACTTGACGAAGTCTAGAATTTAAGCAAGAAATGGTGTGTCTCCATGAAAGTGCCTAAAGATGTACTAATGAGTTCTCCTATCGTGAAGAAGAAGACTCGTGTAAGATGCCAGAAGAAAAGGTACAATTTATTATTAATTTAAGGTTTCAATCTGACAAGTTGTTCGAGAATGTGCTTGATGTTTCCTTTGAAGAGAAAACAAGCATTGAAGATGATGATATTATTTATCTATCTGATATTTTTAAAGAATATATACAACCTACTCTTAATTTAAGCAGTGAGCCTACCAGTACGATCGAGGTCGTACAACAAAATCAAATTGAAGAAGTTGAAATGATTTAAATGGTTCTACCTATTCATTTTGAAGAAAAGAAGATTGTGCTTGAAAAAGATTTGGTTGAAAATGTGAAACTTATTGGCGAGCGCATTGAGCGACAATTGCGGAAGGGCAAGAGTTATTTGATCATTGTTCGTTCTTGAAAGTCGTCATTGGCTTGAAGAATGTACAAGTGAAAGAAGTTGATGAAATTTGGATACTTCAAAGTTTCGAGGAAGATTGATGAGCAAGCCTACAAGTTTGAATTACAAGATGATTTGCTTCTACACTATAAGTTTCATCCTCCAGACTGTATTCAAGCTCTAGGACAAGTTTCTTTTAAGAGGGGAAGAATGATGTAGGAAGTTAATTTATGTTATTTTAGGTAATTTAGGATTCTAAAATATTTATTATTTTAGGATTTATTATTTTAGTTTGAGTCAATTATGGTATGTATCTTAGTCTTTTATTTCATTCTAATTGTAATTTAATTTTCCTTTTTAGGTTAACTTAGGGAAGTGTGTTTCCTCTATTATAAATAGAGAGGTCTTGTCATTGTTTTGAGAACTTCAGATTTAATTGTTCAATAAAACTCCCATTTAATAATTCCATTTGGGATAGCTATCAAAATCTCTCTTATAAAATCGTTTGAATTAGAGCATCATCAAATCTTGCATTACGTGCTATTAAGATTTTCATTGAGTCGTTGGATTAGAACGAGATCTAATCACGCCTCGATTAGAGCATAAGCTAATCGCGTTGGCTTGTTCCAGTACAAGAATGATATATAATGTTTTCTATTCGATCAATTCCACTTCTGCTAAGCTCGCTCCGTCACTTATAACAAAAACAAAAATATTAAAATAGAAATGTTATGATTATAATGATTATGATTGATTAACGAGTTAATCCTTGATGCTTAATTTATTTGATTGATTTATAATATATTATTAAGGACTACCTTGTTGTCCAGGTGTCATTTTCATGCCTATTAGCCGTCTTCTTAATCAAAATACTAGCCGCAACTCTTCTTCTATCAAGATTGTGCTTTGGCGCTCGCCAAGGGCACCTTAGATTGAGATAAATACGAATGGTTTGGCCATGGGTAATCCTAAAATCTCGGTTTGTGGGCTTTTTTCAAGGCTTTAATGGTGCTTCTACGAATATGCTTTGCTGTGGGTCTGGCCTTGTTATGCTCAAATATATGCCATTCAAGCAGTTAATATTGCTTTTTCCATGAGATGGCAATTTGTTTGACTGAAGAGGGATTCAAATCTGCTAACTTGTATTTCTGAAACTCTCTTTTTCATCTGCCGTGGCAAGTCGTACTTAGTGGTTGAACGGTCTATAACCTATCAGTCATGTAACACCAAATGTAACACGTGTGGAGCAAGCGAAAAAAAGAGGTTATTAACAAATCCAAAACCTTACACAAAAATCTCAAATTGAAATATTTTGAATTTTTAATAAACTAATCCACAAATCCATGTATTAATTATTAAATAATCTCTCTCGAAGACATAAATATAACAAAAGTCTCAAAACTCCCAAATTACAAGTTCATAACAGAAATAAACTAAAAAGAAACATGAGTTTATTCCTCTTCTTATTCATCTTGGAAAAAAGAAAGAAATCTCTAACTCCAATGATAAGCACACCTCTGAATAAGGAACTTAATCTGCAAAAAGATGTGACGAGAGGCGAGCCGTCAACTCGGTAAGTAAAATCATTCCCAACATATTAGGTCTATCGATCACAAAAAAATATTGCAAGCCCTCTTTTATCTAAAAGATATATTATAATTTATGAATTTCATAAAAAATTTTTACCATAACAACTCCATAGTAATTCAAAATATCAAAAGTATCGTAAATTATGAAAGCAAATCATATAACATATACACAGAAAACAAAAGGTTAGCTCATGTCTTATAGTATCACCTATAGTCCTGGTGATTTAGCCTAAAATAGAATCAGAATCAGAATCAGAATATCGTGCTCACATTTAGAATAGAAACTGAGTACTAGTCCAGAACACACACAGACACACACACACACATATACACACACACTTACACGATCAGAATCATAATCAGAATTAGAATAATTATAGGCAATAAGTTAAAATATTCAAATTAGTTTTTCATATGTAATGACTTGTACATGGCACTTTGCAATATATATAGCACTTTGCGGTGCTCTGTCCCTCAAGAGGTGACCCCCATATAGTTTCAAGAAGTGGCTCTCATAAATCATGAATAATTTAAATCGTACATCGGTGCAAAACATTCGTATCAGATTCATAAATGTCCATAACAATAATTTAGGCTTGCAAAATATTTTATAGACAAAATCATAAAAGGTAATCATGTAACAAAATAAGCTACATATTTAAAACATTTATAATATCTTGTAAAAAAAAATAGTTTTTCAAATTTGAAGACATTTACACAAATTAAATTTATTATGAAAATCAATTACTCTTTTAAGTAGTATAAAAACACTTATACTTATAATAGTATCAAAATAATCATACATTTCCAGTACATTAAGAATGAAGTTATTTATCTCGATAAAAGAATTGATCTAACACATTTTTAAGTCTCTAAGAGCCTCAAATACCTCCAACACTTTAAACAAAATACAAGATATAACTATTAATAACTTATTATAAGAATCCGATTCTCTAATTCATACCCGTACAAGTATGATTCTCATAATTTTAACTCTTAATCTAACAATCAGAATAACACCATATTTTACAGAACTATTCTAGACATCTAAGGTATCTCATATGAAATTTTCAAGAATATTCGATATCAAAAACATTTTCAAAAGTATTTGTTTCCTAACAAATTCAAAACTATTTCACAGTACCTTAATTGAACAAGATATGTTCTGAGATTTTATAAAATCATATATTGATCAGAAAATTATATAATTAAAATTGTGGATACTAGACACATATATCAATCTTTTTTCAAATTTCATAATTTTTTGAACTCGTTTGGTTCTGTAAATAAATTTGTGAAATATGTCATTTTGCTGAAATTGCAGTTTTCCGGTGCAGCAATGTCTGCTTCAAAAATACATATAAAATTGAAAATGAAGCCAAATTTCCTGAAACAGAATTTATTCAATAAGTCGTGCATGTCTAGTTTCCCAAAGATAAAGGTCTTAAGAAAAATCATTCAGCAAAATATACGTTTAATTTTGAGATACTCATTCTGTGCAGAATTGTCCAGTGTGCTTAATGCATCAAAGATTGATTAACAAGACTCAACAATAAATCAAGCCTCAAATAGAACTTAAACACATCCTAAATCATGCATTGTGATATGTAAAAATTTAAGATCATGCCAATTAAACCCTAAATAGAGTTTTAGGAAAAACTGTGGAGGAAGAGTAAACTTACTGACCGTTATGATTCTCTCCTAAAAAAAAGTTTGAATCCTAGGGTATGATTAAGAGCGTAATGAGCAGAAGAGAAAAAAAAGAAAACATCGTGCACTTAGTGTCATGGAAGGGGAAGAAAAATATGAATTTATAGGGAGTCTTGAGAAATCCTATTAAATTTGGAAAAATAAGTTTTTTCCAAAAATTATCCCATGAATAACCTCATTTATAGTTTTAATATCCTTACTAATAAGGGTTATAGAGCCATATACGATTTCTAATAAAAGCCCAATTTCCATAATTTAATAATATGGAATTTGGCATTACAAGTTATGTATTTTTGTAGTCATCTTTTGAAGGGTAATTCGGTTGTTGATTGCTTTGGAAAGGCCATGTCTAACTAATTCGAGGCCTTTGGTGAATTTTTTTTTAAAGACATTCTTACATGAAACAACATTAATTCCCAAAAGAACATTAAATAGCTTAAAATTGAACTATCTTTAATAATAACTTGAATATCAACAATTATAAACATCACCCAAAAAAATCAACAAAAAAGATATATATTTATTGTGATCATCTTCAAAGTTGATTATTTCATTCACTATTTCATTATTGTTTAATTCATTTGGAGTTAATTGTTCAATAACTAATTTTTCACATAATTACATATCTTTTTTACTGTTGTGAAAAATTTATCAAGAGCTCGTTTTTTAGATTTGACTAATTCTTTTGTTCTCTCTTTTTTTTTTAAATTTTTGTAGTTTTTCATATTTTAATGCTTATTTTCAAGTTGACATGCTTTTCAAATCGAAATAACAAACAAATAAGTAAACAAAAATTTTCTTTCTAGATTATTCGAGTCATATATTAAAACAACAAAAAATAAATTAAATTTAAGAAAGATTAGAATAATAACAATTAAAAATAGAATAATTGATACCACCAGGCAAGTTGACTAGCCGAGACAAATATAATGATCAAATGATGATAATAAATTTCGTACAAAAGGATTTTCTTTATAGAAAAGAGAGTAACAAATTGTTTATTTGAGATCGTCATTGATTCACTGTCTATTTGTTTTGAATTTTTAAATAGATTTTCATAGAATACTAAGAGTTACTTCTAAAATATAAGGTTAATAATTTTAATAGAGTAATTTTTGTAAAGAGAAGGCATTAATTATTTTTAAATAAAGAAGTGACAGTTAAAGTCATTATTCAATTGTAAAAATATATCTTATTTTTAATACTAGGGAGATGCCTAGAAATTAAGACAAGTACTACATGCTCATCGTATGTCTGGTATGGGATACTCTGTCATACCCCTGTTTACAAAATTTGCATGAAAATTCATGGGGCCTTATTGTATATCAACTTCCTTAAATGATTGGTATTTTTTCTCATATTTGAGTGCATATTTGGTTTTATTTTATATTAGTTTTTTTTAAAATTATATGTAACTCACAGAACCTTCATAATAAGTTTCCCCATATACTTTGATTTCTTTTAATCTGATGCGTCACCAATATCTATGCTTTCATATTTGCAAAATACATTGCTAAAAATTATTGCTGGAGACATCAAAGATTTGCAACTTAGAGAAAAAATAATCAGCCTTAAAGAACCGTAATTTATTCGAATGAAGAACAAGAAACTGAAGCTCCCGAAAAGTTCCTAGCCAATATGTGAATTAATAAATCCTCTATCTTGTTTAGGGATGGCAACCAAACCCGGATCCGGACTGAACCCGATAATCCGGTCTGGGTTCAACCCGCACTGGAACAATTTTAATGCGGAATCCGAATGAGATTTTGAGAACCCGCATACTTGCGGGTTCGGATCTGGATATTATTTATTTTAATATTAATTTTTTTAGAAATTATTAAATATAAATAGAAAAATTAAAAAAATAAATAAAAAAGAAACCTTAGTGCCAATTAGATCCTCTCTTAATCTTTCTCAATCGTTCCTTTCTCAATCTCTCACTCTCTCTTTAACTCTCCTGTAATTTCTCTTCTTTAGATCAGATCCTTCGCAGCGTGACTGTCTTTGCGGCCTGGCTGTCATCACCTTCACGGTGCTGCTATGTTCGTTTCATCACTCATCTCATCTCTCACTCTATCGCGACCAGCAAAAGGGGTTGAAATCCACCTCAATTGCGGCTGAGTTCGTTTCATTTTTTTCCCTTTTTTCAGCAATTTAAGTACAGAATGGCATCATCTGATTAATAACTCTGCTTCTTCTGTTATTATTAATCAACATTATCGTCCAGAAGAGCCTATGAATTTGAATTCCTTTAAGATTTAGTGCTGAAGAAGCTCAACAGAGCAACAATTGCCCTATTTTTACTGGCCCAGATTTGGTTTCAAGGGTATTCATTGACGCATGGTCTAATGCTAATGGAGTGTCAAATGGTGATAACTAGATCCACAATACAGATTTTGGTACCAAGAGCTCTGTCTCTTCAAGTGGGAATATGTCACTTTCTCCTCTTAAGTCTTTCAATAAGAGGCAACAACACCATTCATGAGGAAATGGGTCAACTACAAATAGGGTTGGGCCTTGTGGAATCTAGTCAAGAGTACCATAATTGTGATACCAAACTTAAGTAAACCAATTCGGGTTCAAAACCTGGATTTTTCCGAGTTGAACCCGGACTGTACCTGGTTTGAAAAAACCAGGTTTAAATGTGGGTCCGGTAATGATAATTGTGTGTCCGGATCCAAATCCAGAAAGGGCAAACCTAGACCCATACACAAAAATTGCCATCCCTAATCTTGTTGTTGCCAAGATAAAAAAATTGAAGATTTACACAATTGAGCAAATATCTTGGGACTGACCCTACAAATTCATTGCCATTGAAGTGAAGGGTCCTCAGATTACTGCCCTTTCACAATGTTTCAGGATTTGGCCATGGAATATATTCTTCTTTAAATCCAACACATGCGGAGTATTGTTAAAGTTTCCAATTAATGCATTCTGGAATAGTGCCACTCAAGTTATTGTTAGGTATATCAAGAACTTTAATAGTGCTTGGGTTGCAGATTAAAAAAGGTATCTCTCTAGTGAACTTATTGTTTGATATAAAAAAAAACCTTCAAATTAGATGATGGAGCTAGAAACATTCCTTGAAGCAAGTTGGAACGAAGGTCAAGATATTCAAGATTGTTCCACAGAAGTTTCTTAATGCCTGTAAAGAAATGTTCTTGTTTTTAGTTGGATTTTGGTTGCAGGGAAGATGGGTAAAATCTCAACAAAATAATAAATTTGTCTTCTGGGGTCCAGGGTATCTCACTGGATCATGGTGTATAGGATATTTTGGATTTGCAAAGGAGATAGAGAAGAAAAGAAATGAGATGGTTCGGCAAGGGGTCTATACTAAAGTAGAAAATCTTGAAGGAATGCCTTTGAATCTAAAAACCAAGAAAAAAGATTAGAGGTGGAGTTGGCAGTGACTAACGACCACATTCCGACACTCAAGTCAGCTACTTAAACTTTTTTAGGCGAAAAGAACTTGCAAGCTCTTTGAAAAATAGTGGCTAGAGGTTGAAAAAGACCTCAGTCCTTTAGTTTTATGTGTGCTTTTGTGATGAGTTTTAAAGTATGAGTGAGATAGAACTTTTTTTGCCTTCATATAGGTCTCCCTGGGTACCTTGCCACATGGCACATTTTTATTGGACAATAAATTCTCATGTCTTTTACCATTATGGTAGTTTTTGACCCATTAGTTGTTAGAAAAACAAACACAGTGAGTTGACAATTTAAATTGCATTTAATTGAAACAACAATGTAAACCAGCAATCGGAAACAACAAATGAAGAACATAAGAGAAATGAAACGGAATAAGAAATATAAACCCGAGGCCTGCAAAAGGCAGTTTCCTTAAAACATATTTACCACCTTTTCGGAGTGCTTAAGGTCTGCTGGTATCTGTTTCCCAGGATACAACGGGTACGAATTTCCAATCAAGCACAGGCTGGAAATTCCGGCGAACCACAACAGGTAACTCGATCAGAGAAAGACGAAGAAGGATGAAGGAAAGAACAAGTGTGCTTTGTGCTGGTTTTTTCAAGTGTCCAAAACATAAGAGAAGATGCCTTTTATAATCATGTGAGGATGTAACAGTTGATGTGTATTGAATTTCTGAATTCAATATGTTTTATTTAATTGCTATAACAGCCAAATCAATTCAATGAATTGATTTCAAAATTGAATTAAAAAAACGTGAATAAAAGCTAAATATAATTGTAAAAGCTGTTACACATTCTTTGAATTAAAAAACATGAAACTGTTACAATACAAATTCAAAAAGGAAATTAAAAATGTGCCAAGCTTGCATGGATGATTTTGGGCTGACATTCGCATACGCAGGACGTGCGGGCACACACGAGTTCAACCAAATCGGTCTTGAATTTGCACCCCCCTGCGCACGCGCGTGTGGAGAGAGCCTATCCTTATAATTCTTACTCATGCATAGTTAAGTGTTTATATATAAACACTAATTCCTAGGCTTCTTTTTCCTATGTGGGATAAGCCTCATTTCTTTTCAAATTTCCAACTTTAAGGGTGAACTTTGAGAGACAATTTCTCATTCACCCAAGCACCATTTTGAGAAAATAAGATTATCCTTTTGAAGTATCAACGGAGTAGAATCCGAACCTCACAATATTTCCACTTTCGTTAAGTGGAACCCACTTAAAATGTGCCCTCAAAATAGCATGTTATGTTATTTTTTTAGCAATCCCCCACATGAATGAAATTTGGCAGTAAAAACAGGAAAACTGCTAAATTTTGACATCAAAACCATTTTTGGCTTTTAATGATCGAGTTTATTGGATTGATACCTAGCACAGGATAGGTAGGTGCTATCCTTTGAACATTCCCTTGTAATAGTATAATTACTTTACTAGCTGATCAGTAGACGTGATGTCTTTGAACTGTTCTACCATTAGTGTAAACGACCATTTACTACACATAGGTATTTCTCCTAACACTGTTGAGTTCTCATGATTATGTTCGTTTTGGCCTTGAACATCTGCCTGGTTCTGCAAGAGTTTTTAAGAGCTGAACCCTTTATAGCTCCCTTTGAAGCGGCCCCACCTCTCTCTCACATAGGTGACATCTTAATTAAGAGTAACCCACATTACTCCGCTCAAATTTTTTACGCATAAGAATCATTAAGAGCCTAGCTCAACCTTATTCCCCACGGGCATCACTGTTTCATCTTGTCCTGGAGCTATAAAACCTTCAGGTTGCTCCATGTAGATTTTTTCATCTAAATCTCGATTTAGAAAAACCGTCTTTACATCCATTTGATGTATCTCGAGATTGCGTAAAGTTACAATTGCTATTATCATCCGTATGGAATTTATTCTTGTAATAAGAGAATAAGTATCAAAATAATCAAGGCCTTCTTATTGCCTATAACCTTTAATTACAAGCCTAGCCTTGTACTTATCGATTGATCCATCGGCTTTTAATTTCCTTTTGAAAATCCACTTATACCCCAAAGGTTTACATCCTGGAGGAAGATTTACTAACTCCCAAGTATGATTTTGTAAAATGGATTCAACTTTACTGTTAATGACTTCTTTCTATAAAGTGCCTTCAGCTGAAGTTACAGCCTATTTGAAGCTTTGAGGTTCATTTTCTAGTAAATACGTCAGAAAGTCTGGATCAAAAGATTTTTCTATTCTAGCTCTTTTTGAAATACAAGTATGCAACCCAAGAGGGGGGGTGAATTGGAATTTTAATAAATATGCAATACAATTTGCTCAACAATTTAATCTATTGCCTTAATCAAATTGAAAACAGTAAATTCAATCATGCACAATATTAAAAGAGTAAGGGAAGAGAAAACAAACACAATGATTTTTACGTGGTTCGGCAATCCCCGCCTACGTCCACGCCTCCAAGCTCACCGGGCTTGAGGATTTCACTAAGCTAGCCTCCCAAGGCTTTAAACGCTTACAATTGACTTCCAAGGTGTCAATGGACCTTTACAACAAGAGATTATCCCCAATCTCTTAACCCAAGTGTATCCCAACACTTACAATCACTCAAAGTAAAAGATTACAAATTGTTTTGCCTATCACAATATATAAGATTACACAATGATGCTTAATATGTGAATAGATGAAGCAAGAATGTGTTTAAAGCTCTATGAAGATTGTATTCTCGAATATAAGCTCAATGGTTGTGTTGTGATCAACTTTTGTTTGGATTTGAATGAGCTTATTTATAGTTGGAGCTGAAAAACTAGCCGTTATTCACTTTTCGCTCACTGTCGGCTCGCCGTTAATGGATGTCGGCTCGCCGTTTATTTGAACAATGTGACCGTTGAGTTGGGATTTCAAATTGTCGGCTCGCCGTTAACTGATGTCGGATCGCCGTTAGTGTCCAGAGAATTCTGTTTGTTATCGGCGAACCGTTAACACAATGTCGGATCGCCGTTAGTGTCCAGAGACTGATCTTCACTTCTACTTGTTGTCGGCTAACCGTTAGCCAGAAGTCGGATCGCCGTTAGTGTCCAGAGACTGATCTTCACTTCTGCTTGTTGTCGGCTAACCGTTATCCAGAAGTCGGATCGCCGTTAGTGTCCAGAGACTGAATATCAATTCTGCTCCTTGTCGGCGAACCGTTAACTAGAAGTCGGCGAACCGTTTGCTACAGTAACTGCTACAGTAACTGTTTTTGCAACATTTTCATTTGGCTCCAAAACTTTGTAACTATATACTATGGCTCAAAGGCTTTATGAAAATTTGTCGATTAATTTATTAACATAATTTCAAGCAATACTTGTTATCATTTACAAAATCATAAAGCTTTTTCAAATTAAAAACATTGATCAAAATATAATGTCTTAAAAAAAGAATGATTAGACAAATATATGAAAACTATTTTGAACTCTTTAAAAGACTAATATATATATCAATCACGTTTGTTATCATCAAAATAAATTAAAGAAATATTTAAGGTAACAATCTCCCCATTTTTTATGATGACAAACTGTTCAAGAAAAAGAATGTTCAATTTTGCTCCCCCTAAATATGTGCTCCCCCTAATTAAAATATTTACCTAAAAATATGCCCTTCACTTTTTAAACTCATAGAAAACAGTTTAAAAACCAAAATTAATTGAGCACAGAACAACTGGAAACATATTATCTCCCCCTTCATCATCAAAAAGAAAAGTTAAGAATTTCGGCAAAGTTTCCCCTGAAAAATGAACATATCCTCAACAAAAACAAACAATTAATAACACTTCCATATAAATATACCAAACTTTTCAACCAACCTCCATTCCACCAATCAAACACAATATCAATAACATGAAGAGCAGCAAATAACCATATCATCAAAATCAAAGTCAATCACAAATGAAATCCACATATCCAAAATTATAAAAGCATCACACATAATTAAAATCTAAATATCATAATAAACTATATGAAATGCGTAATGTTTGTGCGAAAAACCAAAAAGACAGAAAAACTAAGACGGTGGTTGAGAAGAGGAACTGCCGGGGTCGTAGCCAAAGTAGCCAAGAATACGACGCTGCCCAGCCAGTAACTCCAGCTGCTGATCTGAAATTTGCTGCCGAAATGTCGCAAAGTCAGATTGAAGCTGCTGCTGCTGGTGAGACAGAACATCCACTCTGTCGATAAGCTGCTGGAAACGATCCTCAGGAACAGCCGATGCTGCAGGAGGCATAGTAGAGTCAGCGGCCTCGTCATCCTGTGAGGACGTTGCGGCTGTGGGAGGAGCTGCTGGTGTTGCTGCTGCTCTGCGAGGGACGCGTGGTCGAGTGCCAAGACGAAAGTCTGGTAACTCCTCTTCGGAATAAACATCGTTAAGCATGCGGTTATCATCTGGAGCCACCAACGTATCGGCATTCTTAGAGGAGGATACCTTGACCCACTGGCCTTGCTTCAAAAGGAAGCCAATTCCCGAAATAATTTCCCTTCCCAACTTTTTTGTTTCCACAAAAACGGGTTCAGACAAAGGAACATGAAAGTATCGAAGGATTTTACTGATAATACTTCCATAAGGAAGTGATCTATTAGACACAGCAGTTGTGGACAACATGTGACGCACAATTGTGTATGAGAGATGTACTTGCCTTCCTCGGATGAGAGAGTCAAGTAAACCAATATCTAACCTAGTTACTTTATCAGCATGTCCATGCCTAGGTGTAATCATGTGCTAGAGAATACTATGAAGGATACGAACTTGAAAAGGTAACAATTGAGATCGAAAGGGCAATGAGCAAATATCATCAGAGAGGTCACAACGTCTACAGACATTCCTAACACCCTCATTGTGTCTAAATTGATTAAAATGAAGCTCTTTCCTAGCCGTGTATAGGTTTAGCCCTTCACAAGATATACCTAGAATACGATCAAGTTCAAAAGTATCAAATTCAATCCTTACACCTCCAACATGTGTTACTACTCTATCCTTTCGATTAGCAGAAATCTCCATATTACAGTAGAACACCCTCACTAAATTTTCAAAAATACGTTCTTCAATACCTAAAGCTTCATCCCATTGTCTAAGCATTTGAGGCAAAGATCTACTACAAATAGTGATATCGGAGAAATCATCAATGTCCATATAGAAAGAGGGAGTTACCGGTTTTCCCATGAATTTCTCGTGAAATCGTTGAGTCAACTGACCATTGGGAAAATGCAGGTTGTCAAAGTCTTGAGTGAGAGGTCTGGAGGAGCTGGGATTGCTTGGAGCAACCTGCTTGGCTCGGGCACGTCTTGGTCGTGAAGCCATAGATGATTTAGAACGAAACTTGGGTTAGATGAAATGAATTTGAGAAATGAGAGAGTGATTGAAAGTTGAAATGTGATTGAATAGAAAAGAAATTTGGGTCAAATTTGAAAAACTGTGGTTCGACTGATTCTAGGGTTTCAAGATGGGATTTTCAAATTTTGACGAAAAAGAGGGTTTTTGATAGGTTAGAAAGATGCTAGAGATGATAGAGATTGTTTGTAAGACTTCGATTTGGTGGAAAATGGCAAGAAAAGTGATGGATTTGAGAGAGAGAGAAACTGGTGCAGTCGCGGGTTAGAGTAAGAGAGAGAAGGTGCAGATGAAATGAAAGAGGAAGACGAAGAACTGTTCAATAATGCGAGATAACGGCATGCCGTTATTGAGATATCGGCAAGCCGACAGCGTCCAGAGAGTTCCCAAGAATTTTCATGAAATCGGCAAGCCGTTAATCAACTATCGGCTAGCCGACAGTGCCCAGAATTCTAACCATAGTTTCTGCCTGAAAACGGTTAACCGTTTATTGAGATAACGGCAATCCGTTTTCTACAACTTATGATTTCGCACATTTATTTTATTATTAGGCCAACAATCAAAACATTTTAAGATCATTTCATTGATCCAAATTGTTTTAAGTGCCAATTTAATGCATAATTCATGAACATATATTCTAACGCTTAATCAAACATATATGTAAATACACATACACCACATGTATATCACAATTGAGTATTCCATAGATATTTAAGCATCAATTCATAAATAAACCAATATTAATAAACTTAATATCATGAGTAGAGATGTTAATGTGAAAATTTCATCATCCCAAGTTCATGCCGAATTTTTGAAAATTGTTCTTCGCAAAGAGGTTTTGTAAAAATATCGGCAAGTTGATTTTCCGTAGAAATAAACTCTAATGCAATATCTCTCTTTTGAACATGATCTCTCAAGAAGTGATGTCTTATTTCGATATGCTTGGTTCTTGAGTGTTGAATGGGATTCTTTGAAAGATTTATAGCACTAGTATTATCACACTTAATAGGAATTTGGTCAAGATTAATACCATAATCTCTAAGTGTTTGTTTCATCCAAAGTGCTTGTGCACAACAACTTCCAGCAGCTATATATTCAGCCTCGGTAGTTGAGAGTGCAACAGAATTTTGTTTCTTGCTAAACCATGAAACAAGAGAGTGTCCTAGAAAATAGCAAGTACCACTAGTGCTCTTCCTATCCACTTTATAACCGGCAAAGTCCGCATCCGAAAAACATGTTAAATCTATATGAGTTCCCCTAGGATACCAAAGACCAATATCTATGGTTCCACTCAAATAACGGAAAATCCTCTTGACAGCAAGCAAATGAGATTCCTTGGGACAAGACTGAAATCTTGCACACAAGCATACACTAAACATGATATCTGGTCTACTTGCAGTCAAATAAAGTAGGGATCCGATCATACCTCGATACATTTTGATATCCACTTCTTTGTCTTTTTCATCTTTGTCCAGCTTTGTTGTTGTGCTCATTGGTGTGTCTTTGGTCTTCGAGTCATCAATGCCGAATCGTTTGAGTAGATCTTTTACGTATTTGGCTTGATTTATATAGATTCCTTCCTTGTTTTGTTTGATTTGAAGTCCAAGGAAGTATTTCAACTCTCCCATCATACTCATCTCAAATTCTTTACTCATACACGATGAAAATTCTCTACACAACAATTCATTAGTAGAACCAAAAATGATATCATCAACATAGATTTGAACAATAAGTATGTCTTGGTTCTTATGCTTAACAAATAGTGTAGTATCCGCTTTACCCATTGAGAAGTCATTTTCCAACAGAAAATTCCTAAGTCTATCATACCATGCCCTAGGTGCTTGTTTTAACCCATACAAAGCTTTAAGCAACTTATAAACATGATTTGGAAATTTTTCATTTTCAAAACCAGGGGGTTGTTTTACATATACTTCTTCCATAATATACCCATTTAGGAAAGCACTCTTCACATCCATTTGAAATAAAATAAAATCTTTATGACATGCATATGCTAACAACATCCTAATGGATTCTAACCTTGCTACAGGAGCAAATGTTTCATCAAAATCAATTCCTTCTTCTTGGTTGTAACCTTGAGCCACTAATCTAGCTTTATTTCTTACAACCACACCGGATTCATCCATCTTATTTCTAAACACCCATTTAGTACCTATTATAGATTGATGTACTGGTTTAGAAACTAATTCCCACACATTGTTTCTTTCAAATTGATTTAACTCCTCTTGCATTGCCATAATCCAAGATTCATCATTTTCTGCATCCTCCAAGGATTTTGGTTCAATTTGAGAGATGAATGCATTATGCTCACAAGCATTTCTAAGTGATGATCTTGTTGTAATACCTTGTGAGGGATCTCCTAAAATTACATCTTTAGGGTGAGAAGAGACATACCTCCACTCCTTGGGGAGTGTTTGAGAAGTACCTTTATTTTGCTCCACATTTGGTTCTTCATGATGTTCCTCTTGAATTCCATGTGGTGCATCTTCTTGATTGTCATTTGATGCTTCTTCTTCTTGTTCTTCTTCTCCTGCATCATCATTAACAGAGACTTTCTCCGTAGAGGAGGGGTTAGACTCATCAAATGTGACATGCATAGATTCCTCCACAATTAAAGTTCTTTTGTTATAGACTCTATAAGCTTTGCTTGAATTTGAATAACCAAGAAAAATACCAACATCAGATTTTGGATCAAATTTACCAATATTATCTTTTGTGTTCAAAACAAAACATTTGCATCCAAAAACTTTAAAATAGCCAATGTTGGGTTTTCTATCTTTCCAAAGCTCATATGGAGTTTTATTAAGATTAGGTCTAATCAACACCCGATTTAAAACATAACAAGCGGTGTTGACGGCTTCGGCCCAAAAATATTTTGGTAGTGCATTTTCATTTAACATGGTCCTAGCCATTTCTTGAATAGATCTATTCTTTCTCTCAACAACTCCATTTTGTTGTGGAGTTCTTGGTGATGAAAATTGATGCTCAATACCTAGATTATTACAAAAACTCTCAAATGCATGATTTTCAAATTCTCCTCCATGATCACTCCTAATGCATACAATACTATGCCCTTTTTCATTTTGTAATTTCTTACAAAGCACTTTAAAAGCATCAAGAGCATCATCCTTATTGGCTAAGAATAATACCCATGTATATCTAGAATAATCATCCACTATCACAAATGCATAATATTTGCCATTTAGACTTGCATATCTAGATGGCCCAAAAAGATCTATGTGAAGAAGTTCAAGTGGTTTTGAAGTAGAAATATGATTTTTGTTCTTGAAAGAAGTTTTAATTTGTTTTCCAAATTGACAAGCTTCACAAATCTTATCCTTTTGAAAACCAATTTTCGGAAGACCTTTGACTAAGTCATCTTTCAAAATTTTTGAAATCAAATCCATACTTGCATGTCCTAACCTTCTATGCCACAACCAACAATCATCATGCAATGCCGAGAAACATTTATCAAGAGTGGATGCACATTCTATGTCAATGATATAAACATTACCACATCTATTCCCGACAAATAAGGTTTTGCCATCACATGAGTTCTCAATCACACAACTAAATTTATCAAAGATAACTTTGTAACCTTTGTCACACAATTGACTAATACTAATTAAGTTATGCTTCAAATTCTCAACCAAACATACATTCTCAATTAGAGTTGAAGAGACTTTACCAACATTTCCAATTCCAAGAATTTTTCCTTTTGAGTTGTCTCCAAAAGACACGTCTCCACCATTTTCAATTTTGGTGAAGCTTGAGAACCATGCATAGTTTCCGGTCATGTGTCTTGAACAACCGCTGTCCAAGAACCATTTATTTTTCTTCTTCTTCAAGCCCTACAAAAACAAAATAACTTAAGTTTTAGGTACCCAAAGCTTTTTGGGTCCTTGAGAGTTAGCAACGGTTCCTTTTGGAACCCAAATACATTTGACACCATAATATGCATTTCTTTTCACGGGACATCTATATTTCATGTGACCATTTTGATTACAATAATGACATACAATTTTATAATCATTTTTGGAGGTAACTTTAACAAAATAGTTCTTATAATATTTTTGCTTCAAGTTAGGCTTATATCCAAGCCCTCCTTTATCAAAAACACATTTTTGTGAGTTAAGCATATTGTCCAACATTTTTTGCCCATTTGTAAATTTCAAAACAATTTCATTCAATTCATTATTCTTTTTCTTGAGCAATTCGTTCTCATTTTTTAACTCATCTGAGTGTGACTTCAAATGTTCATGTAAGATGCTAGGTTTCTCATTTGATAATGCAATTTCATCATGCAATGTTTTATTTCCTACTTCTAGGCATACAATTCTTGCATTTAGAGATTCATTTTCATTTTTAAGCTTTGCCATTTCCTTTTTAAGACATACATTCTTTTTACCAATTTTCATCAACTCATTATGCAAATCTTGAAGAGCATCATACAATTCATCATAGGTAGGATCTCTTACCTCATTGAGATCATCATCCTCTCCTATTGCCATGAGTGCTAGGTTTGATACTTCTTGCGATCCTTCTTCATCATTTGACTCTTCCTCACTATCATCCCAAGTTGCAACCATTGCTTTCTTCTTGAGTTTGTTGATAAGTGGGCACTCCGATCTTATATGTCCCGGCTTCTTGCATTCATAGCAAGTGATTGCCTCCTTCTTCTCCCTATGGTTCTTGAAGTTTCTGAAATTTCTTCGCTCTCCGGTTTTCTTGAAGAATTTTCTGAACCTCCTTGCTAGCATGGCTAGCTCTTCGTCATCCGGTTCACTCTCCCCATCACTCTCATATTTTGAAGCTTTGAGAGCTATGCTTTTCTTCTTCTCCTCATGTCCTTTTTCTGCAGCTAAATCCTCTTCATACGAAATAAGAGAACCAATTAAATCATCAAGAGGTAAGGTATTTAAATCTTTGGCCTCTTCAATGGCGGTTCTTTTAGGTCTCCATTCTTTTGGAAGTGACCTAATGATTTTCTTAACTTTCTCACTATTTGAAAAGATTTTCCCTAAGGCACTTAGGGTGTTCACTATGTCCGTGAATCTAGTGTACATAGAATACACATTTTCATTTTGTTCCATTTGGAACAACTCATATTGACGAGTGTATCTATTGATTTTAGACTCTTTCACTTGATTTGTCCCTTCATAGACAACTTCAAGTTTGTTCCATATCTCTTGTGCACTTTCACAACTAGATACTCTATGGAATTCTTTCTTATCAAGGGCACAAAACAAAGCATTCATAGCCTTGGAGTTTAGAGACATCTTTCTCTTTTCTAACTCACTCCATTGACTCGATGGTTTAGGAAGATCATCTCCTACTTCATCTTTGAACGTAGGCATGAAAGGACCATCACAGACAACTTCCCAAATTTCATAATCTAAGGCTTGCAAATAGATTCTCATTCTAGTTTTCCAATAAGCATAATCATTACCATCGAAAAATGGTGGTCTAGTTGTGGATTGCCCTTCTCTAAAGGTTGAGTCATTTAGGGTTGCCATGGATCTTTTACTCTAGACGATTAAGTCTTAACAAGAGAACGAAGCTCTGATACCAATTGAAATACAAGTATGCAACCCAAGAGGGGGGGTGAATTGGAATTTTAATAAATATGCAATACAATTTGCTCAACAATTTAATCTATTGCCTTAATCAAATTGAAAACAGTAAATTCAATCATGCACAATATTAAAAGAGTAAGGGAAGAGAAAACAAACACAATGATTTTTACGTGGTTCGGCAATCCCCGCCTACGTCCACGCCTCCAAGCTCACCGGGCTTGAGGATTTCACTAAGCTAGCCTCCCAAGGCTTTAAACGCTTACAATTGACTTCCAAGGTGTCAATGGACCTTTACAACAAGAGATTATCCCCAATCTCTTAACCCAAGTGTATCCCAACACTTACAATCACTCAAAGTAAAAGATTACAAATTGTTTTGCCTCTCACAATATATAAGATTACACAATGATGCTTAATATGTGAATAGATGAAGCAAGAATGTGTTTAAAGCTCTATGAAGATTGTATTCTCGAATATAAGCTCAATGGTTGTGTTGTGATCAACTTTTGTTTGGATTTGAATGAGCTTATTTATAGTTGGAGCTGAAAAACTAGCCGTTATTCACTTTTCGCTCACTGTCGGCTCGCCGTTAACGGATGTCGGCTCGCCGTTTATTTGAACAATGTGACCGTTGAGTTGGGATTTCAAATTGTCGGCTCGCCGTTAACTGATGTCGGATCGCCGTTAGTGTCCAGAGAATTCTGTTTGTTATCGGCGAACCGTTAACACAATGTCGGATCGCCGTTAGTGTCCAGAGACTGATCTTCACTTCTACTTGTTGTCGGCTAACCGTTAGCCAGAAGTCGGATCGCCGTTAGTGTCCAGAGACTGATCTTCACTTCTGCTTGTTGTCGGCTAACCGTTATCCAGAAGTCGGATCGCCGTTAGTGTCCAGAGACTGAATATCAATTCTGCTCCTTGTCGGCGAACCGTTAACTAGAAGTCGGCGAACCGTTTGCTACAGTAACTGCTACAGTAACTGTTTTTGCAACATTTTCATTTGGCTCCAAAACTTTGTAACTTTATACTATGGCTCAAAGGCTTTATGAAAATTTGTCGATTAATTTATTAACATAATTTCAAGCAATACTTGTTATCATTTACAAAATCATAAAGCTTTTTCAAATTAAAAACATTGATCAAAATATAATGTCTTAAAAAAAATGATTAGACAAATATATGAAAACTATTTTGAACTCTTTAAAAGACTAATATATATATCAATCACGTTTGTTATCATCAAAATAAATTAAAGAAATATTTAAGGTAACACTTTTGCTACGTCTAACCTCAATTTCTTGTTTTTCTTCTTCTTCTGGTGCTTGATCAATTTCTTCATTTTCAAGTGTTGTTTCATGAAATTGTTCCAATTCTCTTTATTCCACTCTAGAATTGCAAGGAAACACATGTTCGAAAAATGATGCATTTCTTGATTCTATTATCGTATTTTTGTGGACATCCAGAATTTTAGACTCATGCACCAAAAATCAATATGCACTACTATTTTGTGCATTACCAATGAAAATGCAGTCAACAGTTTTTAGTCCTATTTTCACTTTTTTATTTGAAGGAACCACTACTTTAGCAAGACACCCCCACACTCGTAAGAATTTATATGAAGGTGATCTACATTTCTATAGCTTATACAGGGTTTTATCTTCTTGCTTTCGGGGTATCTTATTTAATAAATAATTAGCTGACAAAACAGCTTCTCCCCACATATTCTGGGGTAATTCAGAACTTATCAACATTGCATTAATCATTTCCTTTAAAGTTTGATTTTTTCGTCCTGCAATCCCATTAGATTGAGGTGAATATGGAGCCATGACTTGATGTATGATTCCACTTTGTTGACATAGTGACATAAACGGAACAACATACTCACCACCACGGTCACTCCTTAATTCTTTGATTTTTCTATTAAGTTGATTCTCAACTTCATTTTTGTAGAGAATAAACTTTCCCAAAACTTCATCTTTACTTTTCAATAAATATACATAGCAACATTTTGTGCAATCATCTATAAAGGTAATAAAATATTTATTACCACCTCTTGTTTGAATGGATTTAAAGTCACAAATATCACTATGTATTAAATCAAGTGGGTCGGTGTTTCTTTTAATTATTTGGAAATATGACCTAGTTAGTTTTGCCTCAACACAAGTTTCACACTTATATTTCAAATTAATTTGGAAATTGGGAATATGCTTCATGTTAATTAATTTACGCAAAGAATTAAAATTAACATTTCTTAATCTACCATGCCAAAGATTAGAAGACTCAAGCAAATAAGCAGAAGAAGTAGCTTTATTATTAATAGTTGGTTTCAGAGTTATTACATTGAGCTTAAATAACCCATCATTAACATAACCCTTTCCCACATACACCCTATTTTTAGACAAAACTACCATATCTGACTCAAACACCATTCGAAAACCATGTTTGTTCAGCAGCGATCCAGACAAAAAGTTCTTCCAAATTTCTGGAACATAAAGCACATTGTTCAGAGTCAATTCTTTCCCAGACGTCATCTTCAAAATCACCTTCCCTTGACCCTCAATCTCAGATGTAGCCGAATTCCCCATGAATAGTTTCTCTCCATTGCTAACTGCTTCAAATGAAGTGAACAACCCTTTATCTGAGTAAACATGTCTGGTTGCTCCTGTATCAATCCACCATTCTCTTGGATTAGAGCCAACTAGATTCACTTATGAAACCACAGCAGAGAGGTTTATGTCTGAAACATTTTGAGTGATGTTTTCCACCACATTCGCCTCTCGCTTCTTTTTAGGCAACCTACAATCCGAATGCTTGTGACCCATCTTATCACAATTATAACATTTTCCTTGAAACTTTGTTTGTTTCTTGGAAATTCCTCCTTTCGGGCCCAATTTTTTATTTTTTATTTTTAGGTCCATGTTCAACAAAATTTGCCTTTGCCATAGAAATAGCCCCTCTTCTTTCTGCATTTATGTTGTCTTCCTCAATTCTGAACTTAACAACCAGCCCTTCAATATTCATCTTCTTTCGTTTCTGCTTCAAATAGCTCTTGAAATCTTTTCAAGCAAGAGGCAACTTTTCAATAATTGCTGCAACTTGAAAAGTTTCACTTAGATGCATCTATTCTGCAAGGATTTCAGATAATATAATTTGAAGTTTTTGTACTTGACTTATTACAGTTTTAGAATCCACCATTTTATAATTTAAGAAGCGACCAACAACAAACTTTTTGGTACCCGCATCCTTAGTTTTATATTTCCGGTCTAAGGATTTCCGTAGCTCCTTGGCTGTTTTCTTTCCGTTGTATACATTATACAAGAAGTCACTAAGGTCATTCATTACATAATTTTTACACAAAAAATTTGAATGGTGCCATGCATCAATTGCACTTGCAACTTGAATATCTGTTTCACCCTCTTTGGGTTTAGGGGCATCCTCGGTCAAAAACCTCGCAAGGTTCAACATGGTCAAGTAAAAGAACATCTTTTGCTGCCAACATTTGAAATTCTGGCCATTGAATTTTTCAGGCCTTTCCGCATGATTGACAGGAATTGCCACAGAGGCTGGTTCCTTCACAATAGTTGGTGCAGCAACAGAAAATGAAACTGGGACATACGGAATATCATCAACGTTTTCAGTTGCCATCTCAATGATAATTTTAAATCTGTTTTAAGATTGTTAGAAAAACAAACACAGTGAGTTGACAATTTAAATTGTAGTTAATTAAAACAACAATGTAAACCAGCAATCGAAAACAACAAATGAAGAACATAAGAAAAATGAAACGGAATAAAAAATATAAACCCGAGGCCTGCAAAAGGCAGTTTCCTTAAAATAGATTTACCACCTCTTTAGAGTGCTTAAGGTCTGCTGGTATCTGTTTCCCATGATACATCAGGTACGAATTTCCAGTCAAGCGCAGGCTGGAAATTCCAGTGAACCACAACCGGTAACTCGATCAGAGAAAGACGAAGAAGGATGAAGGAAAAAATAAGTGTGCTTTGTGCTGGTTTTTTCAAGTGTCCAAAACAGAAGAGAAAATGCCTTTTTATAATCATGTGAGGATGTAACAGTTGATGTGTATTGAATTTCCGAATTCAATATGTTTTATTTAATTGCTATAACAGCCAAATCAATTCAATGAATTGATTTCAAAATTGAATAAAAAAACTTGAATAACAACTAAATATAATTGTAAAAGCTGTTACACATTCTTTGAATTAAAAAACATGAAACTGTTACAATAAAAATTCAAAAAGGAAATTAAAAATGTGCCAAGCTTGCATGGATGATTTTGGGCCTACATTCGCATACGCATGACGTGCGGGCGCACACGAGTTCAACCAAATTAGTTTTGGATTTGCACCCCTCCTACGCACGCACGTGTGGAGAGAGCCTATCCTTATAATTCTTACTCATGCATGGTTAAGTGTTTATATATAAACACTAATTCCTAGGCTTCTTTTTCCTATGTGGGATAAGCCTCATTTCCTTTCAAATTTCCAACTTCAAGGGTGAACTTTGAGAGACAATTTCTCATTCACCCAAGCACTATTTTGAGAAAATAAGATTATCCTTTTGAAGTATCAACGGAGTAGAATCCGAACCTCACAATATTTTCCACTTTCGTTAAGTGAAACCCACTCAAAATGTGCCCTCAAAATAGCATGTTATGCTATTTTTTTAACATTAGGAGCATGCTCAGAGAGTAATGGGGTAGTTTTTTTTGTGTGCGTTGTCGTTTAGTGTACGTGGCATATGCTGCAGGTGGTCCAAGTTTCCTTTTGCATAGACTGTCTGTACAATGGCAGGGATGGAAACTAAGTGCCACAATCCTTTATGTGTTGCTTTTGATTTTTACTGATTACTACCAGTTGTCTTTCTTTTTCTAACATAATATATTTGATTTAATTTCATTAGATCAAATATTCCTTTTGGGCGATTGAGACATCACATGTGATGGTCATTTTTTGGATATTTTCTTTAATTCATTAATTCTATAATGGCATACCCCGTGTATTAGTTCCCTTGGAGAGTATTCTCGGTACAAGTCGGGTACCCCATGAGGTTAAATCCCAGCCATTAAAATCTATTTATTGATACGTGGTGCTTTTTTTAACTCCTTTATTTATTCTCCAAACAATTCTGATTCATCAAATATCCAAGAGGCTTTTTTTTATTAAGGTGCCTTGGAGATTGAGATATGTAATTTTCAATATATTTGTGCTAGCATTCAACAGTTATATGCCCTGATTTGAAGCAAATTTGACAAATATGCACTGATTTATCACCATATAAAGTTTGTAGTTCAATAGCAGACATTTTGCCACTGCTAATAAGATTATTGCCAAATGAATTATTTCCAAATTAAGCAGACCTATTACTTCCCATTATATGATCTCTTACAAAATTGCCAAAAATACCAGTACTAGTGAGAAAACCTCTTGGATAAGTACTAAATAAGATGCCTCAGCCATTTAATGAGCCATTTCTCCCACTAAATTGTAAGGTCCCTAAAAACCTCTTGTATAACTTCCTCTTCTAGCCTTTTCTTTGTGTATAATAAGTATTCATCACACCAGAATTGCTATAGTTAAGAAAGTTTGCAACATTAACATTGAACATTTGGTTTTCACTCTAACTTTGCTCATGAGTAAAAAGTAAAGCATAAGTATCATCATAATTCAGTTTACTTGCAATGATGAAAATAGTTATATCTAGTTAGCTAGCTCATAAGCCATTTAGAATATGTTGCAACAAATCATTCTCAGATGTTGGACTACCAGTACAAGCCTATTTATCTGCTATCATTTTCATTTTTAAGTAATACTCTTTTATATCTAGAGACTCTTTTTTCAAAACATTCAATCTCATATCTAAGTTGAAAAACTCTAAGCTTCATACTGCACACCAAACTTTTTCTCCAAAGTTCTCCAAACGTCAAAAAAAGTATACAATAAAATAGAAGACTTAGTATACCTTACTAATGGAACTGAGTAACTAGCTCATAAGCATTTGATCTTGAAATCTCCACGTATAACATAATTAGGATTCTTAATTTGTTGCATAGATCCAGAAGCTGCTCCAACATAATTTATGAAGTGATGAACTAATTTGATTTTCTCTACAATACCCAACAATAAATATCGGAAATATTTCTGCCACCTATCTCATGTCATGCTTTTGGTCTCATAATTCATGCAATTTCCCATCTATCTCTTGAATTCTTTTTCTCTTGCAATTTTGCTGTTTTATAAATTTTTTTAGTCCCACTCCATAATTTATGCTAAGCCATTGGATAGTCATGAGATTTTTCAAACAAAAGATTGTTAAGTCTATAAACACTTCGTTTTGGTTTTTTGGATGCCTGAGATTCAAACAATTCATTGATATTTGGAATGGAATTGATGATGAATGCCAAGAAATTGTAAACAGTGAAAATTTGTACTTATGCGAGGTATGGACTTGTTTGTACTTTGGAAAAAGAAAATATAATAGATTTACATTTGTCCTTAAATGTAATTGCAGAAAATAAGAGTTTTAAAAATTTATGAAGGAGTGCCAATAGCTCCACTCTATTTCCAATTAATGAATGTGTCGTGATCTTGGATATTTATACCTCTTACAATAAATCAATGCTTTACTAACTAACTGTATTAAGCTAATCTAGATCAGCTAAATTTAAGCACATTCAGGAGAGAATGCATAACAGAATTTGCTGAGCTTGCCGGTGAGCTGCAGTAGCCGACCCAGCAAAATTGGCATTTGACTTCTTTAACTCGGCAATGCTGCTTCATTTCTTCACACTTGACTTGCTTTTCTTCTTTACCTCAACAATTTGAGCTATCTTCGCTCCCTTAAGACTGGATTCAATCACCTCCAATACCCTAGTAATATTTCAAATCTAAAGCAAGGTTAACAAACAAATAATCAAACACGAATTGAATCAAGAAACAAATGAAAACAGACAAAAAACACAGAGATTTAAGCAGTTCAGCACCTGATACTGGTGCCTACGTAAACTGAGAAACATTGCTTAGTGCTTTCACTATATCAATAATTGAAGTTACAAGGCGAGATTATTACAAGATTACAAGAATGGAACTTTCTCTCTCTACAACACACTCTCTCTCTCCTCGATTGTTGCATAACCAGCTTATATAACAGAAACAGCTGCAACTTGTAAACCCAGATTGCACAGTATTGAGCCACGTAGCATAACGGTTTTAACAGCTTTCACTTCTCCCGTGCTGCTGACGAGTCTCTTTAGTGCATTGGCCAAAACAACTTTGAGTCTGTCGTTTCTCAGGCGCTTGAGCTTTACGCAATCTTCATACATGCTGCAGATGACAGTTATAATCAGATCTTGATTTACCCAGAACGACTCGTCTTATCTCTGAGTTTGTGCTCATAGTCAACAATATCCAAGTTAATTAAACCGGAAATAAATCAAATCCCAAATGATCAACTAACTAGGAAGCTGAATGATCCCTTCAAAATATGAAAATAATAAAGGAAACAAGAAGCGCTCTCATCTAACAACTTTGACCCATCAGAAGCTTCAGATTCAGTAGCAGATGCATGTATTTAATTTTTTAAATTGCTGTGACCACCATGGACAACACACGAGCTTCCGGCAAGTAATTCAAGAAACGGAACAACAAAAAACAACAACACTACTACTCATGGCTGCCTGATTTCAATGCTGTGCAAGTTGAAATATTCTTTTCTTTTGTTCATTAATGTGTGTAATGCAAAATATTGTTTTCTTTTGTTAATTAACGTGTGTAATGCAGAATCTCTCCAAGTGCATTGTCCTTTTGCTAGCATATATTGTTTTTCCTGGTGTACCTGAGTTAAACTCAATTCCTAAAACACACTAACTTTACTTTCCGTCCCAGTAAGGCATTCCCTTAATCCTCTGACAGATTCCCAATGCTCTTTTAGATTAGCTACGAACCAGCTCTCCACACCAGGACACATCATAGTACCTAAGCTCTCCACTACACTATTTAGCAGCACCCTCAGCTTATTATTCGCATCTAGATCCTTACAATTGAGCCTCTCATCTGTATACACCCGCAGATAGAAAGCACCACCTTGCTCAGCATTCCTTAGGCCATCTCCACTATCAAAATATTCTCCTTAGTTTGAAGTGGTTCATTAGATGAACCGCTACGGCACTACCTGAGCACCTAATCCCCAATCTCCATCCACATCTGCTATAGGGAACTCTTTAGCCCATACAAAGACTTCCTGGACAAAAGTCTACCCTTGTCTCTTTCGAGCTTCGCTCCAGCGATTCCTTAGTTTACCTTGTATTTATAGCCCATAAATTACATGCCAGTAGGCCCCCTTTACATTTCCTTCATCCTCATGGTCTTCATTTAGCCAATAATTCCCGAACACATAATACTCATTGGAATCATGCAATAACCTCAAGAATTAAAATCTCCAAATCTTAATCATAGAGGTCAAATGGAATAATTCTAAGTTTATAGAAGAAAAATAGTGCTTTAATATGGTAGATATTCATACCTTAAGCATCTCCATAATTATCCCACATCACTATAACGAGGAAAAAATGAAAAAAAAAAAAGCTCTCAAAAGTTTTGGCCACTCTCTCTTCAATATCAAATTGCTGACCATAAGGGAGATGAAGGGGCTAGCTCTAGGGATGGCAATGGGCACCGCCCGCAGCGGGTTTGCCATTACCAAACCCAAACCCGCACAAAATTTAAATTACCAAACCCACCCGCAACCCGCAGCGGGTTTTAATTTTTTTTTTTAAATCCCACCCGCAGCGGGTTTTAACAATTACCAAACCCGCAATGGTATCCGGCGGATTTTTTGCGGGTTTCCGTATTTAAAATCACAAATGTTTAATATATAAATTTATAATAATAACCTCAAATTTCATATAACATATTCAATTTTATATTTAAACAATGTAAATGAAAAATTAAAATTTCCACATCAATTCAACACAAATTCTCAAATTTAAGTATAAATTACACAAATTTACTTAAAAAATACAAACTAATATCTAAAAATAATAATTATATTTCATATTATCATTTAAAACAAGATTCAAGGAAGATATTCATTTCATTCACCACCATAAGCACCCATCCAACACAATGCCTATAATAATAATTAAAATTAATATTTTTAAATACTAATTTGAAGGGAAATGCCTTTAATTTCCTTTAGGTTATGATTTTAGAATAGGAGATGAGTCATATACACACATACACAACTTTGAACCTTTGGCTATTTGGTAATTTGATTAATTATATTATTTTCTTTATATATTTTTATATTTAAATTAAATTAAAAATATTTGAAAAAAATTATTACGGGTTTGGTGGATATCCATGCGGGTATCCACCGGATATAAGGCTAATACCAAACCCACCCACATCCATGTGCGGGTTTTAATCTATAATACTAAACCTGCCCGCAACGGATAAAATTACCCGCAACGGGCGGGTGGGTTTGGGCAGGTTTGCGGGTACAATTGCCATCCCTAGCTAGCTTTCATTCTCTCTGTTCAATTTATCTATTCATACCTAGACCCTTTTTTGCTAATGGGCTCCGATAAAAATGACTAAAATGGCCTTGACTAAAACTAGATCCAATAACAAATAAGTCAAAGTACTAATATAATGTTAATACTAATATTAATTGTAATAACAAAAAACAACAATAATAATCACATAATTAGAAAATTTATCAATTAAGAAACAAATCAATAATCACAACAATACAATGAAAATGATACTAACAATTAATTGGGTAATTTTTGGATTTTGCAATAAATGTGACCATATTTTTATCACTAAAATATAACATATGCCTAATTAGGAAAAGACACATTACTTTTAGCTGCCTTAAACTGTAAATTAGCTGTATAGTGTAAATAGGAAGTTTTTGTATGGTGTAAGAAAGATTAAACCTCCCGAAATATGGTTGGTTCACTTAGTTGTGAAGTAAAGAAATTCCAATGAAAATGGACTCATCTTGTCATTTTTTGAGTACTTGGACTTAGGAGTGGTAAAATCGGATCAAATTATACTGTATTAGAGAGAGTTTGTGTGTGTGTATATATATATGGCTTGTCCCTTTACTAAAGTAAATGATTCTCTTATTGTAAAATTACTCATATATAGTTTGAGATCCCTTCTAGAAAAATTTTCGTGTATACGCATATACTAAATGTCGGTTTTATTGATATCACAAGGCATGCTTGTTACATATTCGGAGTACATGCTTTAAGAACAAAAACAGTAGGATGACTCTATCTCTTGTTACATTGACATCAGTATTAGATGGAGTACGTACATGTACAAGAGAAAGCATAAGGACGTACTCCAAGACAAAGCGCATAATGCAGACTGGTGGACAACTTTTATTGAAAGAGAGAGAATTCTGAGAAACTAAAGCTTGAACATAAACTGACTGAGCAGGGGACAAACACTAAGCAAACAAAGACATACGTATAGGAACATCAATAGCTTTGACACACGACAAAGACTGGAAATTATTGATCTTGAGAGGGTACTTCGACTTGATAGCGACCACCTTATAGCAAACTGATGCCTGCAATATTAAGGCGAGTACAATGTTGGCATAAGGATAAGGGGGTATTTCTTAGTGACAGCCAACCCATATTCTTCAGTCATATCCAAGTTCGCATCAACCGCACCACAAGGAAGCTCCAGTCAAACCTATACAAAAGGTTGGCCAACAGATACTCAGCTGCAACTTTTCCAAACAACATCGCCGGGAAAAATCTTCTTCCAGTACCAAACGGAATGAAATCAAAGTATTGGCCATTAAAATCAATCGTGCTGTTAGTAAACCTCTCTGGCAGAAACTCTTCTGCTCTATCCCACACCTTCGGGTCCCTCTGAATGGCCCACACATTCATATGCACAATTGTTTTGGGAGGAATATCATAACCTCTAGGGATGGCAATGGGGAGGGAAGGGGACCAATCTCCCCGTATCTATTCTCGATATTTTGTGTATGTCCCCGTCCCCGTCAAAATTATTTAAGAGAATCCTCATCCCCTCCCCGAATAATAACAGGAGATCCCCGAGGATCCCCGATCCCCGAATAACTAATATATTTTTTTTTTCGATTTTGAGTTAATCATATTAAAATAAAAAATTCAAACAAAAGTAAAGTTTGAAATATATCTTACATTAATATCCATTACAAAAGTCACATACATTAAATTAGTAAGTAACGCAGCATGTAAGGGATACAAACTATCATGAACAAATTAATAGTCTAATACAAAATTGTTACAAATAAAATCAAATTTAAATTCAAAATTAAATTTTTAATGGTGGCGTGGGCACTTTATAAATGTGGACTATTCCCTTTACAGCACAATAGTTAAGTCGAAGCAAATCAAGAGCAAATATTAGATTAAATTAGATATTAAATCTGTGATTTGCTGTGGGCAATTATAATATCTAAAAATAAATAAAAAATAGATTTAAGTTTAAAATATTTAATGAATATTAAAATTAAAACAAAAGTTTTGGGCTAATAGAATATGTCCGGTCTTTTTAATGTCCTAAATAAAAATTAGAACTTTAATTAGTTAATTAGGCCTAAAAGTTTAATAATATAAATATTTTGATATTTGTTTTTTTACCAATACTTATAATTCTATAATTCAAATTTTATTATTTATTTACTATTAATTTTAAAATTAAAAATTAAAATGGGGAAATGGATAGGGGATGGGATTCCACCTCATCCCTATCCCCTGCCCGAATAAGAAATTGGGTAAAAAAATTTTCCCGTCCCTTCCCCGAATAAGAAATTGGATATAAAATTATCCCCATACCCTCTCCGAATGAGGAAAATTCCCGAGCGTACCTGTTCCCGTAGGGATTTTTGCCATCCCTAATAACCTCCTAGATTGACACTAGTTGAAGTTTCTCGAGGAAATGAAATGGTACCTGCCGGATGTAATCTCAGAGATTCCTTCATAACACATTTTAAATAGTGCATCTGATCGACATCATCCATATTTATACTTGATTTGTTTTTCACCACCCTCCTTATCTCTTCTTGTGCTTTCTTCAACAACTTGGGATTTTTCGCTAGTTCAGCCATTGCCCATTCTACTGTTGTTGCAGTTGTCTGAGTTCCTCCCGTGAACATGTCCTAAAAGATCAAATAAGAAAACTTCAATTAGCCACCTATGTGTCATATATTATCATGCATGTATGCATGTGTATGTGTAAGAGAGATTGTAATTGATAATTAATAAAAAAATAACTAAATAATTATTTTCATACACACACACACATAAATACATATATATATTTGTGTGTGTGGAGCTAATGAGAAATTCTTATGTCCGGATGTCTAAATGCAGATTTGTTATTACATCATAATTGAACCAAAATACTATAAGACCATATAGCATAAGAGCAAATCCATACAAAATTCGAATTTAGGCATCTTGACCTAGAAATTGTGTAGGACTAATATACATATGTGTGCGTGCGCTTGTCTGATAACATTCTTAAAACGTTAATTAAAATTAGATATGGAGAAATTCTAATTCGAGAGGAGAGTGATACCAAGAGAAGTGCTTTAAGATTGTCTTGAGTCAGCTCGATCCCTAGCTTGCCATCCTTTCGAAGTTTGAGGAGTGCATACACCAAATCTTTTTTATCTGACTGGTCATTATCTTCATGGCTCATTGCTGATATCCTGTGCTCTTCAATCACCTGATCAAACAAAGCATGAAATTCTCTAGTGGTTGCTTTCAAGCGACCAATGTGTCCCGTAACAACGTCTGGCCATCCAAAAGCAGGAAACAAATCTCTGAAACTAATGGATCCTAACTGAATCAACAGCCTTTTTGATAACTCCCCGAACTTATTGCTCTTCCCTCCAGCAGCACTTTCTTCTTCTACCCTCCGACCAAGAACGGAACGGGATACTATGTTGTTGGTAACAGTTTGAAGCATCTCAGCTAAATTAACGGAATCCCCACTTAAACACGAAGAACGAATTTTATTGATCATGATTGCAACCTCCTCTTCTTTTACATAGTGCAATGGCTGCACTTTTTTATTACTCAAAAGCCCAAGAACACAAGTCTTCCTAGCTTCTCTCCAGTATTCGCCATAAGAAGAAAAACCAATGTCTTTGCTTCCATAAAGGAGAACATCTCCAGCTGTGGTTTTGGGACGGTTCGAGAAAACAATATCATGATTTTTGATAATGTCTCTAGTTATCTCAGCTGATGAGACAACAAGAGTTGGAGAATGACCCAAGTGCATGAACATCAAAGGGCCATACGTGCTGGATAGATCTTTAAGAGAGGAGCGATGGGGGAGAGAGCCTAGCTGGTGAAGGTTGCCAATTATGGGTAAGCCTGGTGGGGATGGAGGTAAGAAGAAGAAGGAGAAGGAGAAGAAGAGACACCAACATATTGTTGTAACGAGTTGATAACAAATAAGTTTACTTAAATGTTGCAGATCTTCACTTGAGGCCACTCAGTTAAAACTTCGGTCATATATATATATACACAGGAGCATGCATGATACCTGGAGAAACCTGCGTCTCTTAATTTTTAATACTTTTAGTCATTATGTCCATGATTGAAATATGACTTTTCTACATTCAAATTGAATATTTAATAAAGAAAGAAATGAAAGATGATAATGTTAGCATTTGTTTTTTAAGAGGAGAGAGATTTTTTATTTATTTTTATTTATTTCTGCTGTTTCTAAAATACAACTTTGGGGTAGAAAAAACAGTACAGCGGGGGATTTGTATGACTGAATAGCGTTTGATTGAAAAACGACTTTTTTTAGATTCAAATTGATTATTTAATATCTTTACAGATTAAAACTAGCTTTTGTAGACTCCCATCGGCCTACTAACTTCAACTCATAATAAAAATGATATAGGATTTTCTTTAGCTTATAAAATTCATATTAAATTCGGATCCCCTCCTTATATTAACCCTCTTTATCTACCCTCTGCTTTCAAAAATCTATTACATTTTTAAAATAACAAATTAGTTAAAAGATAGAAAAATAAAAATTTCATTATCCTATATAAATGAGGGCTCATTTTGGATTGATTTCGAGAGGTTTAAAAGTATTTTTAAAAAGTTAAAAGGTAATTTTTGGTGTTTTTTTAATCACTTTTGGCAAAATTACCACATTTTACAATTTTGAAATGTAGTAAAGGAGTATCATTCTAAAGTTTGATTTTGAAAATCACTTTTGTACTTAATAAAATTTCATATATATTCTCATATCACTACTAGAAAAATGGTCTTTACTGACTTTAGAATAGTGTCAGAAATTACTTTTACTGACACTTGTTAATTGTGTCAGTAATCTGGGAGTCAGAAAAATAGTGACACTTGTAATTGGTGTTAGTGATTATTGTTACTATAGTATTACCAGATTTATGACACTATGGTATTAGTAATTACTAATAATGATCACTTGTTAAAAGTTACTTTCACCATAGTATCACAAAATATTATGACACTATAGTAATAGTATTTACTAACAATTATTACAGTTCAATAGCTTGTTTTACACTGGGATATGACATGATAGAATAAACGGATACTAATACTTTAGTGTCAGCAATTTGTAATACTATAGCATCACTAATATTATGATGCTGAATCATTTTTTAGCATCAATGGCTTCGATTAAATGGTGCTGAAATTATTGTTGTTACTCGATTATTTTCATTATTCTTTTAGTTTTGCCAATCAAATAATGGTATTCAAAGAAAATCTATTCAAATTAAACTAAAGTACAAATTTGAATAATTAAATATAAGTATATAATATTCCTACCAACATTTAAATAGGTATCAAATTAATAAAATAGTAATACAAATATCCAAAATATTGTTTGAAAACATGTCAAATATTTACATGAACACATAATGACAGTTTGCAGGAAACAATCAGTACATCTACTCTTTGATCTTTGCCTTTCCCTTCACCTTTGCCACCTATAATTGCAATATATAGAATCAATTAGCTACTATGCTACAAAAATCAATTCTTTGATATTTACAAGCAAAAATATAATTTACCTCATTATTGTATGCTACAAGTAACTTTGCAACATACATCGCCCACTGATCGCGAAGTTGCGAAAGATCGTCCATAGTGTACTCATTACAGCCCTTGAACTTCAAAAATAAAGCAACAAAATATATTCATATATTATAGAATCTGTCCTAAAATAGAACAACACAATAAAAACATATATTTTTAAGTTTGCCAGGATTAACATCAAAACTGAAGAACATGCAAATAAATTGTATTACCATAGCAGACAACGGTTACCAAAGCTGTCTAAGAAGCTGATAATTTATAATATATTATTTGCTTTACTCAATATTACTTCTAACACTCAGCACTGGGATTTATATGCTTTCTATCTGTACATGCAGCAGCTCCAATCATTGCTCAATAATACTTTAACACTGAACACTGAGATTTATATGCATTCTATTTGTACATGCAACAGCTCCAGTCATTTTGGTTTACACTAAAGTGCCTTAAATACATAGTAGAACACAGTAAAAATTGGCATTAATTTTTCCAAACATGTTGAATGCATTCAGTAAAATGTATATAGCGTTATAGCTTTTACCTATAATAAATATGGCAAATGAAGTGTATGTGATTATCCTAAACATACACAACACTTCCTCTAATCCCTAGCACAAGATATGATTATATTGCTAGTTTCAAGCATAAAGCAGCAAACCGTTCACCCATTAACCATCTTGACAATTCACTTAAGAAAATCCATTTCACAATGCATTCTTCGAACAAATATTAAATAAGTTCTGGAGAAACTCACATTGTTTTCAAGAATGCACAAATCGCGAACAATATCCTGGGTGTACTTCATCACATAGTAACTACATTCAAAGGTTCCAGCTTGTTTCGGACACTAAAAAAAAAAAAAAACTTAGTTTCAAATATACTGATGAAGTAACAATGGAAATCATAACTTTGCTTAATTAATACCTTCATAGAGACCCACTGTACAACCTTCTTTTTATTACTCTTCACTTGATGCATTGTTATCCCACTATAAATAATAAATAACAGATGCAACAAATTAATCTACAACATAAAAAAATTAATAAAGAATTAAGTAAACTAATTAAACTTACTCATTCACCATTTGCTTCAACTCATCATCAGGATTATCACCTAATGGATCAAGATAATAAATTTTTCGCCTCACCATATCAATTGCTACTAGCACCCAGTGGCCACTAAACAAACAAGTAAAAAAAAAACAGATTACAAGATAAATTTAAATAATTTATGTTAAAAAATAAAATAGACAAAAAATAAATAAACTATACCCTGGATTATATGGGAAGACAATTATTTGGGCTATTTGAATCTTGTCCAAAAGGTCTGAAATATAGGAACACCTATTTGGGTAGCTTGCTTGACTTGGGTGTAACTTAGCTATGCATCCAAATTGAATTGGAATAACACCACTGCCATTATCTATCTCTTCATACAAGTTTCTATTAAAAAAAGAAACTTTCAAGGCATGAATATAAGAAATAAATAAATGACAGTTTGCAAAATCAGAAAACATAGTAAAAACATAAATCAAGTTTTTTATTTCTTACTTGATCCATATCTCCAAAACAGAATTTGAGAGCTCTGTAAACTCAATGACTTCATTGTAAATCTGCTTGTCCAATCTGCTCTCCCAGTAGACACCAAAAGTCTTCAAATCATGGGCAATCATAATCGTCCGTGGCAGGGAGCTCTCAATCATCAAAGAAAAGATGTTCATTTGTGAACTTTTATTCTCTTTTCTTGCTTTCACAGCTCCACAGGTATTCTTTCTCAGAACCAGTTTCCTTGCTGTCACTGGTTTTACAACAACGGGTTCCTTTGTTGTTCGTTTCTGTTCATACAGATATACCACGGCATTTGTAGGAGACTTTCGGCCATCCACTTTTCTCTTTGAAGGAGTCAATCTTGGAGATCTTCTTGGGGTGATTTTTGAAGTGGCTTCACAAACTACTGGGGGTGGATTCTGTGCAGGGGATGGCAGGGGAGGTGTGTTGATGTTTTTGTTAGGTTTTGGACAAACAGTGGGGTCATTGGTCACTGACTTTGGACTAACTTTGGTCACCGACTTGGGGGTAGCTTTGGGGTTGTTGTTGGTCACTGATTTTAGAGTAACTTTGGGGTTGTTAGTCACTGACTTTGGAGTTGCTTTGGGGTTGTTAGTTACTGACTTTGGAGTAACTTTGCTGGGTGATCGACGATCTATCTCCATCTTAACACTGCAACCACCTTTGGAGTTAGGAAAGTTGGAACTGCCAACTTCAGTGTTGTTACAAGCGTTGATCATTGCATTCATTTGATCTAATTGAGCTTGCATAAACTGAAAACTCTCCTGATACATTCTTCGTTCTCGCGCCAACTCCGTGGGGTCAGGGACATTGAAATACATGGATGGGGTGATGAATTGACCCAATCCTTGCACCCGACTTCCATTAGGCTTCTTTTGAAGTGCTTCACCTAGGATATTATTCAGTCCTTGGGATTGAAACGTTCCCTGCTCAACTTGACTTCTTAACTCACTCTACAAAATAAATACAAAAATAATTTGATCAAAATTAGGAATAAAAAAACAAATAAGTTAAATAATGACAGTGGTGGTGGAAACTTACAATTCTCTCAGCCACTTTGTAGTGTTTTAATCTGCTCTATAACATGCAAGACAAATAAAACACTTCCCAGGACCTTTGATAAAGAACTATACAAGATGAACAGATGAAGAATGAATCCAGGCAAGTGAACACAATGTACCCAAGAACTAGAAAGAATAGAGAAACGAGAAACAAACAAGTAACAGACCACACAAGAATCAATTACGTGGTTCAGTTGCACCAATTGGTACAACCTACATCCACGGGATAAGTTTTCTGCAGAGCTTTTATTACTCAATAATGGAGGATCTTTCTTACAGAGAATGGTTTACAAGATTTTAGAGAACTCACCACTCTTTCCCTGAAATCTCTCTCTCTCTCTTATATGAATTCACAAGCTCTCTCTACTTCGTTTCATCAGCCTGCTCTTATAGCTAACAGAGCAACTAGCCAGCTAAACCCAGATCGAACAGATTGCTTACACGTAGCATAACCAACTTAACGAACTGAGACGAGCCCTTCACGCATCTGTCACGTGCATCACTTATAAGCTTCCTTTAAACGACATGATTGAACTGCCGTTTCAAGCTTTAAACTTAAGTGACAACACACGTGCTCCTTCAATTGCCAAAACGTCATCGTTTGGTTCTGATGAGTTTGATTCACCAGCAAACCTCACAATTCTCCACCTTGAATCAATACTCCTCTGCATACTCCTTCTCCAACACTAAGTACTATTTAGACAATACCTAGTCCCACTAAGTCTAAGCGTAACTCAAACTTAGGTACAGGAACAGACTTTGTAAGTATATCTGCAGGGTTTACATCAGTATGGATTTTAACCATTTTGACATCACCCCTTGAAACTTCATGCCTTATGAAATGTAGCTTGATGTCTATATGTTTTGTTTTCTCATGATGTGCTGGATTTTTGCAGAGATGGATAGCACTGGAACTGTCACAGAATATAGAGACTGTTATCTGCATTTTTCCCAACTCAAATATTAACCCTCTAAGCCACAAGGCTTCTTTAACAGCTTCTGTAGCAGCTGTATATTCAGCTTCTGTAGTAGAGAGTGCCACCACATGCTGTAATGCAGACTTCCAGTTAACAACACATCCATTAAGCATAAACACATATCCAGTCAGGGACCTTCTTCTGTCTAAATCTCCAGCATAATCTGAGTCCACATACCCCCATAAGCTATCTTCATTCTCCCTGGTTCTTCCATACACCAAACCTTTCTTCAAGGTTCCATTTAGGTACCTTAACACCCACTTCACAGCCTTCCAATGTTCAATTCCAGGTGAGGCCATATACCTGCTTATTACACTGACAGCATGAGCTATGTCAGGTCTAGTCAAGACCATAGCATACATCAGGCACCCTACTGCATTTGCATAGGGGACTGACATCATCTCTTGCTTTTCTTCATCAGTAGATGGACACTGAGAGCTGTTGAGTCTGAAATGGGAAGCAAGAGGTGTCTGGACAGGTTTTGAATCAATCATTCCAAAAGTTGTCAGCACCTTCTTCAAGTAGCTTTCTTGTGATAGAAATAGCAGCCCACTTTTCCTGTTCCTTCTTATTTCTACTCCTAGAATTTTCTTAGCCTGCCCCAGATCCTTCATTTCAAATTCGGAGTTAAGCAGTAACTTTAATTCTTCAATTACCTCTCTGTCCTTGCTTGCCAGTAGCATGTCATCTACATATAACAGTAGATACACACATACACTGCCATTTATCCTTTTAAAATAAACACAGCAATCATAGTTACACCTCATAAACCCATTAGACACCATGAATTCATCAAACCTGAGGTACCATTGCCTAGGGGATTGCTTGAGCCCATAGAGTGATTTCTTTAACAAGCAAACACAGTCCTTCTTCTTAGGGTCTTCATACCCCTCTGGTTGACTCATGAATATCTCTTCTTGTAGTCTCCCATGCAGGAATGCAGTCTTGACATCAAGTTGATCAAGCTCCATGTCTTCAACTGCTGTTAAGGCTAGGATCACCCTTATTGAGGCATGTCTGACTACTGGAGAGAACACCTCCTTAAAATCAACCCCTTCCCTTTGAGTATACCCCTTTGCTACAAGTCTAGCTTTAAACCTCCTTGGTTCTGCCTGAGTTAAACCTTCCTTGACTTTGTAGATCCATTTGCATCCAACCACTCTTCTGTTTGCTGGCTTCACAACCAATTCCCATGTTTCATTTTTATACAGAGAAGCAATTTCATCATCCATTACTGCCAACCATTCCCTTTTGTTTGAGCTCTGAACTGCCTCTTTGAAGGTCTTTGGTTCTTCATCAGCTATATTATGTGCAGCAGCTAAAGCAAGGGCAGTTAGATCTGCATAACCAAACCTTTTTGGTAGTTTGATTTGCCTTCTCTTTCTATCTCTGGTTAGTTGATAGTCTCCTATCTGAGGATTTAGTTCTGTCTCCACATGTTGATGAGGTGCTTGTGCTTCCCCTGAGTCATTTTCAACATCTTCAAAGAATGTTGCTTCTTCTATGTTCCTCTGATCAGGCTGCTCCACCTTAAATTTCAACATCTCAGGGGGTTTTGAACTTGAGTTAGTTTCTTCAGCTGGTTGAGTTTTCCTTATCAACTCATCTTCATTGAAGATTACATCCCTGCTGATTATACACTTTGGGGGTCTTAGATCAGTGCACCAGATCTTGTAACCTTTCACTCCATCTGGGTAGCCCACAAAGACTCCTTTCAATGCCCTTGGTGCAAGCTTTCCTTGTTTGATATGAGCATAGGCTGAACATCCAAATGCTCTCAGGCCTTCATAGCTTGCTGGTTTACCATGCCACATTTCAAAAGGTGTCTTGAAGTCCAGTGCTGAGGAGGGACTGAGATTCACCAAATAACTAGCTGTCATCAGTACCTCTGCCCACAAGGACTTTGGAAGCCTGGACTGTATCAACATGCATCTTACTTTCTCCATAAGTGTCCTGTTCATCCTCTCAGCTAACCCATTTTGTTGGGGTGTATACTTCACTGTTCTGTGCCTCATTATGCCCTCATTTGCACAATAACTCCCAAACTGTTGGTTGCAAAATTCCAACCCATTATCTGTCCTCAGTTTCTTAACTTTCTTACCTGTTTGATTTTCAACCAGGCTCTTCCATTCCTTAAATTTTTCAAACACCTGATCCTTATGCTTTAGAGCATAAGTCCAGACCTTTCTAGAAAAATCATCAATGAAAGATACAAAGTATCTATTCCCTCCTAGAGACAACTCCTGAGCTGGTCCCCAGAGATCTGAGTGTATATAGTCTAGGACATTTTCTGACTTCTGGTTTGATCTCTTAAAGCTTGCCCTTGAAGATTTCCCAAACACACAGTCTTCACAAAACTCTAGACTGCCTATTTTTTCTTTGCCTAATACACCCTGTTTCTCTAACTCCTTTAAACCCTTTTCACTGATATGACCCAGCCTAAGGTGCCACAGCCTGGTGTGATCTGTTTTGATACTTCCAGAGAAGCCTGATTCACCAGCTATGATTTCTCCATCTAGGACATACACTCCATTTTTCCTATTCCCTTTCAAGACTGTTTTAGAGCCATCTAATACCCTTAGATCACCAGATTCAAGCCTAATGCTATACCCCATTTGATCAAACATCCCCAAGGAGATAAGGTTCCTTTTAAGATCAGGCACATGTCTTACTTGCTTAATCATCAATAGGGTTCCATCCTGTAATCTAAGTTTAACAGTACCAATACCAATGACTCTACACATGGCATTATTTCCCATCATTACCCTACCTCCATCAAATATATGGTATTCAGTAAAGTAATCCTTAAAAGGGGTCATATGAAAAGTGCATCCAGAGTCCAAGATCCATTTACCTTTTTGGCTGCAATCAGTTGCTACACACACACCTGCTGACTCATATCCTTCCTCTTCAACTATGGCTGCATCTCCACTTCGATTCATTGAGTCTTTTGGCTTAAACTTCCTTTCAGGGCAATCCTTTTTAAGATGCCCCTCTTTGTGACACTGGAAACATTTCCAGCCCTTTTGTTTCTTCTTCTGCTTCCCTTCTTTCTTTTTCTTTTCATCATGATTATCAAATTTACTCCTTGCTGTCAGACCTTCACCAACACCACTCTCCATAGCATTTTGTTTTCCTTGTAACTCTCTAGTGTTAAGGGCAGCCTTAACTTCATCAAGAGTCAAAGATTGCCTCCCATACATCAAGGCATCCACAAAATGCTCATATGATTTTGGTAAGGAGCTTATTAAAAGAAGTGCTTTACCTTCATCATTCAGGCCCTTATCTATAGATTCTAAAGTATCACAAACTTTATTAAATTCATCTATATGATGATCCAGAGATGAACCTTCCACCATTTTCAGAGTGAACATTCTCTTTTTGATGTAGAGACGATTTGCTAGTGACTTGGTCATATAGATTCCTTCTAGTTTAGCCCATAAGCCAGCAACTGTCTTTTCTTTAGCCACCTCTCTGATAACAGCATCTCCAAGACTGAGGATTATTATGCTCCTGGCCTTCTTATCCACTTCGGCTGCTTCCTCTGAAGTCTTGGAAGATGAGACTTCTTTTCCCTCCTTCTTGGAAATAGGTTCGTTGCATCTCCCAACCCTTGAGTGATCAGCAAGGCTTCCATTTTGATTTTCCACATGTTGAAGTCATTCTTGCCATTGAATTTTTCTAGATCTATCCTCGGCGTGCCCATTCTTGGTCTTGATCAAAGATACCGAGCTCTGATACCAATTGTAGTGTTTTAATCTGCTCTATAACATGCAAGACAAATAAAACACTTCCCAGGACCTTTGATAAAGAACTATACAAGATGCACAGATGAAGAATGAATCCAGGCAAGTGAACACAATGTACCCAAGAACTAGAAAGAATAGAGAAACGAGAAACAAACAAGTAACAGACCACACAAGAATCAATTACGTGGTTCAGTTGCACCAATTGGTACAACCTACATCCACGGGATAAGTTTTCTGCAGAGCTTTTATTACTCAATAATGGAGGATCTTTCTTACAGAGAATGGTTTACAAGATTTTAGAGAACTCACCACTCTTTCCCTGAAATCTCTCTCTCTCTCTTATATGAATTCACAAGCTCTCTCTAATTCGTTTCATCAGCCTGCTTTTATAGCTAACAGAGCAACTAGCCAGCTAAACCCAGATCGAACAAATTGCTTACACGTAGCATAACCAACTTAACGAACTGAGACGAGCCCTTCACGCATCTGTCACGTGCATCACTTATAAGCTTCCTTTAAACGACATGATTGAACTGCCGTTTCAAGCTTTAAACTTAAGTGACAACACACGTGCTCCTTCAATTGCCAAAACGTCATCGTTTGGTTCTGATGAGTTTGATTCACCAGCAAACCTCACACACTTGCTGCACTTCAGGTGTATAAGTTCCATCTTTTCTCTTATGAGCCAATAACCAGGCTTCACTGCGGTCAATCTCGCGCTCAGTAACTCCGAAGTCCAACTGCTGTAACAATTCAACAAATATTGAATTGAAAACTAGTATGAATCATCCTATTATTTGTATTGAAAATGTCATAAGTTTGTATAGAGTGGTTATTATACTTACTCTTTTATGCAACAGCCCAGCATATCCTGTGCTGCCCAAGTGATGATTGTACATATTCTTTGCTCTTTTTTCCTTTGCTGCCTTACTTTTTTCCTGCACAAAGTGGATATTGATTAAAATGGTTACATGAACTCAATAATATTATCTAACTAACATAATTTTAAACATACCTGAAAGGCTTCAGATAAAATCTTATCAACAAAGCTCTTCCAGTCCTCTTTTCTAATGCCTTCATACTCAAGAGGAGACTTTTTCAGTGAACTCAAGTTGTTTGCATTGGGCAGAATATATTCATTGGCCAACTTACATCTAAAGCCCCTTAATGCAATTCTCATCCACTTGAACACTTGGGTTTTCGCCTTAAGACTTAACTTAAACTTTTCCTAAAAATGAGTCCATAACGTCTCCTTGATGTCTAGTGGAACTTTCCTCCAATCATCATAGATAATTGGAACTCTTTCCCGTACAATCACCCCAATGTAGTTCCTCAGATCATTTCTCTTTTTGCCAATTGGAACTCCGTAGGAATTGTACATAACCTCAGTGTCGTCACTAACTCCTCTCTGCAGGTCTTTCTTCTTTGTAAGGTTTCGTCTTGGTCTGCCTTCTAGATCTGGATCAAATGTTGGCTCCTCTTTTTCTGCCATGTCTCCAACAAACCTGCAAATACATCAAAGTGGATGAGTGCACCACATACCAATCTAATATCCTAATATAATAATAAAATAATAAAAAACAAATTTGTTGGTGACTTACGGGAAGTAGTGGTAATAAGGCATAGTTGTTGGATTATTCATTTTCCGCACCAATATTTACAAGAAAAACATCAACACTACTCTGACACAAACTCCTCATCACCCAAACCTAACTTACATTTTGGAAAATTGTTGGATAATGGTGCATACTCATCGATGCCATCACACAAATCCTCATTTGAATAATTACATTTTGAGCTCACTGAACAAACAACTGATTTACTATTATCTAACTGATCTTTCACATAAAACACTTGCTTTGCATGACCAGCTAGAATGAAACAGTCAGATTTGTAGCCTATTCGATCTAAATTGACTACAGTGAACCCTAACTCATCAACATTAACCCCTCTATCATCTACCCAATCGCACTTGAAAAGTACCTTCTTAACCCCTAGATAATCAAGCTGCCAAATTTCACTGATAACCCCATAAAAAGGCATATCCCCAGAATGAGGATTTTTGTCTTTCGAACTTGAAATCTGTAAAGTGTTAGCAACTACATAAACGCCATTGTTTTGTGTTATGCGGTTGCTGTCCCGATCTCTTGTAGCAAAATTAAAACCATTAATACAGTAGCCATCATATGTAACCACGCTTAAGCGGGGTTTGTTTACCAGCCACCATACTTTTTCGTCAACCTCTACATTATTTGCTTTATCAGTTGTTACCTATTGTTCAATTAATAAAATCACAATAATTAGTTGAAATAGAAAAGTTTGTGTGCTTTTACTTGGATACTTTTATTAGATCTAATGAAGTTAATCTAACCTTTTGTTTCAGCCAATCAGCAAACGTTCGAGAGTGCTGGGTTGGCAACCATAGAGGCTTTTTTAATTGACGAGGGTGTGTTGATTGCAATAAGGACAAATGCTCCCTAAAATTATACCAACATAATTATTAAAATTGAAAAAAAAATTAACGAAAAAGAGGTTCAAATTTTCAGTCACATACTCTATGTATGGTTGAATCTCGGGGGTGTTCACCAGAACACATCGGTGCGCTTGGGCTAATGTAGGGCCATCAACCACCTTAATATTTGCACCTCCGAGTGGCCTTTCGACTGTAAAATCAATTAGACAACCAGTAGGTAGTCCGATTGAATTACAATTTAAAAGGTATTCAGCACAAAATTCAAGTGCTTCCTCAGCAATATAGCACTCTGCAATGCAACCTTCAGGACGGTATCGGTTGCGTACATAGCCCTTTATAGGTTTCATTTCTCTCTCAAATGAATACATCCATCGAAGGTAAATCGGGCCACATAATCTAACTTCTTCAACTAGATGGACTGTTAAATGGACCATTATATCGAAGAAGGCAGGTAGGAAAGATTGTTCTAAATTATATAAGGTGATTGTAAGTTCTTTTTGCAATTGGTCTAGAGAATTGGGCTCTACTACCTTAGAACACAAAGAATTAAAGAAGAGGCACAACCTGATTATGACAGATCTGACATTTTGAGGTAAACAATTTCGAATTGCTAATGGTAGTAGTTGCTGCATCAAGGTATGACAATCATGAGACTTAAGCCCGTGAAGACGACAATCATCCATTGAAACAATATTTCTAAAATTAGAACAATAGCCATCAGGAACTTTAACACTTTGCAAGGTTTCACAGAACATTTTTTTTTCCTTCTTACTTAAAGTGTACGGGGCAGGGGGCAGGACTTTGTTTTGTTCATCAGGAGCTAATACAGTCAATGCTTTGTTAATTTTTTCTCTAAGGTCTGGATGTGTAAGATCTTTTTTAGCATTAATTCCATCTTTTGTTTTCCCCGGTTTATGGAGTAATGTGCCATAGATGCTCTCGCATACATTTTTCTCAATATGCATCACATCCAGTTGATGGCGAACTAACAAATGTTCCCAATATTCTAAATCAAAGAAGATTGATCTCTTTTTGTACAACAACTGAGCTACATCCCCATTACCCTCACCCTCACCTTCAATCTCACTATCTCCCTCACACTCACCCTCAACCTCATCCTCACCCTCACCCTTACCCTCAACATCACCCTCAACCTCAGTTTTACCCTTACTGTTACCCTCACCTTTACCCTTATTGTGACCCTCAACCTCACCTCGTTTACACTTTTTTGGACCTTTTTCCTAAACTTGGTGTCAATGTCAGCCACCAAGTTTAAGATATTTGTACCAGACAAAGGCTTAGGAGAATTTTCCATAAACAGCCTATGACCCATATATGACATTTTCCGACTATGCGGTAGCCAACATGCACATGTGTTTATCCCACAAACTGGACAACCATAATACCCCTTAACAGTACACCCAGACAGGTTTCCATAAGCTGAAAAATCACTAATTGTCCACATCAACACAGCTCGTAAATTAAAAGTTTCTTTCCTATAACCATCAAACACATCGACGCCTACATCCCATAGGGTTTTTAAGTCCTCAATCAATGGTGCTAGGTATACATCTATGTCATTTCCAGGTTGTTTAGGACCAGATATCAGTAGAGACAACATCATAAATTTCCTTTTCATACACAGCCACGGAGGAAGGTTATATGTTATCAATGTAACAGGCCAACAACTATAAATAGTGCTAAGTGTGCTATGTGGGTTAATCCCATCAGATGATAAAGCGAACCGAAGATTTCTCGGACTTGATTCTCACTAGACCTGACATTACTTACTCTATACATAAATTTAGTCAGTATCTTAGTAATCTTACACTTTATCACTAGTTACAATATAAGAAAGTTCTCAGATATCTTCAAGTTACAATCACCCATGGTCTATATCTTCAAAAGGAGGGAACACTTGAATATGTTGGTTTAACATGCTACTTTAATGATGACTGGGCATGTAATGTTGATAATTAAAAATCTATTAGAGCTTACTATATTTACCTTGATAATAATTTGATTTCTTGGTCATCTAAAAAGTAAGCTATTGTGGCTAAGTCAAGTAGTGAGAGTGAATATAGGACTATATTTTAAGTAATCTCATAATTGTCAAGATTATAATTCTTACTGTCAGAATTTAATATTGTGCAATTACCAACTCCAATTCTTTGGTGTGACAATTAGAGTGCTGAAGAATTAGCTCGGAATCCTATTCTTCACTATAAGTCTAAGCATATTGAATTAGATATTCACTACATTAGAGACAAAGTGCTTAGAAATGAGTTAGATGTGAGATACATTCCTACTGAAGAACAAGTTGATGATGTTCTTACAAAGCCTTTATCATTTCTTAACTTCAACTACTTTCGATCCAAGCTCAATGTCATCAGCAGACCATTGAGCTTGAGGGGGGATGTTAAGAAGCTCATACTTGCAATTATTATTTACAAATGGTATAATCAAAAGAGAGTCTTGATATCCCTTATTGAAAACTTGAGGATCTACATAGCCATGCATTTCCCCAAACCTTGTATATGTCCTATTCCCTTGTTTGCGCCTCAAAAAATTGTTTGAATATTTAAAAAAGAATTTGAATAGATGTTTGATGTAATAAATGACAGAATTCGACAAACATTTGTACTTAGTTATATTCCTCTGGCTGAAAGGTTCAAAAAGATATATTATATGACCAAATCGATATCATTTGAGCTATCTGACAGTACCAAAAAAATCCTATGTCATAATACCAAATTACATTACAAGGGAAAAATCATCTATTTACATAAATTCAGTAACGAATACAAGGGCAAGGTGTAAACATGTTAATTTCATAAACTCGGGTATAAAGATGACCTTTGCAATATAAAGATGGACGGTAAGGGTAATTAGAAATAGGAAAATTATCATTTTACTACTAAAGTTTTACTGACATATCATGTCAGTATCAATGTTTGTCGAAAAATATATTTTACTACCAAAGTTTAGCGTCGTTATCAATTCACTACCATTCCGTTAAGAAAAAGTTAATATTTAACGGAAATTGAGTTAAAAGTCGATTTTATCCCCAAGAGTTTGGTAGTAAAATGATAATTCCCCTAAAACTTTGGTAGTAAAATGATAATTCTCCTAAAAACTTGGTAGTAAAATGATAATTTATCTATCAAATTAATAGACAATTTTACTCTTACAACTGAAAATGTCTTTGATACCCTTATAACATCAGTAAATTTTTAACGTTGTTAACGGAACAGTAGTGAATTGATAACGACGCAAAACTTTGGTAGTAAAATGCACTTTTCGGCAAATCTTGGTACTGACATAATATGTCAGTAAAACTTTGGTAGTAAAATGATAATATCGCTTAGAAATATAAAGATGGAATTTGGACCCTTCGTACGAAAATTTTCTATCTCTAATAATTAAACTAAAATAACTTATAGTTTTTATTTTTCCTTATGGTTTATATTTGGTATGTAACGGTTAATTAAAAAAATTAAAATCTAACTAAAATTGGAAGATCTCTTTCTTGTGATGGCAAAGATGGTGGTCACATAAATGCCTTTTTCTTGTAACTTGAGTGGATAAGAAGGATATTAGAGACCCAAGTTTCATCCCAGAAAATAAAAAAATAAAACTATTCACATCAGATCTTCTTTATGAAAGCTAAATTACTTGAGATATGGAACTTCTAAATAAGAAAAAAAAGACATCTATACCTTTAGGAAAATAGTCATAAAAGACCTTCAATTTTCAATAAGGAACACTATAACTCCTTTTATACCATAATGTCCCTCAACTCTATAAATCCCAAAAAAAATAACTCCAAAATTTTATAATATATGGAAATATGGAATTAAAATAAATGTAATAATATATACATTTCAAAATAATTTTAATATTTAAAAATATTTTTATATTTTTCAATCTATCAGACCTATTTTATTATATTAAAGTAATTTTTAATAAGATAGAAACATAATATTAAAATAAATAAATTAAAACTAAAATTATTTTGAATATTATGTAAAGTTTAATTCTAATATTGCTAATAGGGAGATTTTTTTAATTGTAAAATCTATTTAACCCAAAGATTTATTTAAAATCTTTAAAAAATTACAAATATATTATTAAAATAAATATAATAATTTAAAATTTTAATATTATTTTAAATGTCAAAAATAATTTAATATTATTAGTCTACTAGACAGATTATATTATTTATAATAAATTTGTGTTAATTAAAAACCTTTAAATCAATTTTTTAATTACTATAGTTAAAGAGTTTTATGGATAAAAAATGGTGTTGATATTCTTTTTTTTTTAATTTACAGATTTTTATGACCATTTACTCAAACCTTGAAAATATAGGTGTCTTTTTCCCTTCAAATAATCATGCCACAAAGGATTAGAAATCGTTGCATTCTATGGTGCATATAGATTTTAAAAGACCGTCATAATTTTCTTGTCAAATTCATCTGAATTATCCAATTTTCTATAATTTCACAAATCAACTGGTTTACTTTAATTTGCTCTTTTCTAAATCGACTGTTTTGTCCCAAAAGCACGGAAAATTCACCCATGATTTCTTGTTATTTCTAATGGTAATCTACTTGGATAATTCATTTGACAATATGACTGGTCCGTTTATTGTGTTTTCTCCGCACAATAGGACTGAATGATAAAGCATCGTCCGATTATGCGGTCTAGACTTTTTTTTTTTAATTCAATTATGCGGTCTAGACTTTAAGGGCATTTTATCTCTTGTCTTATTACTATTGTTTGCATCTTATGCGAAGACTGATTTGGATGATGAGAACGATTTCAGAGAATTATAATTTTGAATATGGTCGGAACACCATTTTTCTAGCTCTAAATTTTCTGCGGACTGCAATTCAGGTTGCATATTGAACCACGTGGGGCCTTGTAAATACTGAGAATAAGACAATGTGTTTATCATTTTCTATGAGTTTGCCGATACCGCTGGAAATTATATTTCATGTTGATACATTGAGATGCGATGCAAATTATAGTTGAGAGATGGCCGACAACTATTCATTTCTTTTTTTTTTATTTGTTTTGTTTTGTTTTATTCACAAAACAACCGCTCAAGTCAAATCAAAAGTGGAAAAAGATTTTCCACGTCTAAAGCAAAAGCGAGATAGATAATTACATACGACAATAATCATCTTGTAATTTAGATATATAGGTTTTGGCAAGATGACAATTCGTACGGTGATAAAAATGCTTGATCTTATCAGATCGATAATTGCGATTGTGTTTTCGCCGCGTAATATGACTTAATGATAAGGCAACGTCCGATTTGCTAGAGATTTCACGCGCAATGTTCATCATGCGCCTCTTGTCACAATTACGAGAATCGATTTGGATGAGAGCGACTTTATAGAATTATTAGTTTTTATGATGGTCCAGGCTCAAAATATATTCATCAGTAATTTAACGTATAAAATAAAGAAATAATAGACATTATAAATAAACAGAGTCAAGTTCCAAGTCCTGAAATGATAGATTAAACAACCTGAATAATACTTTGAAAAAGTAAGATAAAAGTCAAGTAATTAATCGGATCAATCTTTTTGGGGGCGGAAAAAATAAAGTAATGTTTGATGTGGCTGAAAAGAATAATGATATGTGACCCCTAAATATATTTCAACCGCTCACTAATTAATTATCTCTAATAATTTCCAAAAGTACCCTTGTTCTGCAGCTCCAAACTTAATTTCAAGTCTAGTGTTGGCCAAAAATGGTCTCGGAACTGAAAATATGACTTTTCATAATATAATGTAGACACGTAGTGCAAATATTAACTCACTAAAATAAATAAATCAATGCAAATTGCAAACAAAACGGAGGGGAAATAAAACCGCCGAAAATATTACAAACCTTGGAGAAAGATTGCTGAGACGTTGGATTGTTGGTGTCGGTATTGTCTTGGTAAGCAAACGCGCTAATTTTCAATCTTTAATTTAGAAAATCAATTCTCTCAAAAAAAAATTAGAAAATCAATTGTTGCGGTGGGCGTTTGGCAGGGGAGGAAATGAAGGAAAGTTATGGAGAATGAAAGAAGGGAGAGAGGAAAAAATGGGCACTTTTTGAAAATACAAATTATTTTACTAAGTATATTTTAATAATTATTTGAGATATTTTAAGTTAAAATGAGAAAAATAGGGGTTAGTGATATAAGTTGTGGAGGTCAAATATCACTATTCTCTTAAAAAGAGTGAAGCTATTGGCATCCCTTCATAGTTCTTATAAAATCTCACCTCAAAAAAAATTATAGTGAGGGGCAAAAAAGAATTAAGCATACATAAGTCCCCCCCACCCCAAAAAAAACATAATCAATCCTTTTTTTTATTTTCTACTTGTTTCTTCCTATTTAACTAAGATAAATTGTAAAAAATTAGAATAATTCATTACTCTTTTCATATTTCTTATTTATTTAATATATTTTATGCTTAAAATTGCTTTTCAAATTAAAATTTAGAATATGTGTAATTTAAGTCAATGATAAACATTGAAAATTTTTATCACCCAAAAAAATTTTAATTTGTGTGTCCGGTAACAATAAGATTACAAAATAAAAGTAAAATAGCATAATAAGACCTTGCGTATTAACAAAATAAAAAATTAGAAGTGTATTAAAAAAAGAAGAAATTTTTTAAAATAAAATAAATATACCTGAAAAAAATGGGGGTTTTATGAGGATATTAGGAGGTGCCAATAGTTCAACTTTCTTTAGAAATCAAAATTATGCCCAATGCCTAGGGCCTTGTACAGCCCGAAGGTATGTATTTTACTCAATGGGCAAGCTAGTATTTGGGGGTATTTATCTTCTATATAGTAAAAGTTCAAACAAACTTTGAAAAATAAGTGGTTTCAATACTACATTACAAACTGTTTAAAGTCATATATATTTATTCCGATTTCAAATTAAATATCAAACGCCTGCTTAATTATAATATATATAATTAAGTAAAATCCTAAATATCCTGTATAATATAATGCTCGGTTTATGGTGTAAGTTAAAAAGCTAAAACTAAATGTTTCTTTAACTTTTTGGAAATTTGAGCCAATTACTTGGGGTGCATTCACGGCAGCGGCACAACACTCGACCACTTATATTTTCATTTAAATCCAAACGCACCATTAGTTGGCCCTTGTGGTTAAAATCATCTTTATTACATATCTATTCCATTTAAAAGCTACTTACTTACTCTTTACTTTACTTGCTGCATGATGTTGGATTTGATTTAAATGTTAAATTACATATCTTAGATAAAAAAATTATTTTTTAGCCTTGAGAAGTTGGATCCAACAATTATGTTTTGAGTAATTTTTAAATTTAGAGTTTTATCTGAATTATTGACCAATGCACTAGTGCCTAAATGAAAATTTACCCGAAAGATAAAAATAAATTACAAATATCAATTTCTTTTTTATAAAGTAAAATTGAAATTTACAACTTGCTAAAGGAAAGAAAGCTTTGTGAATTTAGATAGATTTTTTTAGATTATCTTTTAATTATCTTGTACTACATGTGTATTTATATCATTACACAGTTAAGATTCTTATTACCAAGAAAATCACATCAACACTTTATCAAAATTTTATTTATCAAATGCTAAGAAGATATTAGATATCAACTTTTATAACAAGTGAAATCTAATTTCAATTTATGCTTTACAAAAGGTTAAAGGAAATTACCATTTTCCCTCCTGCAGATGGTAAAGGGAAAAAGACATCTACACCACTAAAGTTTGGAAAAATAGTTATCAACACTCCAAGTTTTCAAAAAGGGATACCAAGACCCCATTTTAACCATAATTCCCTTTATCTCTATTATCTTCAAAAAATTAACACTAATCTCTTATAATAAATAGGAATATAACATTAAAATAAATGTAATAATATGTACATTTTAAAAAATTAATGTCTAAAAATATTTTAATATTTTACAATCTACTAGATATATTTTGTTATATTAATGTAAATTTTATAATAAATAGAATCATAATATTAAAATAAATGTATTAAAATTTAAATTATCTTGAATATTATTTAAATAATAATTTCAATGTTATTAGTATGTGAGTTTTTTTACTTGTAAAATGAATTTAATACGAATTTTTATTTAAAATCTATAACAAATAAAAATATATTATTAAAATAAATTTAATAATTTACATATTTAAATTTATTAAAATATTCTAATATTGCTAGTCTTTTGCATAGATTACACTATTTATATAATATTAGCATTTATAAAAAAAAATTTAAAGTCATTTTTTTGGGATAATTGAGGTAAAAGGTATAATGATCAAAACAAGCTCTTGGTGTCCCTTTTTAGAAACTTGGGGGTGTTAATGAAGGGTGCATATATCATTTTTGTGGTAAAAAGACAAATATATTACAATACTTTGAAATCTACCATTTTTATAAACTAAATTTGTAAAATATTATTTTTACACTTTGCTGTTAACAAGGAATCTGTTAGTGAATTTATTTGAAAAGATGTTTTTATCCTTGAAATGTAATTTAATATTTTGAAGTAGAATATTTTTAGGAAATGAAGTCAAATTCGGATGTATAACAAATATATATATAAAGCTCTCAATGAGAGGAACAAAAATCTAAGTAAATATTTTACCACGTTCTATTGTTTGTGGGGAAAATGACACCTGTATCTCCAAGACCCTCGAGTTTTCAATAAAGGATGCCAAGATCCCTTGTTGACTATAATACCCTTTAGCTTTATTTACTCAAAAAAAGTGACTCCAATTTTTTAGAGTAAATAAAAATATAATATTAAAATAAATGTAACAATATATACTTTTTAGAATAATTTCTATATTTAAAAAATAATTTAATATTTTACTATCTTGTATTACATTAAAAAATTATAATAAATAGAAACATGATGTTAAAATAAATATTTAAATATTTCAATTTTTTTAAGATTATATAAAATAATTTTAATATTATTAATTTATGAGATTTATTTCATTAATTGTAAAATCTATATAACCAAGGGATGTTTGGTTTAAAGAAAGGGGAAGAGATGAAAAAAGTGGAATGGAAGGGAAGGGAGAAAAAAAGAGTGAAGAAGAATAGTGAAATTAAATTTCTTTTTTTGGTTTGACATAAAATTTGATAGGAAAAAGAATTATAATTTTTTTCTTTGGACAAATTTATTATTTACTTTAAATACTATCTATATTAGCAATGAAATATAATTTAATTTCAATACCAAACTTTTTTAATGTCAAAAAGGTCTAAAATAATTCATGATTTATTAGAATTATATATATATATATATAAACGGAGGTCCAGCGGCAATCAACGGAAATCAGTGGACGTCGACGGCATTCTAGTAGTGGTTCGGCAGAGTTCCGGTGATAGTCTGGCAGATGTTCGGCGACGGTTTGTCAGAGTTCCAGCGACGGTTAATTTATATTTCTATATTTTCATATTAAATAAATAAATAAATAAGTTTATTTATTTTGTTAAGTTTCTTAAATCATTCATTAAATTTAATTAATATACAATTATTTATAACATTAAATTGATGAAATAAAATTATAAATAATAATTACTAAGGGCATTAAATAAGCTAAAAAGTTGAAGGGTAATTTTGGAAGTTTTAGTTTCCAATATAAGAGGAATTTAAATTCTTCACTCTTTAGTGTGGAAATCAAATTATACATTAATTCTTATATATTTTGTCTAGCCAAACAATGAAAATAAAAATAGAACTTAAATTATTTTCCTCTCCTCCATTCTCTACTCCTAACCAAACAGCACCTAAAGATTTATTTAAAATTTTGTAATAAATACAGATAAATTATTAAAATAAATATTATAATTTGTATTCTAAAGTTATTTTTATATATTATAAAACATTCTAATATTCTATTAGATAAATTAGATTATTTAAATTAGATTTTTCTTTATTAGAAAAATCTAAAAACCAATTTTTTAGTTACTATTTACAAATGATATTATAGTCAAAAGAAGATTTTGATGTCCCTTATTGAATTCTTGAGAGTACATAACTATTTTCCCAAACTTTAAGTGTAAGTGTTCTTTTTCCTTGTTTGTGCCTCAAAAACTTATTTGAATATTTAAAAAAGACTTCAAATAGATTTTTGATGCAATAAATGACAAAATTTGGCATACATTTCTAATTAGTTCTATTCCTCACGTTGAGAGGTACAAAAAGACATGTTATATGATCAAATCTGATATCATTTGCCCTATCTAACAATACCAAAAAATATCCTGCATCATAATATTAAATTACATTACAAGAGAAAAACTGTCTATTTTATATAAATTCAGTAACAAATATAACGGTAAGGTGTAAAAATGTTAATTTTAGAAACTTGGGTATAAAGATGATAAATTTGTTACTGTTATAATATTTTTGGCCTTTGTCATCTATAAGGTGAAAAAAAAAATAGTAATTTCGCAAGTTTAAATATTTGATTGAATATGTATAAATCATAAAATCAATAATAGAAGTAGGAGCGACTCCGGACTGACCCCACTTGTCAAATCACGATGATGACTTTGGAGAACAAATCACGCCAAATGGACAAAATTAAAAAGAACTACTGAAGATAAAAAATGACTTAAATTATGCACTTTTTTTTGCATACAACAATTCGATCTTATCCTCATCTAGAGCTCTGTCTCTAGAGCTCTATAAATTCGAGCTCTTCCATGTCAAACTGATCAACTCACTCACTCAAACAGCTCTCTGAAAGATAACAAAATGAATACTCCTTTCGTGACTGCAGTCTCCTTTCTTCTCCTTGCCTTTGCCACAAAACCGCTTGTGGGACTCGCTGATCCTTTGGTTGATGTCAATGGCAACAAGGTCGAAGCATCCCGAGACTACTATTTGGTCTCAGCAATTCGAGGAGCAGGCGGCGGCGGCCTCACCCTCTTCAGGGGCAGAAACGAACTCTGCCCACTTGATGTTGTCCAACTAAGTTCCGACTTACAAAAAGGAACCCGTTTAAGATTCGCAACGTATGACAACACTAGTATTATCAATGAAGAAGTGGATCTGAACGTGAGATTCTCGACAGAGACTCGCTGCAACGAACCAACAGTATGGAGAGTCGACAGCTATGATGCATCGAGAGGACAATGGTTTATATCAACTGGTGGTGTTGAAGGAAACCCTGGAGCTCAAACTTTGAAAAACTGGTTTAAGTTTGAGAGAATTGGAAGAGATCGAGGTGAGTAATAGGGATAAAAATACCTATATTTCTTGATTTAAGTAACTATTTAATTCTTATATTTTAAAAAATACCTCAAAAACTTATAATGAAAATGTTACATTACATTCTTATCCTATTTTTTTCTTTTCTTTTAATGAAATAACTTGATTTGATATATTATAATTTTTTTATTAATATCCCAAAAATATTGTTGTAAAAAGAAAATAAGGATGAAATTTAACAATAAAAATATCTTAAAATTTTATTTTTAAATATAGAAATTAAATAAATATTTAACTCAAAATATCAGCAATAAATAAATATTTACCCTAAGTAATAATGATAACTGAACACAAAGTTTGAAGAGACAAATAATGACAAAATACGACAAAATCATCTCACTTATCTTGTATTGATTTTTTTTTTTTAACTGACTTTACAAAATTGTATATTAATGTATCATTGCTCTTTCCAGCTACGTACAAGATTGTTCACTGTCCTTCCGTTTGCGAATCCTGTGTATCTTTATGCAATGATGTTGGGGTTTCTCACGATCATGCTCGACGTTTGGCTCTCACTAATGGGCGCGCGCTTGCTGTTGTTCTAGTCCCCGCTAATGAGAGATCAGCCTTATGTGCGTCTTGAATGCCCTTGTATCATTACTCTAAATAATGGATCGGGCTAGCTCCCTGACGCTTATAACATAAACAAAAATGTCATTGCTAGCTAGCCTATGTACCTTTGAACGGAAACTTGTAGTAGCATTAAATAAAAGTGGCGAATTTTGACTGTTTAATCTCTTAGAGCTTTGGTTATGACTAGGGGTGGGCAAAAACCCACAACCCATGGGTTTATCAATGGTTTGGGTTGAGTAAATCATAAAATGGGTTAAATTTGGGTTTTTATGTAAAAAATTATTTCATAATGATTTGGGTATGATTTATCCATGGGTTATAGACAAATTCAAAGTAACATATCAATGAAAAATAAATTAAACAAAATAAAAGGTTAAATTAATATTTTAATAATAATTATAATACTAATAATTATTATTATTATTAATTATTATACTAATAATTATTATTAATATTATTATATAATAATTATTATTATATAATAATATAAGTGCTGCACAGGGCATATACATATGCAGTTGGTTGAACAGTACACTATTATATAATAATTTTTTACGGTCTCAACTTGATTTAAAAGACTAAATTAACATTTTAATAAATTACTCAGACAATATTTTTATGAAATCCTCTAATATAATTTAATAGTCCTATTTGTATCGTAACTTACTAAAATTAAAAATGTAATTGATTATAAGATTTCATTAAATGAAATATGATTCTATTGTTATTTTTTAATTAGATTTCATGTCTAATTTTTCTTACTGCATTTAAAATTTTGGAGCTTTTTCTAATTAAAATAAATTTTAGATTCATTTCTCGGAAGATTTAAATTTATAAAATTAAATAATTTAATTTTGATGGGTTGTTTTAATACTTGAGTTGAGATATCTGATTACGGCAGAATTTTAAAATAAACTTTTATTATGAACAAAGCTCACCACTCAAGAGGGTTACAAAGGGATACAAAAATTCACCATGCAATGGTATCGTAAAAGAGATACAGGGCTTCTCAACTCACCACACAAAGGAATCCACCAAAAAGATACAAAGTTTAAAAAAGGAACTCTAACAGAGAACTCTTCTAAGCTATTCTCAAATTACTCACTTTTTTTTTAAAGTTACAACCTAATACATTTATATAGGTAACTTGAAACATTCCTTCAAGTTTAGGATAAGATTTCTATTATCTAAAATTCAAACCAAATCTGAATTAAAAGTCTTAACTGTCATGAGGTGGAAGAGAACAAAGCAAAACTCAATTTGACTACTAGGTCGGTTTGATCAACAAATGTAAGCAGTCAACACTCATTTAATCATATCTTGATGTAAAAAACTCTAAATTGAACACGTAAAATTTATTGAACTCCTGACTCAAAGAGCTTTCCAATGAAGCTTATTAGATAGAACTTGATGCAGTGATGCCAGTAAGTTCAGAAGTTGCGCCCTTGTGCAGAATTTCTTATAGTTGTGGCCTTTGTTGACTAAATCTTGAATTTCCTTAAGAAGAGAGGTCCAAATTTGATTCCATAAAATTCCTTAGAAATTAGACAAAATTATCTTTTTAACCATATATTGTGCATAATTTATCTATTTCTTGAACAGTACAGTTAATCGAACAAGTGGGCTGTTAATTTTGACCTTGGCTTCTCACTTTGACTATCCTTTCCAAATGTCCATGTCCATCTTCATTGTTAACCTCCAAACATGATAGGTCTCTAAACACTCTTGTGTCAATATCTTATCTTACTTTAATTTATATTGACATTGTTAGAATTTATGTTGTAATATGGTTAATATTTAATGACGAAGTTATTGTAAAATCTATTATTCATAATTTTTATAAACTGTATTTTTATATATTAATATTAATAATTATTATAATTTTATATAATTAAATTTATTAAAATCAAAAATTTTGATTATAAAATTCAAACTAAACCCAAATGGATTGGTTTGGGTTGGATTAAAAATATTTGGGTTGGTTTGGATTGGGTCTAAATTTTTATGGTTTGGTTTGGATTGACTTAAAATCCAACCCAAACCAACTCATGCCCACCCCTAATTATGACTGAGGAGTTATAACTTGGGGGTAAAAAAGCTACCTCGACGGGGATAAAAAAAATTATTTGAAAAAAAATGAAATACTTCAATCAACCATGACAATATTCGTAGGCATATTCATGTGACTAAGTTGAAAAATTAATAATCTTTCAAGTGATAGGCTTAAGCATTACAGTTAAAAACAAGTTGTGACAGTCAGCTTATTCAGATATATGTACCCCACAATCGTGGATCTTATCCCAACTAACATGCTTTAAGACAATGAACAAAACCGTGTAGTTAAACAAATAGGAAGACCGCAAATAAAGCCATTCTGACTCCCATCAAAGGAGTAGTTCCCCATCCAGGAGCTACCTTACCATATTCCGAATTCAAGGGTTTCAACAACCCCCCTGCAGAAGTTCTTTTTGGACGAGCTCTAGAACTACCCTCAACTGCTTGTGTAAATAATTATGCGTAATATCTTGCTAATAGTTTGGGCCGCTTGTTAGTGAATGCAACGTACAGGGTGTCTCCAATTCTTAACTAGGATTCATAGGGGTAAATATATTATAATATATAGTATTTAGGTCAGATCATTCTTAAATATTTTATTAGAATTTACCTTATTTTTTATTTGTATTTGAGTTTTTTTTATCTAGTATAGTTTGATATATGTTAAACCATAAACTTCTTTCTCGCTTATTTTATTAGAATTTTCCTATGGATCTACTCATCCTCAAAAGTTAGCTTAAGATTTGAAAGTTGCCTCAAGCTTATATTATTAGTCCAGTAATAGGGATGGCAAAAGCGAATTCAACTTGACTTTATCCCTAATAAACTAGCCTGCGTATATTTTTCAAACACTCGGCCAGATTCATGCCTCACCTTAAAAGCTTGATACCAACCCGAAAGCTAGGAAAATGCTTTACAATAGAAATACATTTTTTTTAATTAGAATACACATTTTAATATTTATTTACCTCACTAATAATATATATTTAAAGCTCTAAATCCTTTAACTCAACTTTTAAATCCTAATCTAATAAAAACAAAATTTTATAAATTACCAAGTTGTTTTACAAATTAAATTTTATTTATAAAACACCTTTTAATATATTTTAAAGTTTATAACATTTTATTTTATCATATTAGGCTTTAGAAGGATTTAAATGTTGTTATGAATGGGCTAAATAGATAAAAAAAAATATATTTTTTAACCTTTTGTTTTTAAGCATTTCTCTTGCTTTAAGTTGGGTTCAGGTTTTTTAGGTGAAACCTAAGCCCAACATAAGTGTGTTTAGAAAATATGCTCAGAGTAGGCTACCTAGGCTAGGGTGGAGCCAACCATTAGGGCTTGGCCCAAGTGGCTAGAGCCACTCCCTCACAAGTGTGAGGGAACTCCCGTAGACGTATTGCAGATGTTTAATTTTAAATTTTTTTTCTTAAAGTTTCAGAGCTTGAATGAAGGTAGTCTTTCTTCTAAGAGGGGAGTGGGTGTCCCTCAAATATTTGAGAGAGTTAAAAATATGAGCGGTGCCATTTTAGAATTGATGTAAACTGATCTCAGTAATTTATATGGTTGTAAATATCATGAGCAATAGTTCTCCTAAAAAAAAAAAGCTAGGGTGGAGACGATTTATTTTGCCACCTTTAGTATTGGGCTAATAATATAAATTTAAGGTAACTATCAACTCTTGACCTAGCTTTTGGCATAAATGGAGCTATGGACTTCTATACTAGGATGGAACACACAAATTTATTGTTGATTGAACATGATATTTAACATCTCGATGTGGTCCTTTTTCCTTTGCTTCAAAAACCAAATATCTGGGTATATTATCTCCCTTGCAAACCGATTTTAAGCTAGAATATAGGAGTTGGACCATTGGCACCCACCCAATCTCATCATGCAACCCCATTTTTAGTTGTATTTATTTTATTTATGAAAATGTCTTTTTTTTAATACATTCTTTTAGTTTTTAATTTAATTTTTTTTATTGTTAAAACTCAAAGTAGTATTTTGTCTTTTTTTATGTTTGGGGGCAATCTTGTTGTTTGTCTACACACAAATTAAAAATTTTCTAGATAATGAATTTTTGGATGTCAATCATTGGTTTAAATTAAACTATTTTAAATTATAACTTGGAAGGAACTTAAACACAAAAATATATAACCACTAAGAAATAGGGAAAAAAATTATTTTAAGCCTATTTTAATTAGATAGGAAGTGACAGATAGAAAATAAAAAAGAAGGATTGATTATGAATTCAAGAATTTGTTGGAAAAAAAAACATTGTGTATTTTATTCTTATTTGTCTTAACTGTAATTTTATTTAAAGTGGGGTTTTATAAGGATAGTAAAAGGGTACCAATAGCTTCACTTAGAAAATGATATGAGCTTCGGGCAATTCTTAACTCTTGTTCTAACTTTTTAATATGAGTTAGGCCCATAAGATTCAATATGATCACATCATAACCCCCTACATTAAAAAGATTTTAATATGTCTCAAATTTTTTTTCTTTTACTAATTGTTGAAAATAAATAGTATAGATTTTTGTAAGCATCAAGCATGAACGAAAATATTAAAACGGAAATGTTACAATTACCAGGAAAACAAAATGTTACAATTATAATGATTATGATTGTTTAACAAGTTAATCCATGATGTTTAATTTATTTGATTGATTTACAATATATTATTAAGGATTAACTCGTTGTCCAGGCGTTCTATGATATTCATGCCTAGTTAGCCCTCTTCTTAATCAAAATACTAGTCGCAACTCTTCTTCTATCAAGACTGTGTTTTGGCGTTCTCCAGGGGCACCTTGGCTTTAGATAAATACGGATGGTTTGGCTACGGGTAATCCCAGAATCTCGGTTTGTGGGTTTTTACGAAGCTGCTTTACTGTGACTCTGGGCCTTGTTATGCTAAGATATTTGCCATTCAAGCTGTTGATATTGCTTTTTCCATGGGACGGCAATTTGTTTAGCTGAAGAGGGATTCAAATCTGCTTACTCTTGCTTATTTGTGGAACACGCTTTTTCATCCGCCGTGGCAACTCGTACTTAGCGGTTGAACTGTCTATAACAGATCAGTCATATGTAGTTTCGTAGTCATATTTTGAAGGGTAATTCGGTTGCTGATTGCTTAGGAAAGGCCGAGTCTAACTGATTCGAGGCCTTTGGTGAACTTTTTTTTTTTTTAAAGACATTCTTACGTTAAACAACATCAATTCCCAAAGGAATAATAAATAGCTTAAAATTCAACTATCTTTAATAATATCTTGAATTCCAACAATTATCAACTTGATCCAGAAAAATAATAAAAAAGATATATATATATATATATATATATTGATCATCTTCAAAGTTGATTATTTCATTCACTATTTCATTATTGTTTAATTCATTCGAAGTTAATTGTTCAATAACTAATTCTTCACTTAAATACATATCTTTTTCTACTAGTTGTGAAAAATTTATCAAGAGCTCATTTTTTAGATTTGACTACTTTTTTTGTTCTTTTTTTTTTTAAATTTTTGTAGCTTTTCATATTCTAATGCTTATTTTCTAGTTGATATGCTTTTCAAATTTAAATAACAAATAAATAAACAAACACAATTTTTCTTTTCTAGATTATTCGAGCCATATAGCAATACAAAAATAAAAATAAATTAAATTTAAAAAAGATAAGAATAATATCAATTAAAAATAGAATAATTGATACCACCTAGCAAGTTGACTAATTGAGACAAATATAATGATCAGATGATGATAATAAATTTCGTATAAAAAAATTTCTTTGTAGAGAGGAGAGTAATAAAGTGTTTAGTTGAGAATATCATTGATTCATTGTCTATTTGTTTTGGATTTTTAAATAGATTTTGATAGAATACTAAGAGTTAATTCTAAAATATGAGGTTAATAATTTTAATAGAGTAATTTTGGAAAGAGAAGGCACTGAATTTTTTTTGAAATAAAGAAGTAACATTTAAAGTCATTATTCAACTGTAAAAATATTTCTCAATTTTAATAATAGGGAGATGCCTATAAATTAGGCTTTCCTACAATAGATACTTAACTTAAAATAATTTTGAATTAAAAAAAAATTATTAATTATACTAACTAATAAATAGATATATAAAAATTTGGCCTTTCATAAATATTGGGTTAAGCCCAGTGGTAAAGCCGCCACTGTTGCATAGTTAACACAAGTACTGCCTACTCATAGTATGTTTGGTGTGGGATACTCTACCATACCCCTGTTTACAAAAATTTGCATGAAAATTCATGGGGCCTTCCTGTATACCAACTTTCGTGAATGATTTGTAAACATTCTTTCTCATATTTGAGTGCATATTTAGTTTTAATTTATATTAGTTCTTTAAAATTATATATAACTCACAGAACCTTCATAATAAGTTTCCCCATATACTTCGACTTCTTTTCGTCTGTTGCGTCACCAATATCCATGCTTTCGTATTTGCAAAGTACATTGCTGAAAATTGTTGTTCGAGACATCAAAGATTTGCAACTCAAAGAAAAAATAATCAGCCTTAAAGATTTGCAGCAATGTAAATCTGAATTTATTCGAATGTAGAAAAGAAACTGAAGCTGTAGCCAACGTGTAAATTAATATATCCTCTATCTTGTTGTTGCCGAGATCAACAACCTGAAGATTTGCACAATTGAGCAAAGATCTTGGGACTGACCCTACAAGTTCATTGCCATTGAAGTTAAGGGTTCTCAAATTACTGCCCTTTGACAATGTTTCAGGAATTGGACATGGAATCTATTCTTCCTCAAATCCAACACACGCAGAGTATTGCTAAAGTTTCCAATTAATGCTTTCTGGAATGGTGCCACTCAAGCTGTTGCTGGGCAGATCAAGAACTTCAATGGTGCTTAAGTTGCAGATCAAACAAGGTATCTCTCTGGTGAACCTATTGTTTGATATCAAAAAGACTTTCATATTAGATGATGGATCTAGAAACAATCCTTGAAGCAAGTTGGAACGAAAGTCAAGATATTCAAGATTCTTCCACGGAAGTTTCTTAATGCCTGTAAAAAAATGTTCTGATTCATCAAATATCCAAGAGGCTTTCTTTATTAAAGTGCCTTGAGGATTGAGGTATGTAATTTCAATATATTTGTGCCAGCATTCAGCAGCTATATGCCCTGATTTGAAGCATATTTGTCAGATAGGCACTGATTTATCACCATTTGAAGTTTGTGGTTCAATAGCAGACATATTGCCACTGCTAATAAGATTACCGCCAAATGAATTCTTTCCAAACTGAGCAAAATTATTACTTCCCATTAATGAGCCATTTCTGCAACCTGAATTTTAATGTCCCTGCAAACCTCCTGTGTAACTTCCTCTTCCAGCATTGCCTTTTATTTGTGCATAATAAGCATTCATCATGCCAGAATTGCTATAGTCGGAAAGTTTGCAATATTATCATTGAACATTTGCTTTTCACTCCGACTTTGCTCAAGTCTAGTCTCATGAGTAGGAAGTAAAGCACAAGCATCATCATAATCCAGTTTTACTTCCAGTAATGAAAGTAGCAATGTCTAGATAACCAGCTCCAACCATTTAGAATCTGCTGCAACAAATCCTTCTCAGATGTTCGACTACCAGCACAAGCCAATTTATCTGCTATCATTTTCATTTTTAAACAATACTCTTTTCTCAAACATACATCTCATATCTAAGTTGAATAACCCAGCTTCAGACTGCACATCAAACTTTTTCTCCAAATTTCTCCAAACATCAAAAAAAGTATTACAAGGAAGTAGAAGACTTAGTACACCTTCACTGACGGAACTGAGTAACCTTCTCAGAAGCATTTGATCTTGAGATCTCCAAGTAACATAATTAGGATTCTTAATTTGTTGCATAGATCCAGAAGCTGCTCCAGCATAATTTGATGAAGTGATGAATCGATTTGGAACTGTTTTCTCTTCAGTGATATAGCCTTCTAGACGATTTCCTCTTATAGAGAGGCATAGAACAAGATTACGCCAAATCATGTAATTAGATCCATCTAATTTGATCAAAGTGATGAAAGAAAATGTTGTTCGTGGTGCTGGATTTGTAGTAACTGTACTAGAATTTGTATTAAAACTGCTAGTGCTAGCCATTCTGGCTCTGATACCATGAAACAAATATGAAAAATTGATTGAAAGCTGTTGTTTGGCAACTGAGAAAATTTGAGAGAATATTCTTTGCAATGAATCTTTTATTTCTAATTAATGAATGCGTCCAGATCTTAGATATTTATACGTCTTACAAGAAATTAATGCTTTACTAACTGTATTAAGCTAATCTAAATCAGCTAAATTTAAGCACATGCAGGAGAGCATGCATAACAGAATTTGCTGAGCTGTCATTGCTGTTGAGCTGCAGTAGCTGACTCACCAATATTGGCGTTTGACTTGTTTATCTCGGCAATGCTGCTACATTTCTTCACACTTGACTGTTGCTTTTCTTCTTTACTTCAACAAGGTGAGCTATCTTCACTCCCTTTATAAGACTGGATTCAATTACCCCCAAGACCCTAGTAATATCTCAAGTCTTGAGCAAGATTAACAAACAAAGAATCAAACGCGAATTGAATCAAGAAATAAACGAAAACAGATAAAAAACACAGAGATTACTCAGATCTGGGTACTTATCAACTGGGTTCATTTTTATATGCAAATACCAACTTTTGATTACCCAGAGGTTTACGCAATCTTCATACATGCTGCAGATGACAGTTATAATCAGATCTCGATTACTCAGGACGACTTGTCTTATCTCTGAGTTTGTGCTCATACTCAACAATATCCAAGTTAATTAAACAGGAAATAAATCAAATCCCACATGATCAACTAACTAGGAAGCGGAATGATCCCTTCAAAATATTAAAAGAACAAAGGAAACAATAAGCTATCTTACCTAACCACTTTGACCCATCAGAAGCTTCAGATTCAGTAGCAGATGCATGTATTTAATTTGTTAGGTGGCTGTGACCACCATGGACAACACACGAGCTTCCGGCAAGTAATTCAAGAAACGGAACAACATAAACAACAATACTACCACTCATGGCTGCCTGATTTCAATGCTGTGCAAGTTGCAATATAATTAACCTGTGTAACGCAGAATCTCTCCAAGTGCATTGTCCTTTTGCTAGCATATATTTGTTTTGCCTGGTGTACCTGAGTTACACTCAATTCCTAAAGCACACTAACTTTGCTTTCTGTCCTAGTAAGGTATTCCCTTAATCCTTTGACAGATTTCCAATGCTCTTTTAGATTAGCTACGAACCAGCTTTCCACACCAGGACACATCATAGTACCTAAGCTGCCCACTACACTATTTAGCAGCACCCTCAGCTTATTTTTCCATCTAGATCCTTACAATTCAGCCTCTCATCTCATCTGTATACAACCGCAGATAAAAAGCTCCACCTTGCTCAGCATTCCCTAAACAATCTCCACTATCAAAATATTCTCCTTAGGATGAAGTGTGGTTCATTAGATGAACCGCTACGGCACTACCTGAGCACCTAATCCTCAAACTCCATCTACATCAGCTATAGAGAACTCTTTAGCCCGTACAAAGACTTCTTCGCCAAAAGTCTACCCTTGTCTCTTTCGAGCTTGGCACTAGCGATTCCTTAGTTTACCTTGTATTTATAGCCCATAAATTACATGCCACCAGTCCCCCTTTACACGTCCTTAATCCTCATGGTTTTCATTTAATCAATGATTCCCCATGGAAATCATGCAATATCCTCAAGAATTAAAATCTCCAAATCTTAATCATAGAGATCAAATGCAAAAATTCTAAGTTTATACAAGAAAAATAGTGCTTTAATGTCATAGATATTAATAACTTAAGCATCTCTATAATTATCCCACACTTGTGTCACTATAATGATTAAAAAAAAAAAAAGCCACTCGAAAGCTTTGGCGACCCTCTCTTCAATCTCAAATTGCCGACCATAAGGGAGACGAAGGAGCTAGCTCTCATTTTCTCGGTTTAATTTATCTATCTACACCTAGGCCCTTTTTTAGCTAATGGGCTTGGATCAAAATGACTACAATGGCCTTGATTAAAACTAGGTCCAATAACAAATAAGTCAAAATACCACTATGATGTTAATGGTTGACGTAAGTTACATTTTAATATAATTTAATAAGGTCTTTAATAATAATAACAAAAAACAACAACAATAATAATCACATTATAAAAAAATTTATCAATTAAGAAAATCAATAATCACAACCATACAATTAAAATAATACTAAAAATTACTTGCGTAATTTTTTAATTCTGCAATAAATGTGACTATAGTTTTATCACTAAAATTTAACATATGCCTAATTAGGAAAAGACTCATTACTTTTAGCTGCCTTAAGCTGTAAATTAGCTTTATAGCGTAAATAGGAAGTTTCTGTGTATTGTAAGAAAGATTAAACGTCCCAAAATATGGTTGGTTCACTTAGTTGTGAAGTAAAGAAATTCCAATAAAAACGGACTCATCTTGTCATTTTTTGAATACTTGGGAGTTAAGAGTGGATAAAATGATCAAATTACGCTGTTTTAGAGAGAGTGTGCATGTATATATGTATAGCTTATCCCTTTACTTTAGTAAAGAATTCTCTTATTGTAAAATTACTCATATATAGTTTGGGATCCCTTATTCCCTTATTTAAATTTTTTCGCATACATTAAAAGTCAGTTTTATTGATATCACAAGGCATTCTTGTTACATATTCTGAGTACATATGCTTTAAGAACAAAAACAGTAGGATGACTCTATCTATTATTACATTGACATCAGTGGTAGATGGAGTACGTACATGTACAAGAGAAAGCATAAGGACGTACTCCAAGACAAAGCGCATAATGCAGACTGGTAGACAACTTTTATTGAAAGAGAGAGAATTCCGAGAAACTAAAGCTTGACCATAAACTGACAGAACAGGAGACAAACACTAAGCAAACAAAGACATACGCATAGGAACATCAGTAGCTTTGATACACGACAAAGACTGGAAATTATTTATCTTGAGAGGGTTCTTCGACTTGATAGCGACCACCTTATTGCAAACTGATGCCTGCAATATTAAGGCGAGTACAATGTTGGCATAAGGATAAGGGGGTGTTTCTTAGTGACAGCCAACCCGTATTCTTCAGTCATATCCAAGTTCGCATCAACTGCACCACCAGGAAGCTTCCAGTCAAACCAATACAAAAGGTTGGCCAACAGATACTCAGCTGCAACTTTTCCAAACAACATCCCGGGGCAAAATCTTCTTCCAGTACCAAACGGAATGAAATCAAAGTGTTGGCCATTAAAATCAATCGTGCTGTTAATAAACCTCTCTGGCAGAAACTCTTCTGCTCTATCCCACACCTTCGGGTCCCTCTGAATGGCCCACACATTCATATACACAATTGTTTTGGCAGGAATATCATAACCTCCTAGATTGACACTAGTTGAAGTTTCTCGAGGAAATGAAATGGTACCTGCCGGATGTAATCTCAGAGATTCCTTAACAACACATTTTAAATAGTGCATCTGATCGATATCATCCATATTTATACTTGATTTGGTTTTCACCACTCTTCTTACCTCTTCTTGTGTTTTCTTCAACAAGTTGGGATTTTTCACTAGTTCAGCCATTGCCCATTCTACTGTTGTTGCAGTTGTCTGAGTTCCTCCCGTGATCATGTCCTAAAAGATCAAATAAGAAAACTTCAATTAGCCACCTATGTATCGTATATTATCATGCATGTGTATGTGTAAAGAGAGATTGTAATGATAATCAATTAGTAAACAAATAACTAAATAAATCTTTTTCATATATAAAACCATATAGCATAAGCGTGAATCCATACAAAATTCGAATTTAAGCATCTTGACCTAGAAATTGTGTATGACTAATATACATATGTGTGCGTGCGCTTGTCTGATAACATTCTTAAAACGTCAATTAAAATTAGATATGGAGAAAATTCTAATTCGAGAGGAGAGTGATACCAAGAGAAGTGCTTTAAGATTGTCTTGAGTTAGCTCGATCCCTAGCTTGCCATCCTTTTGAAGTTTGAGGAGTGCATACACCAAATCTTTTTTATCTGACTGGTCATTATCTTCATGGCTAATTGCTGATATCCTGTGCTCTTCAATCACCTGATCAAACAAAGCATCAAATTCTCTAGTGGTTGCTTTCAAGCGAGCAATGTGTCCCGTAACAACGTCCAGCCATCCAAAAGAAGGAAACAAGTCTCTGAAACTAATGGATCCCAACTGAATCAATAGCCTTTTTGATAACTCCCCGAACTTATTGCTCTTCCCTCCAGCAGTACTTTCTTCTTCTAACCCTCCGACCAAGAACGGAACGGCATACTATGTTGTTGGTAGCAGTTTGAAGCATCTCAGCTAAATTAACGGAAACCCCACTGAAACACGAAGAACGAATTTTATTGATCATGATTGCAACCTCCTCTTCTTTTACATAGTGCAATGATTGCACTTTTTTATTACTCAAAAGCCCAAGAACACAAGTCTTCCTAGCTTCTCTCCAGTATTCGCCATAAGAAGAAAAACCAATGTCTTTGCTTCCATAAAGGAGAACATCTCCAGCTGTGGTTTTGGGACGGTTCGAGAAAACAATATCATGATTTTTGATAATGTCTCTAGTTATCTCAGCTGATGAGACAACAAGAGTTGGAGAATGACCCAAGTGCATGAACATCAAAGGGCCATACTTGCTGGATAGATCTTTAAGAGAGCGATGGGGGAGAGAGCCTAGCTGGTGAAGGTTGCCAATTATAGGTAAGCCTGGTGGGGATGGAGGTAAGTTTAGTTTGCTTTTATTTCTACCTGAGCTTGAGGCGCAAAAATAGAAATGGAGAAAGAAGAAGAAGGAGAAGGAGAAGAAGAGATACCAACATGTTGTTGTAACGAGTTGATAACAAATAAGTTTACTTAAAAGTTGCAGATCTTCACTTGAGGCCACTCACTTAAAACTTCGCTCATATATATATATATATATATATATAGGAGCATGCATGAAACCTGGAGAAACCTGCGCCTCTTAATTTTTAATACTTTTAGTCATTATGTCCATGATTGAAATATGACTTTTCTACATTCAAATTAATTATTTAACGAAGCAAGAGATGAAAGATGATAATGTTAGTATTTTTTTTTTTTCAAGAGGAGAGAGATTTTTTATTTTATTTATTTATTTCTGCTGTTTCTAAGTACAACTTTGGGGTAGAAAAAACAGTACGGCGGGGGATTTGTTTGACCAAATAGCATTTGATTGAAAAACGACTTTTTTTTAGATTCAAATTGATTATTTAATATCTTTACAGATTAAAACTAGTTTTTGTAGACTCCCATCAGCCTACTAACTTCAACTCATAATAAAAATGATATAGGATTTCTTTAGCTTATAAAATTCATATTAAATTCGGATCCCCTCCTTATATTATCTCTCTTTATCTACGCTCTGCTTTCAAAAATCTATTACATTTTTAAAATAACAAATTAATTAAAAGATAGAAAAATAAAAATTTCATTATCCTATATAAATAAGGGCTCATTTTGAATTGATTTCGAGAGGGTTAAAAGTATTTTAAAAAAGTTAAACGTTAATTTTGTTTTTTAAAAAAAATTACTTTTAACAAAATCACCACATTCTACAATTTTGAAAACAGTGAAGGAGTATCGTTCCAAAGTTTGATTTTGAAAATCACTTTTGTACTTAATAAAATTTTATATATATTATAAAAATTCAAAATTATTTTTATTATTTAAGAAATAAAATCATCAACTTTAAGAGATTATTATTATTACCAATTATATTGCCATATTTTATTTTTAGTTATCATTTATCAATTATTAAATGTACGAATTAGAAAATATTTTATGCACATGTTTATAAATGTTTAAATAAGTTTTATTATGTCTAATTCAATTATTTATATTTTTTCAGTAGTTTAACAATAAGAATTATCAAATACATATAATTGCTTTTAAAATTCATAATAATTTTAAAAATAAATATTACCAAATATTTAATTGACTCTCTTAATTGTTTCTATAGCAAAACTAATAATAATTATTTTAATAATTATTATATAACCAAACTAGCTCAAACACATTAAATTAGAGTATGACTTTTTATGTCTTTTAATAAATATCTCATTTTAATAACATAAAAAAATCTCTAATTAAAAAATTACTATATATGTGTGTGCATACGCGTAGAAAAAAATATTTATTTAAAAGTCTCTAATTAACGGTACTTTAAGTTTGGAAAATATCAATGATATGACCTGATGACTTTCCTTGATAGTGGGGTTAAAGAGAAAAATGAAACCAAATGTTAACCATACAATTAATTTATTCTTTGAACTGGTTTGATTGGATCCTGATCTGAAATGTAGCAAGGCAACCTCAAATAAAAATTTCCATTCTAAGACAACGTTTCGGGAAATAATAAATTTTCTCGATAACTACTTTGGTAAGTGCTTCAAAATTTCCAAGACAGTAATAAATGTCGGTCCAATTAATTAATTGTAGCCGCATCCTAGCTAGAAATTCTTACTTTATGACGTATAAACGCTTCATGAAATTTCATTGGATCTCACTTTGCTTCAAATTTTGTAACAGATTCAGATTTTATTGGTCCCGTTATTGCCTTCTACTGGCAAGATATCAGAGTATAATCATGGTATGGAGAAAATTATACTACAATCTTGATAAATTTGTACCTTTAAACAATATATTAATTTGGGGTATATTTGCTTAATTATTAAACTTTTCTTGTACTTAAAGATATTAACTTATACAAGTTTTATACTTTTACTGTATTAGGGTTTAAATTTTTTTCAACTATCTCCATTGAAGTAAATGGAAATGAAAATCTTCCCCTGAAAATAAAAAACTTCCTTACTCATATGAACAATGTTTAAACTTAAGAATTTTTCGACCGCTCCATAAGATTTTAATAATTAAACCAATTAACACCCAAAGTATTTTTATTTAATTTATACATGCTCAATAATTACCTTTCAAATTCACTCTATTACTTTACAGGGGAAAAAAAAAAGATAAGTAACTGGAGGGTTCCTTAATAACTTTAGATTTTAGTTTTCTACAATTGAGGTGAGGGAACGTAGTTGTTATTAGTAATAATTTTTTTTTGGATCGATCAAAAAGTTTGAGATTTGAATTAATTCTGGCCGGCTAACATGGGTGGACAAGATTTAGTTGTGCTATGTTTTATTATAGAAAAATTCTCATAAATTTTGTACAGACACACTCTTTTACAACATTGTAAAATATTTCCCAACATCACAAACACTTCAAAAAAGTCATTGACAACTTTGTAAAACCCGAATATACATTTTATAAAATACGGACCTCTGGACTACAAAAAAAAAAAATGCAAATCTCTTATTTTAAAAATAAAAATATAAGTTAAAAGATTAAAAAATATATAACACAAAACATGCATCGTATATACAATGAAAAGGATGTTACCGATAATGACTTGGGCTTTGATTACGTATCTATCTTGAAATTGATTGTATTACATACAATATTCCAAAAAAAGAAAAAAGAAAAAAAAAGAACTGCGTGTATATTTGAACAGACTTTTAAAAAAGAGAAGAAAAACTGAGTTATCATTCAGAAATCGCAACAACTGAAATTCATTGCAACACACTTTATTTGACCAAGAATAAATGACTTGCTGGGTGTAAATGACACGTTCCATGAAGTCAAAGCAAAGATTACTCTTATCTTCTCTTTTTAATTGCGTGTCTATCGTTCTTGTTTACTTTGAAAAATGGCGCAACATCATTTCACTGACCCCCGGAACCTGAAAACTGCATCATTCAAGTAAAAGTGGAAGAGAACGAAAGAATATTTTAAAATATTATTTGCAATTCGATTCAATTAACTTTGATGATTAGTTATTTAACTAATTAATTAGTGATTTAACTTACGCCTATTTTGTCATTTAGTGATTTAACTATTAAATCTAACCAAAGGGTTGCATAACGGCGCAGATCAGTTTGCAGGGTTATTAACATTATCATCCCTGATGTTTGTTGAAAAATTAGAAAAGGTAAACGTTTCTAAATGTTGACATATATGTCCAGATTTTTTCAAAGTTTTTTTACAATTAAATCTATTGACCTAGTTTGACTATTAGCATCAGTATAGTGTATGGACAATAATGTAATCTCATGTAAAATTTTTAAAATGCACGAAAAATTAACATGCCTTAATAAATATTTTTTTAACATAATATCTATTTAATATACAATAATTCTTTGTCCATAATAGTAATTTAATGAATGATTATCTTTTTAAGATTTAATTATAGTATGAGGTCATTTGAACCCACCAAATTAGTTTCTACACCCAATCAATCAAAAAACCAATAGCCTAAATTAAAATTAGACACTGTACACCTCTTAATAACGATAAAAACCCCAATTTAATTTATTTTTTGAATAGTAAATTATTCACCTCTATTTTTTTAATCAAAATTGATCTTTTATGGACTAGATAAGCTTACAAAGTGTGGGTACAATAAAAATGAACAAAAAAGTACTTTAAGCTTCTAAAAATTCAAACTCTTAATTTGATAGCAATGAACATTGATTTATCTCTTTTATTATTATTATTATTATTATTATTATTATTATTATTATTATTATTATTATTATTATTTACTTGTAATGGAAAAAGAATTCTCTGCAATTTTGTTATCAATTGCAAACTTACAACTTTCAAATGGGGATTGGTGCTAAATATTAAGAAAGGATGCTCAGATGTTGTTTTTGTGTGTGTGTGTGTGTGTGTGTGTTTTTTTTTTTTTTTTGTGCTATTTACCTTTGGTTTTACTGTTAATTCATGATCATTGTGCAATTCTTCATATATATATATACACTTTTAGTGCTTATGTAATTTTTAAATATTCCTCTACTGAAGGATTCCATAAAAGCCCAATTCATGTCTCGTGAAATTAATGGTAAAACTTGCTTAAATTAAAGGTTTCCAACAGCAAATGCGGATGGTAATTCAATTTGATTCCTTTGTTCCATTAATTTTTACACTTTTTTTCTTTTTTCTTTTTGAATGAATATTATTTGTTTACAATGAAATTACATTTAGCTTAAAATAAATTTTGAATTTAAAGTAGGATAAGATCAAAGTAAAATATAATTAATTAAGTATATATATTGTCCTTATAGTAAATTATTTCATAGGCATTTTCATAATTGAAATTTTAATTAAAAATAGGTGCAAAAAGTATTTTTAAGTTAAATAGCTTAATTTTAATTAAAAGAGGTATTATGTGTACTTTTATTATTTAAATATCCAAAATGCTTAATTTATTTTTTGTAAGGGTAGAATTTTGTTAATGCTCAACTTAACAGTACAAGTATTAAAAATTGAAATGAATAGGACTTGAGTGTCAAAATTTAGAAATATTATTTAATTTTTTTTATAAAAAAATAGACTATAGTGCAATTAAATGATAAAAAGACAAAGCAAGGGGTTACTTACCCTATTGGTAACGTAATTTTGTCCAGTTTGATAATTAAAAAGAAAGTGAAAAAGAACTATTTAATCCATGAATTTGATAAGAGGAAATAAAGTAAAAAGAGTTGTACAATATATTTTAGTACTAAACTCTCAAACTTTGTTTGGATCAGATGAGCTCTATTCAAAATGTAGTTTTTTTAGTTTATTATAAATAAATCTTATTTCTTAGATCTCAGAGTCCAAAAATAATGTTAAATGAAGAAAATCAGACTGATTATGGAGAAAATGTGAAGAAGAATGGGAAAATAAAATTATCGCTATACTTATAACTAAATTGTAAATAAAAAAGAATGCAAGGGATTCAATCAAAAAAAGATAAAAGAGGGGTACAGTGTCACAGAGGTATTGTAGGTTTGTCCGATTAATTATTCATCTAAACTTTTCAGAATCCAAAGATAATTTGATCATATATACTAACATAATCAAGCAGCAAATATTTACGCTAATAAAAGTATAAAGGGCATTAAATTTTTGGAACTGTTTTCAGAATGCGTGCTTGCGTAGTCGTCCATAACTCAAAATCCGTACTTGCGTAATTAATGAGATAGAAATCCAATTTTGAAACTGTAGTCAATTCTTCATATAATTCAGAGGACTTTTCCTCTTTTTCTTTTTTCTAAATCTTTGATTTTTCGCAAATCCGGGTGGTATTTGATTCAAAACGAAAGGATTGAAGGAGATTTCATTGCCAGCTGACTACCACATATACTCTTTTTTTTTTTTTAACTAATGCCAGAAATTTCAAATTGTATCGTAAATTTTCATTACAAATGATATTTCATTTATGAAATAATAGTGAGGTCATGTAATAAATTCATGTTGCAGTAGGTGAAGATCCACCGCACCGAATAATTTATAACACTTCTGAGATTTATAAGAGACATAATTGTTATATGATTGGTGTCACCTCATACTAGCTGATTAGCAGAGCAAGAGATAAACTTGTGTTCAAAAATGGATGGCGAGTATACCTCTAAAAAACAGTTAATTAACATTGCCGTTAGCTAGTTTTAATTTATTTATAATTAATTATTAACAAGATTACTTAGAGCATATGAAAAATACTGATTCTTTTATACAGATAATTATTGGTTGTTCATAAATAATTATTGGTTGATTTACTAATAAATAATTATTGATTAATTTATTAAAAGATATTGATTAATTTGTTCATAAATAAATATTAGTTAATCTATTAATTAGTTTTTTTATAGATAAATTAATTAATATCCCTAAAAATATTGTTGTAAGAGTATTGTTGTAAAATTTAAGAAAAGTAAAGGTATAACATACTAATATTAGTGGTATCTTGAGATACTTTTTAAAATATAAAAATTAAAAAGACACTTAATCTAAAATATTAGAACTAAACTAACATTTACTCTGCTGAACAACTAAAGTGTATGAAAACTATTTAGTAACTCAGTTTTCAACATCTACACTGTGCAGTGATTGATAATTACTCATTCTCATGATTTCAAAGAGAATTAATTGATAGTAATTGACAACATGAAACTCAATTATAGAGGATAATTTGAGCCTTGATTTGGAATTATCCTTGTACTTGGTAATGAGAAAAATTTTAATATTTGAATCAGTTTTTGTTTGTGGAAAGTTGCTCCGGACTCGTTAGATTTCTCAAATGTTCGGAAATTCATCAATATGACCATGTAATCAACTAGAACAATCCTTTCGCTAACGGTTGAAACCCAAATCCATTCTATCATAGCAAGAAAAGAGCAAAAGCCAAGCAATCAAGACACTCAAATTTATAAATCCAATGTATTTTGTTAGTTGGCTAGAGAGATATCCAATTTAATGAAATTAACAAGAAATAAATCTAATTTCACATGACCAACCAAACTAACTAAGAACATCAAAATCTCTTTAAAATATTATCACTGCTCGAAGATAGACAAACGCTTTCAATCTTTAAAATATTATTATTACTCAAAAATGGACTAACGTTTTCAATAATGTTGAACCACATCAATTTCCTATAGGACTCATTCATGAATAGTAAGTATGATCCAAATTGTACTAGTCTATAAAGGAAATAATATAAATCAAGTTTGATTAAGCTTCTAACACAAGATACTTATCCTAAACCAATAATGGATTTAAATTATGATAAGATTTTAAGTTTCCGATTTGTCATATTATTTTATTTTTTCTTCTATAAGGGCATTTTGGTGGTCTTAGAAAAAAAGTAAACTTTAGAATGTAAGCCCAATAGTTTTTTTTTTTCTTTTAGGAGAGCCCAATAGGTTTTTAGGAGAGTCCAATGGGATAAGATTTTCTTTTCGATAGTATAACAAAAGTAAAACACATAAAATAAAATAGCTCAAAAGCAATACATATCTTTACGTCAGAATCTCAAATATGATAGCAATCCGTCCATTTGAGTTAAAAAATTTTATTAGATGATAAATTGAAATTTTGAAATTAACAACACAAGCTATTAAATTTATAAAATACTTTGTGTTTACGATAGGGTTAGTAATTTATTGGGTCAAGGTCGGGTCAGGCCAAGCTTAAGCCCAACCTTATAACACAACTAAAGAGCCCTAACCCTACAAAAAGCCTTATTGTTTCACCTTCGGGTCGAGCCTGACCCGACCCTAAAAGAGTCAAGGTCGGACTCTGAAAAAGCCTAAGCCCTACCAAATTTTTTTATATTTAAATAATTTAAATTTAAATTTCCTAATATGTTAAAATTTTAAAAACTTTGAAACTTATTTAAAGTAACATAAATATAAAAATTGTTCTATTCAACATCTTAACCATAAATTATATAAATAACCAAATATAAATAAAATGTTCATCAATTAACACACAATTTAATTCCACAACCTAACCAAAGAGTTCATCAATTTAACAAATAAAATAAAAACACACAACTCAATACCATAAGTCCACAATTTAAACAATGAGTTCATTAGTTCATTACTTTAATAAAAGCTACAATTCATAACCCAACATTAAAAAAAAAATTACTCCAAAATTTACGAGCCACATTCTTCTTCATCCACAAATTCTTCTCCAGTAAAAATTTCACTTTCAAGAATTTTACCTATAAAAAAAAGTGTGAAAACAATTTAAGTATATAAAATTGTTACTAAATTAGAGTCATGGTCGGGTTGATTCGGGTCATATAAAGCCTGAACCCTGACCCTAATTTAATCGGGCCTTTATTTTTTAAAACCTATCTCGAATTTTTACCCTTAAATTCGAGCCAAAACTCTTAAAATTCGGGTCGGACTAATTAGGCCAAAAATCAGGTCGGGCTTTTTTGCCATTCCTAATTTACGGTATAGTAACAAAATATGTTAAAACTTTGTTATTCATGTAAAATGTCAAAAAGTTAAAATTGACTGCTCTATTTATGAATGACACAATCACTAAGAATTTTTACTTGAAAAACAAATGAAATTTCCAAGTAGAATGGAACACATACGCTAAATAAGGAAATTGAGATATTGACTGAAAATTGGAGTGTAATGTGATTATTAATAATAACAGGTTATGATTGACAAAAGGTGATCAAGACAATAACAAAAAAAGGAATAAAAAAGTTAGTTTAGGTTACAAAAAGGTTATGACATCAAATAATGATAGTGTGTATACTTAGTGATTACAATAATAGCAATAGCAACAAATCATATATAAGTAATATCAAAGTTAATAGTTTAGAATTTTATACCTCATTTGGGGGGGGGGGGGGGGCGAATTACTATCATTATAACATGCTTCAATCACTAGCATAGAATATGGTCAATCATTTGGTATTATTAAAAGTTTAACTTATCTTTGGGTAGAACTTGTGTTGGGGTTAAGTTCGCCCAAATCAAACTAAATAAGTTTGGATTTCAACCCAAACCAACACAAAGTTGTTAGAATCCTATTCACATTACTAGAAAAAGACTAAACAATCACGATTTTTTTTCCATTGTCGTGCATTCTATAAAGGTCACTTGAGCATCATTGAAGTCGATATTAACAAATTTTAGATGACGGTTCTTATATGTTATCAATTTTATGGTGTATTATCCATCATGAATTTGTTATTCACAAATGGTTGTCTATCATAATATTTTTTATACACGACTATTATTTGCCATATGAAATTAAATATCTTATTAAAAATTAATATATAAATAAACATAAAATTGTTATCTTAAGTAAAAATAAATTTGTTGGGATTATTTTTTAAATTATTTTGGAGGAAATGAATTATAATTTAAATAAATAATTTGGCAAAAATTAAAATAATTTTTTAATTTTTTAGCACTAGCTATTACTATTGTTGTTTAATTTAGCGGGAATGAATGAATCTTTGGCGCCAATTGTTATTATTATTATTAATTTCATTTACATATACCGGTGTGCACACACACATGCACACTCATGTGGTTAGCAAGTGTGCGTGTGCACACATGTGTGGGTGTGTGGGTGTAGATGTGTGTGCATGCATCCATGCGTGTGTGCACGTGTGTGTGTGTGCACAAAGGTGTGCGTGACCGTGGGTGTGCACGTGCATGTGCAAGTGTGTGTGTGTGTGTGTGTGCGCACAAAGGTATGCGTGACCGTGGGTGTGCACATGCATGTGCACATGTGCAAAAGTGTGTGTGTGTGTGCATGTATCTGCACGAGCGTGCGTGTGTAAACTCACAGCAAAAAACACTGCAAAAAAAAAAGAATAACAGCATTCAAAATATTTTTTTCAAGCTATTTGTTATGAGCAAAATCATTTAAAAATTAATAAATGATTTTGGACCATACTGCCATTCAATTTGTAAAATTAACAACTATTGAATCTAATAGGAATTTCAACTTTATCACTAAAAGCAATAAGTATAATAAACAAAGAAACCATGAGATTAAAATTTTACGTATGATAATTATTACAAGGAGGTACGTTCTCACTATCTTCAATTATTTAAAACTAATTGATCTGAATGTTACTTCCAAAATAGTTGTGTCCTGAATCGTTAATTAGATTAGCAATATTATTAACTGCATCATTTTCATTCCCCTTAATCACTGATATGTCTACTGTTAAAGCCAACTTCAATGGTATCGTCCAAAATATTTTTCCTTCAACGCTTACTTCAACATTCTAGTAATTTTTAGCCAACTTGTCAAGTAGACATTCATTCAAGAAGTTCTTCCAAATGTTTAATAACTAAAATTATAAAATATAAGATCTTTATTAGTAAAGCTTATAATAAGCCTAAATCAAACATGATAAAGCTAAAAGATAGGGTTTCAATTATCATAATAGAAAAAATAAAAATAAAAACTTCGTACAACTTCATAAAACATCGAACCTCCCTATTTACACTTAGCTTCACATACTTTGTAGTAAGTAATCCCTCAAAACCATGAGATGAACGAAAGATTAAAATCACATGCCTGATTACCTCAAGAATCTCGTACAATTCACCATAGATAGATTATGGAGGGCAAAATGCTATGTGCAGGATAAGCAAAGATCTACCAACCCAAGAATTCTTAAATTGATATCTATTAATGCAGGCAATAGAGGGTGTGAGATTGCCATATGGGATAAAAGCAAAGTCGAGGTTGAAACAGTTGGGAATTATAAGATACCAAGTATTGTTAACACCCTAAAAAAATTGATGTCAAAAGAGGATAACCAATGTTATGGTTTAGTGATTGGATATCCGCTAACTAAGGAAGGAATTCTTAAAGAAAAATTTAACCAACCACATGCGAAAGCACTTGTTGCTTTGTTGGACTCTGACCCCTTCTTTTACGAGGTACCATTTTGCTTTATAAATGAATATGGTTGTTCTATCGAAGCAAGAATTATATGTTCAGATATAGAGACTGCTCGGAAAGTAGAGAGGGCTAATGATCAATTGGCTAGTAGTCTTGCAAGAGGAAAACTTAAGATTGCAAATGATAATAAGAAATTACAAGCTGGTAAAGTCATTATGGAGACCTTCATTTGGAAGGTAAATAAAGAATGATTCTTATCTCCTGAAGCAATTTCTACGAGAGAAAATAGAATAAAAGAGAAGTTGAATCAAAAGTCTACGGTAGCAGCAAAAGCAGCATTGGCAAAGGAGGAGGAGGAGGCGGCAGCGGCAAGACCAAGTGAAGCACATGCTATTAAACCCTGAAACATGTAAAACTCAATCAACTCAACTAATTCCTCAAGATTAACCATGATTAATAAATTTTACTGCACCACATTGGTAACTATTGGTAGAGGGCATGTAAAACTCAATCAACTCAACTAATTCCTCAAGATTAACCATGATTAATAAATTTTACTGCACCACATTGGTAACTATTGGTAGAGGGCATGATATTATATCTTTTACATGTGCATTTAGTACAAACTAGATGGCAATTAAAATTATTTTTCAGTTGTTACTTCAAACTATTATTCACTCAATTACTCTAGACTGGTTATACATAAATTTGGCTCCTGTTGAGCTTTTGTTTTGCATAATTATCAAATTTTAATTAATTTTAGATTATAACTTCATAACAATTATTTATTTCATCCAATTATCAGAGCCAAAAGAATTTTATGTAAAGCATGCATCCACTGAAAAAAATCTCATGATATAAATCTAGATAAAATATATAAATAAAGAAAACTATTAAGAGCAAGGGTTGCTAACCCCACCACAAAAAGTAAACAAAATTCATCCAAATAAAGTACACGGTGAGTAAAACAAAAGAAAAAAGCAATAGAATTAATCATTTTACTTGCTAGCTATAACTTCAATGTTTTTGCTTAATTGAGTATGGCCTCGTTACTAATCTAAAGAAATAAAAACCACAAAACAATACTTTATTTGTGATTTATGTTTACAAATATGCGAATAAAAGTCCAAGACATACAATATATGAGGGGAAGAAAAGAAATATCAGCACCAACACTATTTCTTAAAGTAATTAATTCAATCTTAGTAAGTTGAGATAAAGACAAAACTAAAAATAATTGAAAAAAAATCAAACTGTATGAAAGTTATAAATTTTCACGATGCAAATAGTATCAAAACAAGCACTCAAGTCTTATCCTTATAAAAAAATAAACTTATATTCACATATAACATCATCATTATTTCACTTTTGGAGAGTAATTTTTCTGTTAAATGATTAAATTGTCTTAAGAATGTTTGATATTAAAAATCACAGCCATTATATAAAGCTATCATAGCCACAGAAGTAGTAACCAAACCAAAATAAATATTTACAAAGCATGTATCCACTAGCTAGCTAGGACGCATTCAAATATATAAAGGCCACAGTTAAGAATTATTGTAACAAAAGGTCGTAGGATTGAATCACTTTTCTTGCTACGTCGTAGCTACACCTTGACCAATCTTATTAGGATGAAATGTCATCTTCTTTAATCTAAAGTAAAAAAAAAAACCGTTAAGGAAAACTTCAATTGCAATCTTCAATTTCAAAAAATTTTATTTATATATATACTAACTAACTAAAAGCTGAATTTCTTCACCATATTAAATTAATTCAAGCCCGTGATCACAAGATATAGTTAGTTAGTTAGATATGATTTATTTCAAATTTCAACTATGAAATGTCCTCAATATTTTAAAAAATAAGAGCTAGTAATACAGAGAATGCTAATGTATTGTGAACTGGAATTTTGAAAATTTTAAGAAAATTTACACATACAAGAGAAAATGGCTTGTGTTGTAAATTTAAGTGGTGAACTTTCACCATTTAAAAGAATGAAAAATCCCCATTTGGAAATATTACTTCCCCACCCTAGCTCTTGAAACAAATATATATATATGTGTGTGTGTGTGTGTGTGTGTGTGATTTATTTTATTATTTAGGCAACAAAAAAAATTAGCTTAATATAAGCTTAATAGCAAGGTTCTATTTAGTATTTTGTTTAATTTAGAAATTTTTCCATTATCTATTTATTTTATAACAAATTATCAGTACGATGGCTGATTTGATATGTGCAGTTTAATTTTTACTATTTATGTTTACTTATGTTTTTTTATGCTTTATCATTATTTTTATTATTCTATTATTTTAATTATTTATTGTTTATGATAATTTTAATGGCTGGTTTTATAATACTGCCTATATTATTATTATTTTATTAATATGTTATTATTCTGTTAATATAACTTGTTTAATTTATTTATATGGCCACTTTAATTGCCTATCTTGTTTAATTTATTTGCTTATATCGCTTGTTTAACCGCATATCAAGTTATTTTAATTTTAATAAATTATGATTTGTTCTTGCATATATATGTCATTGAATATTATTGTTGTAGCTTGAAGTTTGCAATACAAATGAGATGGTGAGAACATGAAGTTCTAATTTAGGATTTTAAATTAGAACCTAAAACTCTAAAGACATGCATGAAGTTTCTACATATTTCATAATTTTTTTTGTTTATATTTAAATATTTCATATTTATATTCTGATACTTATTGCTATTTCTTTTTATTATTAATAAGATTTATTTCTTTTTTATTATTAATAAGATTTTTGAAAAATGGCAAGTCTTATGAATTTACAAATCCTCGTTCTTGAAGTTTTTAGAAGAAACTAGCTTTCTTGGGTATTGGACATCAAAATGCACTTGTAAGATATGGGCCTAGACGGCACTATAGCAGAAAGAGACGAGGTATCTTGGCAAGAAAAATTGAAGCCTATGATTTTCCTCCGCCACCACATACATGAGAGCCTAAAAGCTTAATACCTAATGGTGGAGGATCCACTAACTTTGTAGAGTAACTTCTATGAAAGATTTGACCACCACAGAGATATTTTCCTCCCAAATGCCAAACATAAGTGGTTAAATTTGATGTTTCAGGATTATGCAAGAGTCTCTTATTATAACTTTGCTCTATTTCGCATCACCTCAAAACTAAAATTATGTGACATAGAAATTACTGATCGAAATATGCTTGAAAAGACACTCACCATTTTTTGTGCATCACATATTATCTTGCAACAACAATATTGATAGTGTAGATACAATAAATACTCTAAGCTGATAACAGCTCTTTTATTTGCTAAAAAAATAATGAGCTCCTAATGAAAAACCATGAATTATATCTAACAACTCTCAAACATTTCCAAGAGCGAATGTAAATATATATACTAATAGTGGACGTAACTGAGGAAACAAGAAAGGTCGTGGTTACTACCATGGTGGTAGTCATAGGCACATAGGACAACAAACAACAGAATTGACGCCACTAGAAGTAGAGCATCTATGAGAGAACTAATAAATATGATGATGCAGGAAAGAATAATGCTATAAATGATAATGAAAAAATTTATTGTCGATGCCAAGGAAAAGGACATCGGTCACGCACCTATCGAACTGACAAACATTTGATAGACATTTACCAAGCATCCAAGAAAAGAAAAGGAAAGATTGAGACTAATTTAAAAAATAGCTCAGATCCTGTTGATCTAATTCATCTTCATGCCTTTGATTTCTTTGAAGACACAGAGGCAAAAACGAACACTTAATTAGTGATTGAAATGTCCATATTAATTAAGCTCTTATTATTATGCAAGTTACCGCTATGTTAACTTTTGTATCTTTTTATAGTTTCATCAAATGTTATTAATGTTTATATCTAATCTTAATATCTAACGTGAACTTTTGTTTAATGTAAAGTTATGGATGTTAGAAATAAATTATCTATTTTGGAAATGAAAGCTGAGGATTTATGCTTAAAAAATATTTCTTAAAAATAAAATTTCTTGAAAGAAAAGTAAATGCTATATCTGGTCTTACAAACTTGATAAAACGATTCTAGAAGAGCCATAATCTTGTTGGCAAGGGGAACAAAATTCATAATCATAAATACGACTGAATGCTACACAGTGATGAACCAAAGATTCACAAATCCAAAAATATTTATGTTATGGCATGATCGCCTTGGACAACTGGATCTACAATAGTACGTAGAATTATTGAAAATTCTCATGGACATCCATTAAAGAACTAGAAGATTCTATTGTCCAATGAGATTGTTTGTACCGCTTATTCACAAGGAAAATTTGTGGTTAGACCATCCCATTTAAGGTTGGTCATGAATCTTTATTATTTCTGCAAAGAGTTCAAGGACATTTATGTAATCTATTTCGTTACTTAATGATTTTGATTGATGCATCTACACGGTAATTGCATGTTTGTTTATTGTACACTTGCAACGTTGCATTTGGAAGATTGCTTGCCCAAATTATAAGATTAAATGCACAATTTCTAGATTATTCAATCAAAATCATACATTTAAATAATGTTGGTGAGTTTACATCTAAGATGTTTAATGACTACTATACATCATACGTCCAAATGCAATGCTGACTACTTGCAACATTGTATTTGGAAGATTACTTGCCCAAATTATAAGATTAAATGCACAATTTCTAGATTATTCAATCAAAATCATACATTTAAATAATGCTGGTGAGTTTACATCTAAGATGTTTAATGACTATTGTACATCAATAAGAATTGACGTTGAGCATCCGATTTCACATGTACATACACAAAATGGTTGGTGGAATTGTTGATTAAATAGTTGTAGATAATATGGTGGAATTGTTGATTAAATAGTTGCAGATAATATATATATATATATATATATATATTGAGCAAGAACTTACTTATGTGTAAAAAATTACCAATATCTACATGGATTCGTATTATTTTACATGTTGCGGCATTTGTTCGTTTTACACCCACCGCTTATCATCAATGTTCTCCATCACAGCTTGTACTTGGTCAACAACTTGATAGCTTCCATCTACGTATTTTTAGTTGTGTTGTGCATGTTCCTATATCACTCCTTCAGCGTACAAAGATTGGGACTTCAACGTCGTTTGGGGATTCATATTCATTTTAACTCACCTTCAATTGTTAAATATCTTGACCCCTTGACGGGGATATTTTCGTTGCAAGTTTTGCTAATTGTCACTTTGATAAATAGTTTTTCCATCATTAGGGAAGGGAAAGCTTTCTGAAGTAAGGCATAAATTTTTTTAAAAAGTTTTCACTTTATGTCATTTAGATCCTTATACTAATCAATATGAAAATAAAGTACAAAAAGTAGTATATTTGTATCAAATTGCAAATCAATTGCCAGATACATTTACAGATGCAGCAAAGGATAACCAAATCATATGTTCCAATTATTGATTGTCACTTTGATAAATAGTTTTTCCATCATTAGGGAATGGAAAGCCTCCTGAAGTAAGGCATTATTTTTTTTGAAAAGTTTCCATTTTATCTCATTTAAATCCTTATACTAGTAAATGTGAAAATAAAGTACAAAAAGTAGTATATTTGTAGCAAATTGCAAATCAATTGCCAGATGCATTTACAGATACAGCAAAGGGTAACCAATCAGCAAAACGTGTTGCTAATACACCAGCCAGGTGGTTGTTCCTGCTGAACAATTAAGTGTAAAAGTAGTTAATGAGTATCTGTTACACGTAAAAAATGTGGTAGACCACTTAATGCCAAAGATACTACTCCTCAAAAGAGGAAAATGAAAGATCAGGATCCTATTTGAAAATATTACTCAACTATAAACCCACATTATTAGAATCACCAGAAGAACTTATGGTCCCTAAATAGACACAAGTCCGTGAAGAAACAAAAACTCCTAAAGAGGTATGAAAACATAAAAATGGGGAAAAGTCTATAAATTTTACTTATACAAAGGAAATATAGAATCATAATGAAATAAACATCAACAATGTATTTTCATTCTTAGTAGCTACTAAAATTAGAAATGAATGTAGACAAATACATGATTGGCCATAATGGAAAAAAGTAATTCAAACATAATTGATTTCTCTAACTAAGTGTGAAGTTTTTAGACCTATAGTCTAGACACTTAAAGACGTCAAACCTGTTGACACAAGTGGGTTTTGTGAGGAAACGTAATGAGCATAATGAAATCACTAAGTACAAAGCACCTTTAGTTGCACAAGATTTCTTGCAAAAACCTAGTATTGATTATGAGTATATACATTCTCTAGTAATGGATACCATTACATTTTGACATTTAATCAGCTAAGAAGTCTTAGAAAGACTTGACATGTGTCTCATAAAAATAGTGATTGCATATATGTATAAGTCACTTGACGTTGATATTTACATGAAAATCCTTCAAGGATTCAAAATGTCTGAAGCATTTAAATTAAAAGATCAGAATCTATGTTCAATCAAGCCTACAACGGTCCTTATACGAAGTTGAAACAATTTGGACTCGTGGTACAATCGTTTGAGTGAATATTTGATTAAAGAAGGATACAAATATGATCATTTATGCCTATGCGTATTCATTAGAAAATTTGAATGTAGATTTACAATTATAATAGTTTATGTTGATGACATGAACTTAATTGGAACTCCTGAAGAGCTCTTAAAAATTGCTAAATATTTAAAAAAAAAAAGAATTTGAAATGAAAGATTTGGGGAAAATAAAATATTATCTCAATCTGCAATTGAGCATAAAACAAATGGAGCACTTATTCATTAACCTGCGTATGTTGAGAAAATCTTAAAACAATTCAATATGGATCATGCTCATCCACTAAGCACTCCTATGATTTTTTGGTTTCTCGATCTTAAAAAAAAATTCATTCCACACCAAAGAGGATAATGAAAAGACATTTGGTCTAGAAGTACTATATCTAAATTCAATCAGTGCTTTATTTTATCTAGCTTGATGTACCGGACCAGACATTGCATCCTCTATGAATTTGTTGGCAATGATTTAGCTTAGTGCCAACATGAAGATATTAGGATGGCATCAAACATATCTTCTAATATCTTTGCAAAATGACAGATTGGAGTTATTTTATTCAAATGAGCCAACAAAGAATCCTGGTCTTATCATTTATGCAAACTCTGGCTACCTCTTTAATCCATTAGAGTCCATTCACAAACATGATATGTTTTCACTTACAATGGCACAATAATTTCATGGTGATCTACTAAACAGACTTTTTTTGCCACCTCCTCCAATCACTCAAAGATCCTTGCATTACATGAACTAAGTAGAGAATATGTTTAACTGCGATCTATTATCCATCATATGCAAAGCACATACAATTTGACTTCTCCCACAAGTATTCGAACAATTTTATACAACAACAATGCTGCTCATATTACTCAAATTAGAGGAGGATACATCAAGGGAGATAGGACTAAGCATATCTCACCAAAGTTTTTCTAAACTCATAAGCTGCAGTGCGACAAGAAAAGTAATGTCAAGTAGATACACTCCATTGATAATTTTGCTGATCTTTTTACTTAAACTTTGCCCGATTGACATTTGAGAAATTGGTCCATAATATTGACATGCGTCAACTTAACAAATTATCAAACTAATACATGACATTTGAGGAGATATTTCATTAAGGGGAGCATATTTTGAAAATAAGAAATCTAGCAGCTATATTAGACAAATGTTCATTGTACTCTTTTTCCTTCAACTAGTTTTTTCCCCACGAATTTTATTGGTAAGGTTTTAACGAGGCAATATTAAACACATCTAGTCAAGTACATAAATGGTGAAGTTCAAGGGAAATGTTGTAAATTTAAGTGGTGAACTTTTACCATTTCGAAAAATGAAAAATCCCACATCAGAAGTGTTACTTCCCACCCTAGCTCTTGAACCCTATAAATATGTGATGTATTTCATTATTTTGGCAACGGTAAAAATTAACTTAGTATAAGCTTAATAACAAGATATTATTTATTACTTTGTTTAGGTCAAAAAATTTTCTATTATTTATTTATTTTATAACAGCTTGTACTTTAAATGAAATTATAAAAACAACAATTTTCTAATATTTATCGACATAAGATTTTACTTAGTTTTATTTCTGAAAAAAAAAACTACGAAAAATTAACCTGAAGACCGTAACAATGAAAGTAATAAAGACTGGAATCATTATCAATTAATGTCCATATTTGATTTAATAAGAACAATCTATATCAGCATACAATAGCATTTATTTTCAAAAAATGTATTAGATCTTAAGTCTCTCAAACAATTACTGATGAGTAAAGGTAACAATTTGATCATCATCGAAACTTCTGAAACAATCAAGAAACCCGCATCCACGTATGCTTCCAAATTATATATATTCATGAACTCAATGACAATAAAAAGTGGGTCTTATCGTATGGGGGAAAATATCTGACCGTCAAATGAGGATCATTAAGCGTATATGGTATATCAACCCCGTTATATTTTCCATGGTATATCCATTTGCTAAATTGGAGATTATATTCCATTGAGCAGACAACCGCAGTTCTGCCACAACTCAACATCCACTATTGAGATGGATCCATTTGATAAAAATTTCAAATACAGTTTATTTAAGTAGGATTTTTTAGAGTATAACTTTTTATTAAAAAAATTTATTTATTCAGTTGGCAATAAAATTTTTTATTAAAAATTATAAAATTATTTTATAAAAAATATATAAAATTATCAAATAAGTAAAATATATTTTAGATATTCTAATATTTTTAAAAAAATTTCAACCTCTACTCCAAAAAACCTAAAATTTAAAATTTTTAAAAACAAAATATATTATTTAATTTTCAAAAACTATACAACCAAAAAACAAACAAAAAATGATAAAAACAACTTATTGGGTTAATTAAACACTTATGACCATTAAATTAGTCATATTAATTATTAAAAAAGCAGGTAAGTTTTTAGTAGGTAAGGAACCAATATGGAAAAATATTTAGCACCTGTGTTTTCAACATATATTAATAGATATTGCAATGAGGATTTATTTATTTTAAATAATTACTCACTCGTGATTTCAAAGAGGTATAATTGATATTGGTCTAGTGTGGGCTGGTAGTTGTTACTGGCTAGGTAGCAAAGCAGGAAACTGAAGAGGATACCTGAAGCTTTGATGGGGAATCACCACATGCCTTTACCTCACAGTGGAAATTCTTTTGCGACACCACCAAATGTGAAACATTGTTTACAAGAGTTCATTGCTTCAAATCAAGGGAAGATCATAATCATAAGACTCTTCACTTGTTCTAGTTCACTTACATCAAATTGATGAGTTGTACCCTGCACTGATGCACAATCAATGGCAGGGGCAGAGAAAAAATGCAATCAAATTTCTTGCAAACCAAGCCGTAGAGAAGTTGCATGCACAGCATCTCCTATGTTTTTCATCTAATAATGATAGAGCCACAGATGATTTTGTAAAAGCTAGAGTGTGCCAACCGATATGACATGAAGAGATTAGCTGAAAAGTGAACAAATTCACAACGAAATAGAAATACTGAAGCTTTCCCGCCAGCATTCTTGTTTCTTTAAACCAAATGATTTCAAAACACATCCACAGAAAAAGTATAACAATACCGACACAGAGGTAAAGAAAATGCAATGTATCAGATTAATTTTGCACTGAGAGTTAACTCTAACATCATAGAACACAGGAAATCCAAATGGCCCCAAATCCATACCCTCAATGACAGAAAATACAACATATCAGTCCATAAGCTAATTACCAACTGCAATTTAAAAAATATTAAAAAAATGTTGCAACCGAAGATCATAAAAGGGGAACATTCAAGATTATAAAATATCACATTCCTAAATCCCTTATTAATCTGTTTGTCACCAAACTAATCTATCCAATAATATTAAAATATGCTTATAATATTGATCTATGGTAAACAAAGAAACTAAAAAGAAAAAAAATACAAACAAATTCACCAAAAGAAAAAGAAGCCTCCAATTCAATGGAGACGGTATATAATTCAAATTCCAGACATTTTATACTAGTCAATCCATAAGCTTACAACTCGGCAGGAAGTAAGATCACAAGAAACCAAAACTCCTAAAACATTCAATTCATGTAGATTCGACAAATAGGAAGGCACAGCATGATAATAACTATTTTGTTTGACATCAAAAGAAAAGGAAGAGTCAAGTATGGAGATCAAACGGGGCTGAGGAGCTGATAGAGTTGGGGCTTGGGATCAGAATTCATGCCGATAATGATGATAAGAGGAATAAATCCATAGTGAGTGACCACTTTAGCCTTTTTCATGGTCCAAGTGCTCCACTCTTTGAAAGAATCGACCATTGATTTCTCCTCTGATGCCTTTGCTCCCTTCACGCCCTTGCCTTTGGTCCTAAGTGTTACTCGAGAACCCATTTTCTCCTCAGAGCTTGACCTACACAAGAGTAATAAGCCAATAAACACAACTTCATCATATATCTGATCAAGAAACAGTATTACATCGATAAAAATCACTTAGCAGTTAGCATTCCGTATAAACAATCTGTTCATATTGATATGCTAACATAATTTCAAAATAATTTTCCAAACAAAGCAATGAAAAATATGTTTTATAAGCCAAATATATTATACGCGTCTTACAAATGCACGATAATGAAACTTTAATCCAAAAATCAACGTTAACAGTAAATTCATTAGCATCATTAAGATACCAAAATAATTTTTCTATTTTTTCAAACAACAATACATACATAAAAATTTTATCATAAAAAAATTAAAAAAAATACTTATAGACAAAAAAATAATTATAAAATAAGCTTAGTAGATCCCGGAGACCGGCGGCGACAAGAAGTACCTGCTGCGGGGAACGGATTGAACGTTGTGTTGAGACGAGGCTTTGGCGACTGAGAAGCGACAACCGTGATTGCTAGGGATTTTATACGCGTACGTGTCTCTGTGTATATATATCCTGGATTGTATGTACTCAGAACCAATTTACTACCATGAGTCAACTTATAACAAACTGCCACGTGTATTTTTAATAATATTTCAAGTTTCACTACTCTAGGATCGATTATCTGTTCCGCTCTCCCTTTACTGTTCAAAAATAAATAAATAAGGGAGAGAACTTTTATTTTAATTTTAGTTTATTGTTAATATATACCACTTATTGCTACTATTTTCATATTATTTAAAAAAATTATAAATAAGTCATTTGTCTAATAATTTTTCTTACAAATATAAAATATATATTTATTATGAGAAAAAAAATATTTTAAAAAAATTAAAAAAAATCTTATCAATAATTTTTTATTCACATCGAAATATATTTTTTTCTCTAGTACCTAAATGTTTTTATTTTAACTTTTATTTATATAATTTATTTAATTTATAATAAATATAAATAAAATTATATTTAAAAATAAAAATAATATTGTAAAAATATATTACTATAAGATTGTTGGCTATTATAAAAATTATAGAAAATAAATGATATATATTGATTTTAACTTAAAAAAAGTTGTATATATTGATTTCAGTAGGGAGGGCGAATTGGCAATCTCTCTTAAAAAAATTTTAATTAATAAAATATTTGATTGAAGACAAGAGTTTTAGAATTTGAATCCCACTTATATAGGTGGAAAGAAATTAAATTGCGATTAACCTAAATAATAATAAAAAAAACATTCATTTCAACAATTAAGTTTCGATTATTGTGATAATTTATTTTATCACTGCACCATAACAGGTAGTTATTTATTCTGAAAGAATAAAATTATAATTTTATAAAACAAATAAACATTAATTACTAAATCATGATAAAGCTAGAAATACGATGTCACATAAATTAGAATTAAATAAAAGATTGGCAAAATTATCACTGAAACAACCTAGTAGCCCGGCCGTGACTTTATATTTTGTCACACTTTAATTTATTAACAACGTATCTACGTGATTTTAATCAAAATGGTGAACTTCTCAAAAAAAAAAATCAAAATGGTGAAAAAGGAAAATTCATACTAATCGATTTATTAACAAAAGTGTCTAGGTGAGTTTACAAGATTACCCCTGAACAGTTCATATGTGCTAAAAGACATTTTTAACGTTGAAATGCCACCCAAAAAATCTCACAAGCATCGCATATAAAAGCCGACTCGGAGGAGTGGCGGGAAAATTGGTGCCCTTTGAAGAATCTCAATCCCCAGGAAAAATGCCCGAAATCGAAACCCTAGGTATTCTCGACGAGATTCAGGCTCTCGTCTCTGATCATCTTCAAGTGGTAACTTCAATTCTTCTTCTCGTTCTCTTCATTTGGTTATTTATTTCAAATTTAATGTAAATTTTCTCTGACATGTTGCATCTTACTGTGATTCAACTCTTTATGATGCTAATTTTGCTCGGGCTTTGTTAAATGTATTTCTGTTTATTCAACTTTTGCTGGATTGGTGAAATAATTTATGGGTATTTGGTAAAAATAGAGCCTTTATACTTAATTGTCTAAAAATTCTAGTGAAAAAATATTACATTTTTAGACATTATGCGTCTAATAAAAAGATGAACGAGTGAAAAATAATTAAATTTTTCTGCAAGTGCTTTAGTGTTGATTTGACATTGAGTTTGAGATGGGGTTTTGCTTTACATGATTAGTAATCATTCTCAAATTTCCTAAAACTGTATTTATTGTGGAAAATTCTTCATTGAATGCATTAAGGATTTGTGTTTGTTCAAAATTCAGCCCTCTGTCAATAATTAAACACGTCGGTTGTTTTTGCTTTTCATCCCTTATCCCTTTTTTAGTTGTATTTTTGTGCTAAATTTATGAAATGTCACTTGTTCATTGATCTGAGATTATACGCATCAACACGTAGATTTTGTACTTGCTCACATATCCCATACACAGCATCTTCAAGCAAGTTGTATACATTTGGCTTGTTGGCTAACATTTATATGTAGAAATGCCAATTTCTTTTTTGGATTAGTAGTCTTATTATTTCATGATATAGACCTTGTAGGCTATGCATGCTACCCTTTTCTAAAGCTGGAAGTGCATGAGCAAATTCTTGACATAAATGATAATACTTTTCAGGTTTCATATAAGTGGCTGAGTCGCAATTTTTTGGTGTCTTCAAATACCGCAAAGAGGTTAGAATTTCTCCTTCCAGCATATAAGTGGTTTTTCTTATCTATTGGACATACTTTTACCTTATATTTTGTTTTTCTGGTTCAATAAAGGCTGCTTCAAGAGTTTGTTGAGAAACATGGAAATGGGTTGGAAGTAGTATACACTTTATCCGGCTGGTTGAAGAGTAGTCCTCCAAGTTATAATATAAGGCTTGTTTCTGAGCCTAAACTTGCAGGTTAGATTTTTCATTGAATATGTTATGGTTCCACTTGTGCTAATAAGTGAGAATTGGACTACATGGTTAAACGTTGCTACAGCTTGGAAAAAGCAAGACTGAGAAATTTCTGTAATCATTTTGATACTTCGAGTACAGCATTATTGATATCAATTGCCACATCTTTTAATTCAGAGAGGTTGCCTTATCATTAACTCTAGCCCTTTATTTGTGCCGTAATATTTGAAATATGTGGCTCTGTTATTGTCTGTATGAGTTAAGAAGAATTAATGAGGGACTCCGTTATCTTGTCTTCCATGCAGAAGCCAAGCAAGAATTTGATGGCAATTGCTCAATTCAGGTCTATAGTGTGCAAGCTTGTATCCCAAAGGATCCGGCAGCACTTTGGAATGCTGAATTTGTACAAGCCGAAGAGCTCTTCAAGCAGCCTTCAGCAGTTGATAACTGCTTGAGAGATAATAGGTATGATGATACCTCTGTATTAACTATAATTGTTTCCACTTTTAGATTAGACACTTCAGATTTTGGTATTTGGGACTGCATTTAGTTTTCTCAATAGAGCTTTATTCATTTGTCTTTTGTAATTATAATATCCAAGAAGTTCTCGGTTTCTTTGTAAAATTTGGTTATTGCTGGTTTAGGATTTTCACTGCCTTATTTTGAAGCACTTCTTCTTGTGCTTCTATTGAAGCTTCATTTTTGACAGTTTCTTAAATCAAAATTCCTTAGAAAATAGAGCTTAATAGACATTGAAGATATTGATTGGTTATGGATTGTTGTCATCTGAGAAGCTTCAATTGTTTCTCTGTAAACATTATTGCAGTAAACCTTATCTTCAAATCTCAGGGCATTGGAGTAAGATATGAAAATAGTTACACTTCTTTAATTTCCAGTGTATGGTTGCGCACAAAAAGAAGGGGGTGATGAGAAAAATAACAAACCTTTATGCATCTTCTGATAAGTGATTAGATGATCATTTCATCCATATACATTTCTGCAGGAACATTCTGTACTATTGATAATTAGACTTACATAGTAAATGACTATGACTGCATATGTTCCCTCCTCTTACTTGACTGCATAATATTATTTAATCAGGTTCTGTGGGATTTCAAATTCCTTTGTCAAGCGCGGTGCTGAGGGAACTCCTGTAAGCAATGCTTGTTTGCAGCCTAAAATTGCAGCGATCCCAGACCTGACAAAAACTAACACTGCACATCATAACAATACAGTTCCACCATGTTTGCAAAATAAAGTTCAGCAATCAAGCCCAAAGGTGGGTCTGATGTCATCCAATGTGGTAAAAGAGGTCAAAGGTCAAAGTAATGGCACAGGAGCTAATGATCAAGTTACCAAGCCTTCTGTTGATGAAGAAAAACTACAGCCTTTGCCTGCAAATATACAGAATAAAAGCTCTTCTGGTAATGGAGGTTCATTAGCAAATTTATGGGGCCGTGCATCTTCAAAGTCGAAGCCCAATAGCGCACCAGCAGATGGTAATGTTGACTTCCAAGTCCTACTGGTTGGCTCCTATCTGATTAATCCAATACTCTTAACTGTATTGGAGTAATTAGCTGTTTACTATTTTTAATAAATATATATTCTACCAAGTCCTCAATCTAGGATACGTTTAGCTAACTCTTTCCTTTTCCCTTCCGCAACTTTTTACATGATATTAGCTAGTGCGGGAGTAGTGCAGGATGTGAGCAATGAAGATGATGCTGAAGATGTCAATTTTAGAAGAGCCTCCAATGGGGAAGGCAAAAGGAAAAGAAAGGTAGTTTTTGATCTCTCAGATGAAGATGAGTATGAAGAAGCAGTCAATTTGGCATCACCAGATCTACCAAAGGGACGGTCAAGTCTAGCTCCAGAGCAAAGTAAAAAAGTTTTAGTTACTGAAAAACCCAATTTGATTTTTGATGAGCTAATAGAAGATAAACCAAAAGTAAAGGAAGAGAAAGCAACTGATCTGGAACCCAACCAATCAGAAGACTCTTCAGTTGTCAGCAAAATAACAATCACTGGAACTTCCATTACAGAGAAGATTCAGAAGTGTGTTCCTGAGAAGGATGTACATAAGGATAAAGTTCCTGAGAAGGATGTACATAAGGATAAAGTGGCTGATTCTTCAGCCCAATCACCCAAAAGAAGAAAAGTTGTGAAGACACGGATCGATGAACGTGGGAGAGAAGGTATACCCATGTTTTATTTGTGCTCTCCTAAAAGGCATGAGTTACATTTGGTGGTGTTTTTATGTTGTTTCTGATGGGAAAAGTTTTATCCTAGGACAAATTCAGGTTAATCTTTATTTTATTTTATTTTATTTCTGTCCAGTAACTGAAGTTTTATGGGAGGGTGAGGAAAGTGAAATGAAGAAACCTGACAGTGGAACGATGCAGAAAGCGGACAATACAATGAAGAAAGCTGAGAGCAATACTGTCGCCGACAATGTTAAAAGGTTAGAGCTGTCTTTACTTTTATTATTTGCACTCAGATATCATTGTTTAGCAATATTATTTTACTCCAAGAAGTTCAACATGCCCACTGACCAAATCAAATCATAGGGAAACTTTGGTATCCCACAGGTGGCTGCTGGTTGTCAACCTCATTTTCTATTTGGGTGAAAAATCTGTTTCCTTTAATGGAATAGATCTTAATATGATTCCAGAATGATCCATTATTTATTCTGGCCAACAAAAAAATAAATTAGAAACCAAATGAAACTAATAAACATGTCATAAAGTAGAAGTATTTAGAAGTGATGATTGGAAGCCTAAGAATAACTAGAATACTGTGCTGTGCAAACATCACAATCAGCTGGAAAACCATACGAATAAATATATGAAAACATCAGCTGACACCTATGGTATTTGGTTTAATTATACGGAAGTAAATTAGTTTGAAATTATCACGTAGTGTTTGTGAATAATAGTTTGAAAATTATCATATGGCTGTGCCATTAACCGAGGTCTGTTAGATTTATGGGACCCTTGTTACTGGTTGCTGTTTGGTAGGTTCTCAATTGCCAAATACAGTTTGTGATTTGCATTTTGTTTAGGTGTTTGCTAAGGAAAGCTTATTGACTCTTTTATGAATAATCCTTGAGATTTCTTTTGCTATTTTTCATAGTCAAGTTACCTTTTCTTCCAAGTGATATTGTGGTTTCCTTTATATCATCAAAATTAGCTTGGTAATATCCTTTCTTGGTTACATTTAACAGACCTGAGTTAGTGATAGAGGTAGTAGGTAATATGACTTTTCTGGCATTGGGGTAAAACTAAGCCCAAAGTCAGGTTGTTGGATGATATTTTTTCCTACAAGTATATTACTTCTTTGCCATTGTAAGTTTGATTATTTCAAAACGCTTTTAAGTGAAAATAAATATTGTGCACAAATTTTTTCATATCAGAGTTCAAGCTTGCTTATCAGTTCCTTTTGGTTGTGAAATGTTTGTCTCTGCTAATACTAGTTACAGTAGGCACTTGGTTTATAAGCCATGCCTATCTTGGAGACTGATTTATATATGTGGCTAGCATTAGATTCCAGATTTCAAATCTGGGTATTCTTATGGTGGTTATTTGTCCGTTTGTGCCTAGCTACTCTTCTAAATGTTGGATTTATGTAATTATGTCAGGCCAGCGGCAGCTAAGAAGTCTCCAGCATTAGGAAGCAATGCACCATCTAATGCAGGGAATAAAGCAGGAAACAAGAAAGCTGGAAATCAGAAGGATCCTAAACAAGGCAACATTCTATCTTTCTTTAAGAGGGTATGAAGTGAATGAAATGGTGTTCGTGCTATTTAACGTTTCACTTTGGGTTCTGTAGAATGGTTTAACAACCTAGTTCGCAATGGGATTCGTGGTCCGAGCGTTAAAACTTAGTGTTTGGTTCTATCACTACTTATGGTTTGTACATTGATAGGATCAGAATTCATGAAATGAAGATGAAGGGTTCTGCATTGTGAGTGTGTCTTTATGCAGATTCAGGCTGTGAACCTTTCTCAAACGGTTATATTTCTAAAGGAAAATACAGTAATTTGCAGCCCTTGTTAAAACAAGCCATCAAGGATATGCATAATCATTGTTCGAATTATGTAACACATCTTTTCTTTGCTAATTTCCAACATGGATTAGCATTAGGAATATGGAAATTTTACTGAAATTAACTTACATAATAACTTCTTAAAGTTATATAATTCTGATAACCTGGTTTTATCTTGAAAAATCATAAATGGTGGATTAGAAAAGCTTCAATCTGCAACAGTCTCATACAATCCAAGAGACCTTACCCAACCGGATGCAGAATCATCCTCAATTACATCATCAGAAAATCTCTTCTGATTCTTAAACATTGAACTATACATATTCAAATTGCCTGAAGAACTTGCCTTTCTCAGGCAAGTGCATATTGGAGAGAGAATTTCAAGTCTTAATAATATCTACCAAGTCAATATGCAACCTTTCAGGAGAAAAATTTTGAGAACAAGTTGACACTGAAACCCTATTTTTTTTTCCCCCAATATCCAGATGGGTCACAGGTGATCTTGTTCGGTATCCAAATGAAACTTACACAACACAGTTAAAAGAAGAAGTCCACAAATAAAGAGGATCAGAGAATGGCTTTACGAAAAATAGTAAGGAGGAGATTTAGAGAAATATACATGATTTACAATCAATCTTGCAGAAACAAGGTACTCAGTATCTCTCTATTCTTTAACCTAACCTTCTCGGATCAAGTTGGTCGGTTCGCTCAAAACATACTTGGGTAGTTCATATTTTGCACCTGCAAGATGGATTTGTAAAGCACAGCAGTAGAAATAAGAAAGGAAAACATAAGTTTCAACAAGAACTTCAGTAACATATTTATACAAGATGTGTTGATACTTCAAAAAATTAATAAACAGCAAAGTACCTCTTTCATCATAGCAAATAGTCAAATCAGCATTTTGAACAATGACACCTGCACTGTCCACAATAGCTTGCGCAAGGCTCAGATCAGCTTCAGCAGCAGCACGTAGTGCATCCCAGATCTCTGATTTTTCAAAAAAAGGACAGTGACAATTAGAAGTATAACCATAAAACTCAAGAAGTATATTCTACCGGTAGTACAGATTATTGATGACAATAAAATAATAATTTAAGAGACTGTTCCGAGAAACTACTAATTTTTCCCCACTCATGTTTGCTTTCCAGTGTTAAAAAAATAAAAATAAATGTTTCCTTTTCGGCGAAATTACATGAAATCTAAACAGATTAACAATTTTGCTTCTTGTGAGGATACATTTTGTGATCTTCTTCCAGTATATTGATATCAATGACTTCTTCCCAAATAACTAACTAATGGAAACCTCAACCTCTGCGAAGCATACTACTAATTCAACAATTCACAGTCCGTATTGTAGTTCAAACGTTTGATTCAAATCACAGTAGCTGGCAATTTAATTGGTGATAAGAACTAGTTTTCTTCAAGACTTGATTTCCAATTTATAAAATGCAGCTCTACAGTTGCTTCCCAGAAGCTTGAGATGATTGGGGATATACACTTGAGCATATATAGCCCAACACTCAATTCAGTAATAGTTAGACAGTGGCTCTTACAAAATTGTCTAAACAAGGTGATGTGCTTCTAGTGGCATAATACTTATAGTAGTTTATTATGCCCCATCATTGTTTTTCATAATCCACATTCTACTTGATCTTCTCCATAGCCTTAGCCAACTTAGATCAAGTCGGCCATCGTCTTAATTTTTAACTCTAGCTCCCTTTTTTTATGGGTAGGAAATTAACCTTGAATTTTTTAAAAAAATCAGTATGGAACCACAAAAACAAAGATCTACCTGGGCAGGACCTCAAAATCTATACAAAAGAAAACTATCCACTCAATATCTCCCATTGCTGTCCACTCTACTTAGCATTCCTTCAAAAATGCATCATCACTTGACTTTGAACAGTATTTCATATCTGCTACAAAATTAACTGAAGGTTGTCAGGACTGCTAAAGCTTTGATACCACAATCTTGTCATAGCCACTGGATTCTTATCCTTCATGTTCACAGATATATTATCATCCAAACATACTATAGGATTCATATATCTTACACTTTTAAGCACAACATGTGTTTTCTTTTTTTAATTTTTTTATTGTTATCATTTTTACAATATTCCAGACTCCTGCACAACCTGGACCAGAAGTCTGCCTCGGCCAGGCCTCCTAGGGGTTCAGTTGGGCACCCTAGCCCCATGACTCATGAGACAACAAAGGGTGGAATTTTTAAGCCCACCAGAAGGATCGAACCTGAGACCTCGATACAGCCAAGCACCAGAACCAAGCCCTAAACCAACTGGGCTGCCCCCTCGGGGGCTTTAAGCACAACATACGTATTGAACTCTACTATGCATAGTCTGTCCAGGAAAAAAAAATGCTCAGTTTAGGGTCACCCTAAAAATAAACTCTCACCATTCCTAGCTTCCAGTGTCATTTCAACATTGAAAACCTTTAAACTGTAAGCAATTTATGCATATGATACAACAATAACTTGAATTTAGGAGAGCAAAGCCCTTAAAACAGCATTATGTCATAGCATACCTGACTTTAGTAATTTTTTGGTTATATTTCCAGATTTTTTTCCCCCTAGAAACCCTCTAAGGAAATTTTCAAGAAATTAGATAGGCGTAAAATTAACACCGCAAGCATGATCATCCTTTATAGAACATGAAATAAATATACACATCCAACGAAACTTCCACCACTCCCTTATTTTGGTCCGGCTACAAAATCAAACCAAAAAGAAAGTTTCATTACAAGGAAAAGACCTATTTGTTTATGTTAATGGCTGAAAAAGGAAGCAGCAATGGGCTGCAAAGAAAAACTGGTAACCTGAAGGTTGTAGCCAGGTTCTTTCACTCTTCTAAGAACCTGCCTATTCATTGTATATATTGCTTCTTAAACAATGAAGGCTATTTATCTTGCAGGTAAGAATCATTTCCATACTTATTCATCACCTGTAGGAGAGATGAGATTAACACAGTAGTTTTGCTATAATGTGCAGCAAGAGGACTGCTATTTGCTATAGACACTCCAAGACGATCAACAATAGATTTACAAAGCCAAGATCTGGACGTTGAAAATGAACGTACAAATATAAATGCTCAACTCAAGGTAAATCTATTCAAAGATCTAACAAGTAATCATCCAAGGAAAAATGAATAAGTAATCACACAACAAAGCAGCAGATGAACAAATTCTGAAAGTTATAATGAAGTCATACTATTATAAAAATGGATTGTGGTGGTAACACACACTTCAACTATTCCAAATTAGCGAACTTCTTTCTTTATCTTCTTCTTCCTTTTTTTTTAAATATCTGATAAATTAGCAATCAATTCCATTTTCTCAAGTAATTAAAAGAATCAGTACTTAGGTTTTCATACATTCTGAGGGACTACCTTTCCGGCCACCATAATGAGGAGCAGTGTCCCAAAACTCATCACGTAGCTGCATCAATTGAGACTTTGTTATTGGCTGAGGATGCTTCCAGGGTTTTGGCTTTCGAATCTTTTTCACAGTCCCTGATACAACCAATGTTTCTGGTCAGCATACTTTAATAAAACCATGATATTATATCTAAAACATTCAAACTATAGTTATAATCCAAGATATTAGCTTCTTTTTCCTTTTTGGCCAGGAAGATTTCCATTAAAAACTCATTGGAATCTTGAAAGTCACAGAAATTGACTCAGTTTGTATAAATTTGATATATATAGATTTGATATATTCATTCTATTGAGAATAAGATAATAAAAGTACATCACAAGCAGCACCGTTACAAGCTTCTTGAAATATATACAATGATAACAGAAGTATCAATTCAGCAAAATTGACAGACATTCAGTCATGCTTGTTAAAGAAGCTAATAAATTATACGAAGGCCACCATTTTATTAGTTACTGCACGCACACACACACACACACTGCAATCGCAAATCATACACGGTCTCAACCTAAATCATGCAATTTACAAACCTAACTTATACAAAAGAAATCACTTTCTATAAATTCAAGCCATAGAAGGTAAGAATTTTACTCGACAGGTCTCTTTAATAATACACAACAAGCCATATGATGCATGTGTTTTAAGCGGCATCACCTTATTAACCAAGCCTTGGAATCAATCTCTTGCTATACACTACACTCGCTAAGCGTGTCTCTTTTTTTCTTTCTTTTCTTTTTTTTTTTTTTTTTGGTTTCAATTTATCATGTATATATCAAATTAATTCGAAAATTTGACACAAATTACACATAACTCGAAAATGTATTTAATCTACACCGAATCAAGCAGTTCATAAGTTCAGCGGAAAGATGACAGAAAGAGAGGGATTCAACTGAGAATTAATCAGAAAAAAAAAATTAACAAAAACAAGATTTGAAGATAGCTAAATCCTACAAAAATAACAACAATAAAAAGACGAAAATTAATCAATGATAATTAATAAATTTTAACTGAATGAAGAAGACGAAAAGAAATAATAAAGTGACTTCACCGTCAGCTTTGCTCTGCGACGATCCAGCACACCCCATGCTTTTTTTTCCCGCTCTTCTTCTTCTTCCGTCACAATAGAAAGCGGTTCATTGAATGCAAAGACAACTGAATTTAAATTTCTTCTTTTTCCTAAAAAAATAATTTCAGTTTTGTATGTGGAGTGCGTGAGTGAGATATTTTTTTTCCGGTGAGAGTCCCTGCGGTTCCTCTCCCGTGAGTTGAAAAAAAAGGTCAAAAACCCAAGAAAGGTGCACGACGATTATGATTGGATAATTATATTAATTTTTTATTTTTAACGAATAATAATTATGACATAATTGGCTTGGCGGTTTTGCCCTGCTCAATAATATTTACTTTCAGCAGTAAAGAGTTTTTTTTTTTTTTTTTTTTTTTTAGATTTTTCCAGTAAAGTGGGTTGCTTCGCTGTGATATGTGATGAGATGTTTCCTCTTTCTTCTTTCGGGTTAAATTGTTATTTGATTGACAGCAACGAGATCTAGAATCGATTGTAGTAGACTAGTAGTGATGACTGACAAAATTTTGCCACATCAATAATTCTAAAAACGATTGGGACCTAAAAGTTTCTTTTTTTCTTTTTTTTTGACTTGTGGATGAGAATCAAAATCTACTGCTTAACTTTTTAAATGGAACTTTTGTAAGTGGAATATTAATTAAAAAAACTTTTAGTTATTTGTCACTTGTTAATAGGAGTTTTTTTTTTAAATTATAAAATTATTTTAATGAATACGTTTTTAAAGTTATGTTACGAAAGTAATTAAATAAGATTATAAAATAAATAATAGGTGTTTTAAGTATTTAATTTTAAAAAAAATTTCAACATTTACTCTAAGAGTTTAAAATTTGATGTTTACTAGTAGAGATAAAATATCTTATTTAATTCTCAAAAGTTTCACTCAAAATACAACTAAACAATAACAAAAACTTTGAAACAAGCTTTTGAAATTAAAAAAAATAATAATCAATTATAACCAGTAAATAAGTTATATCCAACATGTAGTACTTCTTTTTTAATTTTCTATTTAAAAAAAAATAAAATAAAATGAGAAAAAGGTTTCTTTGGAAATTTGTTTAAATTCTTTTTTAATAAATTTCCAAATAGTGTCTTTTAGTCACAATCATCTTTTACATACATACATACATACATACATATATACATACATACATACAAACATTGCTTGCACTATTGAGCATAATACTATTCCATAACACCATAAATATGGTGTTTAATCATGAAGTAGTGTCTGCACCGTGCTGACAATAACGCTCACCATATAATATTTTTCCTTGTCATGCTGATGGGGTTGTGTTAATCTTAATCAATAATCACTTAGTCCAAATCAAAGAAGTTGCACTGCAAGTTAGATAGATGGAACGAAAAGTGCTTTTGGTGTTGTTGATAAATGAATAAAGGATACAAAGAGGCTCCAACTTTATATAAGTCACTCACGGATTTTATATAAATGTAAAGTAAAGTTCATTTTTAATACTGTCATGCTCATGAATTTTGTTGGTCACATTTCCATCTCATGAATTGTGCTCACAGAAATGCAAAAATCATTTTCACTCCCATTTGAGTCAAAAACACCACTTGATGTCATGTGATGTGAGGGATGCAATCAAAGTAAAAAGTCACAACCAAAGTTGAAGTTAGCTTAAACTTTTATTAATTTGGAAAATTCAGCTTCTACAACCCTCCATAATAATTCCCCCCCCCCCCCCCCCCCCAAGTGTGGAATCCACCATCTAAAATCACTTTTTAAATGTGCTTTCAATGGAGAATTTGGCACCCCCACCACTGCACTTGAATATGTTGCTAAATACAATCTTTTTAAGGCATTTACTGTTAAAATATTGTCATATGGTTCCATGCCCCAAAATGAATGGCCATGCACTGTGAAAGTAAAATGATTCTTCAAATTTGTCCAGATCACATGGGAACTAGATTCTGAAAGGCTAATTTAATTACTTAACTACATAAAGAAAACAATAACAAGTCTACACAACTGAGTCTCCTTTAACAACTATGCTTCTGACATCAGTTGGGTAGTAGTTAGCTACATTCAGACACTCGGGATTTCATGCAGCTCCTTCCATATGTTGAAGTACCCGGACCGCAAAATATCCTGAGATGAACTCATCTGTGTAGATATCTATCTAACACACAAAATCTTGCTTATAGTTTTGATTCAACTACACCAGGTAGGCATTCATGTTGAAAGAAAGACAAAACAAAAAAATGAAGGTAAACTAACCGGTAGATGCAAGTGATCGCCAAGAGTTTAAGCTTTTATTCAAAAACGGTAGGAATCATCGCCATACTTGCTCCTCATATTGTAATGGTCAAACTTCATGTTGGCATAATCTACTGGCTTCATCTCGACAGGTTTTGGCTCCATCCCACTCACTCCATAAACTACCTCTCCACTTTTATCACGCTGACGATGTCTTGTTCTTTCTTTCTGGCTCTTAGACTTGCTGTAAGGAGGAGGAACCTCACCTGACCCATAGAATTCAGCATACTCTTGTCTTTTTGAAGACCGGTGCTTTGTTGATAAAGAAGAATCCTTAAAACTGGCAGATTTGATCTTCGGAGGCTTCATGTCTGGATATTTATCACCAGTACCAGGAGTGCGGACTTGATGGGTTTCAGATAGAGGAACAGCTGACTTCTGCCTTTGCACTACTGGGGGCGCAGCTTCATCTTCAGGCATCCTGAGAGTATCCCTCAGTGGCGTAAGGTTTCCCTTGGTGCCACTGGATCTAAAACGAAAGGGGACAAAATTAAGGAACATGCTACCCATTGCCTCAAGGGCAAGCTTGGACAGATCAATAATCAGTTGTCCAAAAGATGGCCATCCTGGATCCTCTTTCATGCTCTCAACTATTGGAATGGGTTTCTCTTTATTTGACAGTTCTTTGATTTCAGTTTCTTCATTGAATTCGCGCTCTGAAGGTTGTTGCTGCACCACAACAAGCAGTAGATTAAGCAAACAGTGAAAAACAATGTTAAGAACCAGCTTGTTAAAATTTATTCGGGCAGATAAAATAAAAGTACTTACTCCTTCAAAGACCTTCAAGACTACTAGAAAAAAAAAAATGAATGGCAATAAAGCATACCGAAGGCTATTAATTTACTTTTCCACAGATAGAAAATGAACTGGTAAAAATATATATATAAGTTGTATATTTGCAAATTATTCTTTGTAAGTTCTACTCAAATTATTAAGGCTTTCTCAAAGAACATCCAGTAAAGTCAAATAATGTTGTTAACAATAATGGCACTTGCTGATGTGAGAACAGATAAAATGAATAGTACTTTGGAGTAAATATCCTTGAACTAGTTCAAAGCATCTAAATTTTCTATTTTGTGTATTTCTACACAAACAAAGAAATAGAAGTGAAATGATTGAGCAAGATGTATACCATTCTCGAGAAGAAAAAAGGTCCAAACCCCTGCTGAAGCATGCAGGTCACATATCCAACCAAGACAGCCCCAACAACCATAAGAATATCTACAAAAAGAACCGTAAATGTGTCGGTCACTGAAGGGTATTACTATATGAGATGGAACCAAAAACTTAATTGATGGCAAAATAGAGAAAATACACAATGACACAAACACCTGTTACAACACATATTACACAAGGAAAGACCAACAACCTAAAACAGAAATTTAAATATGAAAAGAGAGTTTGAATGCAGATCAGGATGGTTGATCATGAAAGCACATCAGAATGCTGATAACAATAGAAGAAGAGCTACATACAGAAAGTTCAGACCCCACTCACCTGGGTGGAGAGGGGATTGGATTGCAGTTAGGCTAAACAAAAATAAAAAAGAACAGCTATATATGGATGGAATTTTGAAATTTGAATATCTAAAATGGAAATGGAACGGATATCCTAAATAAAAGTGGAAAAGGACAATTTTGGACAAGGTCTAACCTCCAAACCATTTACCCCTAGATGCTAGGGTAGATTAAAGTATGAAACCAGTAACCAATATTTTGCCTGTCAAATTAGAAACACAACATTCCGATCCACTAAGTGGGATAATTTCAACTTAATATTTCTTTCATTTTCGTTTTCCTTGCTTCTGTAACACAAAATTAATATTGCAACAAGCACAAAATTTAATTCTTTTCTTGTTCAATCAGTAAAGGATCTCTACTTTGCCAGCTGCGGTTCAATTATGCATGAGAAGTTCATTTCATTCATAAAAAGAGTTAAAGGTCATCATGGTAAACACAGGCCCATTCAAGAAATTCCTCCAATTCCTCTCTGGTGCCACTTAGGATTCATGCTTAACCCAACTTGATCACACAAAGATAAACAAGGTAAACTAACCTACAGAAATCACAGAGTTCAGGAATATTGGTACATTGGCTACTCACTCTATGCAATGATACATGAAACATAATGGATCCGGGGTGCAAAGCACACTCTGAAGACAGAATTCTTGATAGAAGTCATCAATATCCATTGTGAAATGTATGTCCTAGTCTCAAAGCTAGCACACTAATAGTTCCCAGGAACACCACGTGGCTATAAGCCATCACAAGCAAACCAGGACTAAGAAGACAGCAAAGTCAAAAATATATCAGGTTAAATGAAATGTATTCTTTATTGCCTCTAACATCCCCTTGCATAATGGACTGACAAATAATTTTCCTAGATCGTTTTGAGTTCTTATTTTAATTCAGTTTTCCTCAAGAGAAATACAAGTTCACCACCAATGATATTTAAATGACAAGTAGGAACTCCCACGCAAAGCCCTGAAGGAAAAATTCACAGCTTAAGTGTACAACTGGAAGTAGATACATTCAAAAATAAACAAACAGGAAAATAGAATGGCTTTGAACCTGTGGGAGAAATGGAATTGTACTGATATTCACAGTCATCTTGATTGAGAGAGATTTGCCGAAGAGCTGCATTTCCTCTATCAATAACTAATAAGGAGCAGGTGGGTCGAACATACACCACATCGAAATCATTTGAGAACTTAGCATCCTCACTAGGTCCATCTCTGAAACCTGCAACATTTGATTTCCCTCCAGCAATGGTTGTCACACCTACAAACAATTTCGATACTTAAAACCTTCTATCTCATAATATCCATCATTGCCTTTCACAGCCATACAATAAAATTGTTCATCCCTAGAAAAGCTCCAAAATTTTATGACGTATTGCTCAAACAAAATTTTATATCAACTGTAACTCTACTTAAGTTCTGATACAATGTTATAAATAAACTACAACATTCATTGCTATTCTAGTTTCACAGAGGCTAAGACAAATTTCCAACCTAGCTTCTAATATGAATTGAACATACCTGCATCTCCAATCTTTCGGATAGCAAGATTCAAAGTATCAGCAACATACAGGTTCCCTTTGTCATCCATGGTCACCCCTTTTGGATGATTAAAACGAGCTTCATTTGGCTTTCCATCAACATGCCCTGTGTAACCCTGAAATGACCCAGCAACCAATCTACCCCGACTATCTACAAAATTAGAAATTATGAACAAGAAGATAATTAATAAATCTTCAAGCTATAGTGCAATCCAAAATATTCCAATCAACCCATACGTTAACAGCTCACATTTCATCCAGGAAATAAAGACATTCAGAATATAAAACATATAAACTGGGCACAGATACACAATTAGAGTCTTTATCTTTCCAGAAAAAATTCCTCTGAACTTTTGGTATAAAAGAACAAGTACTAGAGAAAATAATATCCCAATCAGGTAGTTCTATTTAATTTTTGCTTCAGAGCACAAAAAATCTGAATTAAACACAGGCAACAAGCTGCCCTAGGATCAAGTTTATGGAGCATTTCCTTTTAAGGATCTGGAACAAAGAATTCAAGGACTTAAATGCTAGTATCAGTTATTATCCTACATTTTCCAAGGAAAACAAATCAGAAATAAATCAAAGTTTTTTATCAGCAAATTAAGGAACAAGCATACATTGGGACAATGGTGGAGTAATTTTCACAATGTTGCTATTAACTTCATCAACAGCAAATAGTTCGCCATCCTCAGAGACACGGATCTTGTAAGGAACCACCCCGATCTCATTTCCTTCAATAACCGTCTCAACCAAGTAACCGTTCTCAAATTGGAGAACGTTCCCATCTGTAAAACACGAACGGATATAGTACACACAGGATCACTTGAAAGAAAACCATTTCAAGTAAACATATACCAAAACATAAAGAATCATAAGAACTCACCTGATTGAGGTGCTTTGGAAGATGACCTGGTTGTCCACTTAAGAAGAGAAGTCAAGTGCTTTATCAAAGGCCCTGAATATCACAATAAAGTTACAATATGGAAAGAACCCAATTCCATAACAAATGAATATTGGCATATAAAATAAAAACTGAAAAAGTGAAAGAACCCAAAATTGGCTTTACCAAACAAAGCAAAATATAAACTAGGATTTAACTAGAAGCAGGACAAGTTAATATTAGTAAAGCAAAATCAATCAAGCTTGTATATAAGTACCAATTAACCAAACAGGTTAAAAACCAGAATCATAAAAGAAATATAAAGAGTAAAGAGAGGGCGGCGAAATGGGTTACCTGCAGGGGCAGCATGAGCTTGGAATTGAAGCGTGAAAGCGAGCAAAAGAGTTAAAGTGAGGAGAAGATGGGTTCCTTTCATGGCTCTTTGAGCCAAAAACTTGCAGAAAGAGAGATCAGTACTTGTTTCTTTAGCTTTAGAATTTCAAGAACAATTTCATATTTTTTAAATTATTTTGTCGCATGTGTTAGTGAAAACTCTGAAACTGGGCAACAGCTGAAACACACACAGAAATCAGTGACAGTCGTTTGTGGAGTAAGTGGGTCACTCTGCTTGTACTGGACTACTGGTTTCTGAATTTTGTTTTACAACACTTGAAAACAGCTTTTTGTGGTTTTTTAATTTTTTGTCTTTTTTTTGTTTTGCAAAAAATTTAAATGGAAAATAAAAGGTCTGCTTTTTTAATTTATTTTTATTTACCCAAAAAGATAAAAAGTGGGTTTTTCAAGGAAAAAGAAAATAATGTGGTGGAAAAGATAAAAAAGTGAAATTAAGAAAAATTGAATCCAGTTGGATTGAAATCACATACGTGTTTCAGTTGTCAAGTATGGTGCAGCTCCGCCAAATTGTTGCCATGTCATTATAACCAATTAAGGAATTTATTGGGATTAAAATTAGATGAATTTGGATGTGCTGAGGTCGGCCCTTTTTTACTTTTTCCTTTTTTTCTTTTTCCAATAGGTCATCAAAGTATACACAACTTCCCATAAATTAGTGTAGACGTATTTTCATGATAGGGGATGGCAAAGACGCTTGACTTGACCCGTGTTTTGGGACGTGCCCGAGCTGATATGTTTTCTCAACACCGGTTGGACCTAGGTTAGGTCTACAAGCCCAATAAATAATAAAAATTAAAATAAAATATATTTTATTAAAATAAATATTATTTTAAGCATAAATTTTAAAACTTAATCTCATAGAAATAAAAAATCATAAAAAGAGATTATTCACCAACCACTTGATTTTTTATATTTTATTAAAAGTACACAAATTATTTTTTTTTGGAGCAACAATGTACTTAACGTTTATAAAGTTATCATTGTTCTACTCTTGTCGTAATCTTGTTAGAATATTGCTAACATCATAAAGTTAAATTTGTCATTTGAATCAAATACACAGAAACGGCGACGTATTCTGCTCACAAAAACAACCACCAAAAAAATTTAAAAATAAAAATTTAAAGACTTGATAAAAAGATATTCTCAAATCAGACTTAGATTTTATGAATCTTGGTCAAAACCCGATATTTTACCATCTCTATTTCATGATTGTTGTATGAGAGAACTTGAAAAGAAAAAAAAACTTAACACATAAAGGATGGAATTTGCAAAATCATCTAGATAAAATTGCTCTCAGACGGGTTGGTTTGGTATGTCTATTATTAAGGAGAAAAAAAACTCTTTGAATTAAGAATATATATTTTTTTAAAAAAATATGCGTTAAATATCTTTTTAAAGTATATTAAAAGACTTACAAAAACAATTATTACGGGCAAAATTTCCTGCGCGTCAAAGGACCTTAACAATCATTCTGAGAATGGGATTGGGGGCCCAAATAAACCAAAGTTCATAATTTAAATTATTATGATTGAATAATTTGGGTTCATGATTTTGCTCCTTGGGATTCTATTGTTATTATCATGAGTTCAAATTTCTATATGATTATTGCTGATCACTTTCTCCTAATTCAATCCTCATGAACACTAATCACGCATAAAGCCTAATTACACTGGAGAAGAGTGAACTTGTCATTCTCTATTAATTTAATAAACAAACTACTATAAGGATACGTTTAGGTACTAATGATGTGTTTACTTGAGGGTTTAAGGAATAGGAATGAAGGAATGAGAGTAAAACTTATGTTTACATGGTAAAATGTAATTGGAGAATGGAAAAAAATGTGTGGATCCCACACAATTTGGAAATAAGAAAATGGAAATCTCATTCCCGTGGGGGGTAGAGAATGAAGATTCATATTCACTTAACTAATCGAATTACTCCCGTTCAAATCACAATTAATTTTATTAGTTTAAATGTCATTATTATTATTATTATTAACTTTATTATTTTATTTATTATTAATTATTGTTATTATTATTAATATTATCATTATTAACATTTATTATTATTATTATTAATTTTACTTTTTAATTAATATCATTTTTATAATAATATTTATACATGTATCTAGTTAATGAAAATTACATTATTTACTACTATAAGTATTATGGTAAATTGATTCTCATTTTTATTTTGCCAAGTAAACACATCAATGACATTTCAGCATATTCTCATTCTCATTTATTTTTGCCAAGAAACATTCGAATCTCATTCCAGTCCATTCTCATTCCCAACTCATTTTCATTGTACCTCATTCTCATTTCATAAAGTAAATGCACTATAAGCATAATGCAATGAAGTTGGGCAACATTCAGGATTATAATGACTTATTTATTTACTGCATGAATCATAATTAGAATAAAAAAATTTCATTAATGTTTTTATTTATCTTATAATCAGACTAGATTATTAACAAATTATAAAAGTATACTTATAGGAGTTTTGCACATAAGGTTCCGTTTGAACCAAAAAAAAAAAAAAAAAACTCAAGTGGGATAGTCATTCTCAGCTAAAGTGGGATAGTCTCATATGTATCATTGAGTGGAATTTAAATGTTTAAACTTTTAAAATATCAATTAATTTTATTGTTAAATTTTGGAGGATTACATGTACTATCTTATTAATCCTATGTTCACTCTCTAATTGTTATCACTCCAAATTACTAAAGAGTTCGACCATTGGCACCCTTTAAATCTTAATTAATCCCATAAAACCTGTATTCTATTAAAATTACATTCAAAGAAAATTATGAATAGAATTAGTGCAATTAACACCCTCAAAAGTCTTGAAAAAACCCTTTTCCTAAAGATGTGCCGTTAAAAATCTAAAAATTCAATTAATTCTAATGACACACCACTATTATTTCAAAATAACCTCTCCCCCCCCCCCCCTCTTTATTCAATTTCTACAGTCAAAATTTGCAGAAAATGTTTAATCAAATGATATTTCTTTCTCAATGTCTACTATATTGAGTGTTTTATTTCTAATTACTTAGGATAGCATGTTCTTTTTTTCCCTAAATTTCTTTTTCCTTTTTCGGTTTATTCTATTTTGTTGTTCTTTGAAGTTGCAGGCCGTCATATTTTTTTTTAATAACTTAGTAGCATTATTGTTTTGGGTTTGTGTGTCATTTTATATCGATACCGGAGATAAGAAGGAAAAAAAACCTTTGTCAAGAGTTTTATTTAAAGCACAAAACTAAGAATTGGTTTTATAAATCATTGAATTCTATTGCCTAAATTATATTTTGCAGATGGTTATAATTAGTAATTATTAGCGTGTATCTGTTTAAGTTTTAGAAGATGACTACCCAAGGCTAACAAGGGAAGCGTAAGGAAAGAGAGTTTTTAAATTGTTTATTTAGAAAAAGGATATTGTTGGTATTAAATAAGGTATAATTTTAAAAAAAAAATTTTAAGAAGATTTTAGAGGGTACCAATAGTTCAGCTCATTACTGAAATATTCCCTCAAGATGGCCCAAGCCCAACAAACAGAACACAAGTATCCACGAATTTGAAATTATCAAAATGTTCCACACCCCATCCACAGTCCACACTCGAAAATTACCAAATAAGGTCAAACCTGCCGTCTGACTCTCTCGTTATCCACGTCACTCTTTCCCTCACACGCGTTCACCACTCATTGGTTCAACCTCGTGTCCACAAAGCCACACAGGCACCCCGTATATAAAACTCTCGCAAAGAAGACAGACTCGTTCACATTTTCTGTCCCGTTATTAGCAGAATTCAGATTCATTTAACGTTACGTTTCTCTACGGTTCTCCGATCCGCGAGTTCGTACGGTTAGTTCTTCAGTTTCAATCGATCCACGTTTCTTTGTGTAGATTATGATGTTGACTTTGCTGACGAATCTATATGAACATCGATTTTAATCATTCTTTTTAGCTTTGGATAACAGCATTTTGTATTTAGATCTGAAAATTGCAATTGAGATTCATGTTACTTTCTAGGCAACCAAACAGAATGTTGTTGTTGGATCTGCGTTTCTGTGCGCATGCATGTGTGTATTGGTACAATTATGCCAGCTTATTTTGCCGTCATTTTTTTTTCTTACTGGAGTAATAAAAAATTCTTAGATCATTGCATTGCAGCTGATAAGATTTGTAATTCGGTGGAGCTAACGAAACAGAATGTTACGAGGATAATTTTTAATTTTCATAATGCTATTATGCACATATGAATTAAATGTATTCATAATTTTTGTTTTAGCTTCAGTTTAAGATTATACAGCTGAATATTAATAACTTGTTGAGTTCAAGATTATATAGTTGAATTTCTGCTTTCAAGCTTTTGTGGTTGAGATCGAGTTCGGTAGCAGTTATCATTAACCTCTCTTTGTTATTCATTCGGTTTATTGTGAATGGTATTGATAGACTTGGGATATTTATATCGTGGTTTGTAGATTAGGTTGGTCTAGCTGGGACTGAATAAGATGGGAGGTGGATTCAGAGTGCTCCATCTTGTCCGGCCTTTTCTTGCATTCCTTCCTGAGGTTCAGAGCGCTGACAGGAAGGTTCCTTTCAGAGAGAAGGTTATCTACACTGTGATCTCTCTCTTCATATTCTTGGTGTGCAGTCAGCTCCCGCTGTATGGCATACACTCGACAACTGGTGCGGATCCATTCTATTGGATGCGTGTTATTCTTGCTTCGAACCGTGGGACTGTGATGGAGCTTGGTATCACCCCAATTGTGACATCTGGATTGGTGATGCAACTACTTGCCGGGTCAAAGATCATTGAAGTGGACAATAATGTTCGCGAAGATCGTGCCCTCTTGTAAGTATTCTTTATGGGCTAAGTTTATCTCGGTTATCTTGGCTTCTGACTTACTATGGGTTATTTATTAGTCAAACTATTTGCTCCTTTTGCCGAATGTATGTTCCTTAATGATGACTGTTTTTCCTCCCAGAAATGGTGCACAGAAGTTGCTGGGCATTATCATAGCTATTGGTGAAGCAGTTGCCTATGTTCTCTCAGGAATGTATGGTAGTGTTAACCAACTTGGAGTAGGGAATGCCATTCTAATCATTGTTCAGCTCTGCTTTGCTGGTATAATTGTGATCTGTTTAGATGAACTCCTTCAGAAAGGTTATGGCCTGGGATCCGGTATCTCCCTTTTCATTGCAACCAATATTTGGTAAGTTAAAAATTTACTTTATTGTTTTGAGGACTAAGGATTCTTGTTTGTCTTGTGGCTAGGAGCACTTTGTTGTTTAAAGCTTAATAGATTCGCAAGATATGACATAGAAGATTCAATGCTTAAAGAGGTTTTACTATTTTTTTGCAGTGAAAACATCATCTGGAAAGCATTTAGTCCCACCACCATTAACAGTGGACGGGGAGCTGAATTTGAAGGTGCTGTAATTGCTTTATTCCATCTGTTGATAACTCGAAATGACAAAGTTCGTGCACTTCGGGAAGCCTTTTACCGGCAGAATCTTCCAAATGTGACAAACCTTCTTGCCACAGTCTTGATCTTCCTAATTGTCATTTACTTCCAAGGATTCCGTGTTGTTTTGCCTGTTAGATCAAAGAATGCCCGTGGGCAGCAGGGATCATACCCAATCAAATTGTTTTATACCTCTAACATGCCCATCATTTTGCAGTCTGCTCTTGTCTCCAACCTGTATTTCATTTCTCAGGTATTGGAGGCTGATGGTGATATGCTTTGTTTAATAGGATTTTGATTTTATTTAATCTTACTAATAATGTGTGCTTATACAGTTGCTGTACAGGAGATACAGTGGAAACTTTTTCGTGAATCTCTTAGGTAAGTGGAAGGAATCTGAGTACTCTGGTGGTCAATATGTGCCTGTGGGTGGCATCGCATATTATATCACTGCCCCTCGAGGTAATTAAGACCTTTCTTATCTGGCTACTTACCTAACTATTGGCGGCATTTCAATTGGTGGAAGTAACATTATCTTGTTTTGTTTCATGCTTCGTTCAATGACACCAAAGATGTTCCATTGACATGACATGTATTTTTGCAGCTTGGCTGATATGGCAGCCAATCCTTTCCATGCACTTTTCTATCTTGTGTTTATGTTGTCGGCCTGCGCACTATTTTCAAAAACTTGGATTGAAGTTTCTGGATCATCTGCTAGAGATGTCGCGAAGCAGCTGAAGGTATGTGATTTAATGTTTGCAGTTTTTACTTTGTCAGAAAAAAGTGTGGTAGTTGCATACTGCAGTTTTAGTGAGTGTGGCATTGCATTTCTGCCGCTGTGAACATGCTGGAAATAAGATTTGACAAAAGTTATAATCTTGCATACTTTTAGGAGTGTAGTTAAAGTTTCAAGAAGTGGATTGTTGGTCGATCGAGTTAAGGTGTGGCTATGCAAACTAGAATGATTTGTTGGCATCAGACTTGAGTTGGTTACACCAATTTAACCTTCTAGCACCCAGACTTACCTTAATCATACTTAGTAACATTGTGTTCTTTTCATGTAAATTGAAGTGTTATTGCATTTCTTTGAATTAATATGGATGGCAACACATTGCCCGTTGGATCTCCGATGGACCCTTCTCTATCATATCCGAAATTTAATTCACTGTAAAGTTACTGGATTAATCTTTGCTTTGTTCTCATACATCTCATCTGAATTAAAAGCGTTATTGTGCTTATTCTTCTTTGTTCAATTGTCCATGGTTCTTTACCTCAGATCTGGATGCAGTTACTGAAACATATTGTTTCTTCTTAACCTGAAAGTTTCAATTAGTTCTTTATTCAATTTGGCCCTAGTCCTGATCAGTTATTATGAATATTGAGCTTTTTCTCCTAGATTATCTGCTGAGTAATATCAGGCACATCATATGTTACAATTTTTCTCTCTATTTACAGGAACAACAAATGGTTATGCCTGGACATAGGGAGGCAAACCTACAGAAAGAGCTCAACCGGTACATACCCACAGCAGCAGCATTTGGCGGCATGTGCATTGGTGCTCTCACGGTGTTGGCAGATTTCATGGGGGCAATTGGTTCAGGGACTGGGATTCTGCTTGCCGTCACCATCATTTATCAGTACTTCGAGACTTTCGAGAAGGAGAGAGCCAGTGAGCTTGGCTTCTTTGGCTTTTAAGGTTAATATCTCCCTCAGTTTTGAGTGGTAGTTTGGCCGTGGCAATTGAGCTCTCCTGCAAAATTTTCGGAGAGCTGAGAGATGTATTTAGGCCTTCACTAACACCAGAGTTCAAGTTAGAATTTAGGATTAGTTTGTTGTAATTCTCTTTTAACGACGAAAGTACAAATGGGCAAAAACACAATGCTTTTTTTTTTCCTAATTTTTTTGTTTTCCCTCGTCTCCTCCTCTCGCCTTATCACTGGTGAGCTTAAATTAAATTTCTTCGATCTTATGGATCTAGAAAAGTGTACTTCGATGAATTTTACAAGAACATTGAGGAAAACAGAGCATAGTTTTCGGAGTTAATTATTGGATAAATTTTTCCTGCTTATCGATTAAATTTTGGATATTTATGTAACATCGTTTATCAAACCACACGAAACTGTACCTATGTGATCAAGTGTTATGCCTTGTAATTGAAATGTTCAATTTGCTTCTTTTGTTATTTCTGTCCATTTTGTGATAAATCTGAAATTTGATGAAGAAGTTTTATATTTCCACACTCCATAGGATGCCCATGATGGGACAATGCCACAATGGTGCGCACTCAACTGGCACAATTTAAAGAAAAAGCTGATGTTTGCAGCTTCAAAATCTCACCTCAAGCGTCTAGCGTCTTATCACATCATTCTTTTTCCTTTACGAGGCCCAGTTGCCCTCACAAAATTTGGCCTATACAAGGGTATTCACTATTCACATTCACTACGGGCAATGCCGGTTTTTCTCCTCGTGTCTCTTATTTTGCCTTTTGAATTTCTGTGTCCATGTTTACGGGCAACTGGACATTGCAAACATGTTGCACGAGTGCCAGCAGAGTGGGATGAGGATGACATCTGGATGCAATTTGCTAGAAAATTATTTTATCTTTTTTTTCTGAATTATGTAGAAAAATCAATAAAGCAAAAGGCCCTCGTGAAAATCGGAAAAATAGTCAAGTGCTTCTTAATTAATTGAAACAAAGACGTGGAACATGACAATATGGATTCAACTTGCTATAGTTTTTTTCCATGAAATTAGAAGATACCCTCAAATCTAAATTGCATGAAGTTTGAATATTTAATCAAATTCGTGGTTTTTGAGGGCTCCCTAATTTAACTTCGTAAGGTGTACATGCACATTCATCCAATCCAATCATCCAACAAATTATGCGCATTAATCAAATTTGGGTTAATTATTGTCTCAACTACCTAACTAACTATATTTGTTTGGATTATTGGGTTGTTCATTCTTTGAATGAGCTTTCTGCGCGAGAAAAGAATTTGCCAATAAGCTAATGACATTTTTTTATCCACTCTATAATAAGAATGATGAGATTGCCAGTTCAACCTCATTTAGGTGGGATTAGAGAATATTTACGAAGAATATATCAAAATTAATACTCAATTTATAAAATTTCTCGTATACTCCAATGAATGTCAATGAAGTAAAATGACTCCTGCCAAACTAGAAAGAACAGTCAAACCCTCTAAGGCAACGTTTGTCCATTCATACAAGGGAAACACCCTTTTCAAGTCATGACAATTTTCACATAATAAAACGAGTGAATTGAAAAATAAATAAATACTAAAAGCTAACCAAAAACGAAAAAAAAAAACCTTCACGGTTCATCATCTTCATGTCTTGACAATTTTGACATTTAAAAATCAACGAAAATTATTATACAATACGTAAGCAAATGCAAAAGTCTTGATTGATTCTCTATTTACTTTATGGTTCCCATGTCATTTTCAATCCGAATTTAATTGTTCTCTAAATCTTAGATATGGAGAGATGTATTTATTTATTTTTTGCAATACAAAATCAGAATTGATTTCAAAGGATTTTTTTTTTCTACAAAGATTACTTATTTTATTTTATTTATTTTGTACGTTTTCGGCAGTGGCGAAACTGAGGCATTAAATTATCCCGATAATATTTACTAAAAACACATTTACTCTCTACCAACTAATGTCTCACACGATTGTATATATTAGGCTTAAATTTTGTAGGACCCTCAAGGAAGTGAAAAAGATTACTTGTCCCATTCCCTGGCCAGAGCCACGCTATATATATATAGATTCGGTGGTATTTACTTGGCCTTACTAAATACTAATTATCGAACATTGCTATGTGTCTTATTCTTGATGGCTTAACGCATGCTTAACCTAGGGAAGTATGATTAAGACATAAATCTCTATTTGTTATAATCCCAAAACTGCTTAAGGACAACGCCATCATGCTGTCTTATTTGTCATGCCTAGAAAGACATCGATATCTTCTTCGTCTTCCTTTTCTGTTTATTTATTTATAAAAAGTCTTCGGTATAATAAAATATCAAGATTATGTTTGAAATTAAGGTATTGTAATTTTTAAAATATAATTATTGTAGAAAAAAATTATAACCATATAAATTAATAATATGTAATAAATATAAATTTTAAATAATAATTTTGACAAAATTACTAATGGTATAATAAATTTTTTATTATACAAGTAAAAAAATATATCATTATAACTTTCAAACTACAGTCGTTAGTGTTTATCAAACACTTTAGTACTGTAACTTTTAAATTACAACTATCTAATCTTAATTTCAAACGTATCCTAAAACGTATAGTGTAGATGCATGTACTAAAAAATAACTTATCATAGCACACTACTATGTTACATTATCATGTCTTTTTTGTCTTGTTACACATTATGTGATGATAAAAAATGCATGTAATTTTTATATAAATATTTTAATTTCTTACTTTTTTTGGTAATCACTACTATGTATAGTTTTTATGAGTACAATTTAAAAAAATAAAAAATTATTTGTTGTTGGGTGTCGATCACAATTTTAAACCAAATCAGTTTGATTACCTTTAAAGTGAGTTTTTTGATATTACGTTATGTGATGTTAATTAAGTAAATCTATGTGGAAAAATGAGTAATCTAAGACCATCTAATATATATTATTATTATTTTTTAAAAAAAGGCCTGCACTCATAAGTTTAAAATTGTTTAAATATTTTTTTCCTTGATATTTCATAAGCTCTTGCAACCAAACAACCATAAAAAATAAATTTCAGATGCTCTTTTTAAGTAGTCGAGAATCAGAACTATTTTATGAATAATTAAATGTCCAGAAAATAGTAAAGAATTGGTATAGATATACATACCAAATGGACACTATCTCCACTTTAGTTTGAAAGCTCTATTTTATTTATTTTTTTTGTAGTGAAATTTTTTGCTAATTGGACATGCGTATCACATGAGCACACTAATAGAATCCACTCTCTACTAAATTTCTTGATAAAGCCTTTTACCTAACTATCCCATTATAAAAATCTCTCTAAAGTTAAAAAAAGTTTCTTATTAATAAATTTTGTAATATTTTTAAAGAATTGAAATTGTGGATTATAAAAAAAACCCTAATATACAGTGTATGATTGATTTTTTTGATAAAATGACGGCGCTGAGGCTCTGTGGATATAATATTGTTTTTTGAATAAAAGATTAGTAAAAATTCAGCCCAATTTTATTGCAAATTCCTTTTATTACATTCTTTTTTTTTAGAGGAGTGCAAATTCCTTTTCTTGAAAAGAATGCTTTATTGAAAATTCGTTTTGGGAAAAATTAGTAAAAGAAAAAGAATAAATTTCTTTTAAAAAAAACAAAATTGATTTTCTGTAGATGTCAAGGAAGTAAAAACAAATACACCAGCTGGATCTCTGAATTACCTCAGAATCAGCAATTAAGTGGGGCACACTAGCACTCACGTGTCCGACAATTGCTTCACACGTGTCTCAGCTCCCCTACACAAATCTCCCACACACACAATCTCCCGTCTCCTTTTTACTTTTCAATTCTAGCCGTCCATTTATGCAAAGTCCAGCCGTTCATATGTAAGATCTGCAAAATCGCGCTCAGATTTTTAAACCACAAAACCGAAATTACCCCTCACCAGTTTCTGTTTTCCCCAACCATCACCCTCACAACGGACGTATGATATCTTCAAATACCAGGGGCGAATGCGTAACGAGAAAGCGACCCGACCTAGACCTTATATTTTTAAGGTCCCAATGCTACGTCGGACTTTGTCCTTTTTCGTCATTTTCCATCTATTTCTTCCAATTAAAATCCCTGTTCTTCTCTCTTCCCCGGCACTCGCTTTGTTTTTATTTTCCCCTCTTTCTCTAAATCCCGAATTATTTTTTATTATTTTTCTTTAAAACTAGCCTTCAGTCTCGCTGCTTCAGCTCTCAAAAGGAAAATTCTGATAAAAAGGATTTTAATCGAATCAGTGGAGACACTGTAGTAATCTCAAAGCTGAGAGCCCGAGATTTCGTTTTGAATATTGTAATTTTTTTTGGAATTTCGGAGCAGAGCAACATTCCCTGAAAACGGTAAGTTTAAAGAATGAAGTCCGGAAACTCTTGATTCGCTTTTCATTTTGTTTACATTGTGAAACGATCTTCTATCCTTTTGTTTCAGAAATAGTTGATTAAGAGTTAACGTTTTCGAGTCTTAAAGCGTAAATGTTTCAAGTTTTTGCTTCCGTTTTCAGATTTAATCTTTGCCCTGCTTTGTTTTGATCGTTGAAGCTTTCAGTATTGATTTTGTTTTTCATGTTTCTTACAAGGTTTTTGATTTCGTTTCTTGCGTTTTTGGAACTTGTTTTTAATTTTTTCGCGCTGTTAGAATTAGTTTGCAGGGGCTGCAGGTTCAAAGGTCGCTGTTGAATTTGCTGTTGCGGTGCTTTTGTCGCTCTGTTTTCTTGAGATTCACGTTACGATGAAGTAAACGCAATTTCAGACTTTGAAATTGCCTTCCGAAATTTCCGCAGTTTTAATTAAAGGTAATTATCACTAACCTCTGTCGCAATATTTTATTAATTATTTCTAATTCGTGAATAAAAATATTCATTATGCTTTTAGAAAAACTGTGTTTTTAAAAAAAAATTAAAACTCTTCTAAATTTGGGTCTTTCTTGTGATTAAGACGCATGCATGCTAAATGGTAGTTTCGCTTTAATGTCTGACACGTAATTTCCTTTTTGGAGTTAGTAATCAAACCATTAATTTGCAAATCTCTCACTTACCATTTTAAAATAAATGAAAAAATAAAATAGCATGTTATTAACAAATTATATCTCACTTACCATTTTAAAATATATAAAAAAATAAAATAGCATGTGATTAGCAAATTATAAGGTACAATTTTTTTTAATCATAAAACACGTGATAATTAGATAAGAAAATACTTTTAGTGGATTCTATTTGTGAACGTAGTGTAGGGGCAATTTGTTTAACGTTGCGTTGGGCTCACAAATCCTTTTTTCAGAAAAATTTATTGAACTTTCAATGAGGGAAAAAAAAAAAGAACAGTGTCTACTAATTAGCAGATTTTTATTCATCTTATCACCAATGGAGAGAAATGGGGATTAAATGCCTTTGTATTTGATGGGCCCCATGTCTTCTTCGTGATGATAACTTCTGTTATTGATGTTGACATGACATGATAAGCTGTTCACGTAGGGGATCTTTGTATATGCTGTAAAGCAAAAAGCTAAAAATTAGTAACTTTGGCAGCTACTGATATTTTTACTGGCTATATTTACGGCAAATATAAGCTAACAAGAACCAAATGCCAAATATAAGACTAATTCTTGTCCGTTAAATTGCAATGAAGTCATTGGAATCAAACGGGCTCGCTTCCCAATCAACAGGGCGGAAAAGTTTTTAATAATTTTTATAAAATAAGGTAAAAACTGAAAAGTTTTCAAGACCCCCCACCACCACTAAAAATCTTATTTTTCAAGACGACCCTTAATTTTCTTAAGATACTAACTTGTAATGTATATGGGTAGCCTTCAAATTAAAATCTTTGTTCCCCATTGCTAACTTGGGTAGCTCGCTACAGGTTTGTGGTAGAGAAATGCTATTTAACTAGGAAAAAAGGAAAGGAAGACAGAGACGGTAGCATAGTACTGTTCTTTCTATTTTTTTCATGATTTTTATAAAAAAATGACAAAAATGATAAAATAACAAATATATATATAAAAAAAAGAAAAGATAAAATCTCTCTCTATTCATTTTCAATCATATTCCCACGATTAAAAAAAAATATTCTTCCCTCAACTAGCACAATAGCTGTCCGTCAGTGACGGCGACGGCCACCGCCACCACAACGACCATGATAGAGTTTAGAGAGCCGGCACCACCATGTCGACACTATTGGTGGGCGATGGGTTGTTGGGCTTGCTGTCCTTAAGAGAAAGTGAATTTTTTAATATTGCAATTGAAAAAGAATAAGGTGATTGTTTTTTATTTTAATTTATGTTATTATTTTATTCTTTTTTTAATATAAAATCATTAAAGAAGAAAAAATTAAAGAAAAACGGTTGTATTATGTCACCGTTTCTGTTTTACTTTTTTTTTATAATTGATATTTATAAATCAGGTTATTTGGTGGGGTTAACTTATTGAGTTTCGATTAGATTTTTAATTCTCATTAGTATTTGAGAGATGAGTTCTCTAACTTGTATTTGGGTTTGTTTAAATTTTTTATATGACTATTTTATTCACACTTAAATAAAAAAATTATTTTCACTCGATTATATATTATAACTAAAGAAGAAAATACTTCTTCATTGTGTTTGTGGGTTCGAGCAGCAGGCAGCAGTTCTAACTAACTTTCTCGGGCAGCAGTCCTAACCAACTTTCTCTTTAGTTACTGGTTAAGTAACATTTCTGTTAAGGAGCTGGCTAAGTTACAGATTCTGTAACATACAGATCCCACTTAGCCAGCTCCAGATTGGTTAGCTAGCTACCAAACAAAAACAATTGCACGATTTTTCTCCTATGCAGGACAGGTGTGGTGCATGCATTGGGTACGTATGTTACAGAATCTGTGAGGTAGACAGGTCCTTCTGTTAAGTCCTCTAAGTTAACCTTATAATTCTTTCATATAAATAATATTCATATACTATTCATACGAGAGAATTATAAGATACATATATGTAACTTAACATTACCTTTCTGTTAATAGTAATGTGTTATAACCATTTATTGACAAAGTTCACGAGCGATGATACGAGTCAGAAATTAAATTTTTTTAGTTTGAATATAGGAAAAAGATGATTGTGATTGCAATCTAATAAATTTAAACTGGTCCGAATCCCAAAATAACATTTGAGTGCTTCTGAAAATCCAATGGATATAAATGTGGAGTACTGGCTCACTTTTGAAAGCTTTTTCTGCGAAAGAGCAGTTTTTGTATATTCCGAGTGGTACTCAATTGGGGCCACGTGATTTTATCTGAAGTATTGAATATTGCAGTAAATGATCAAATCTGATTTCACTCAAGTCTGTGTCCCAGGCTCTGCAATCGACAGATTCTGTTTTCTGAACATGAGACCATTATAATATCTATAGGGATACTGTTTCTCCCTGTTGATGGCAACTCTTTTGATTATTTTCTGGGAGAGTTTTTGACTTTAACAATCGTGCTTCACTGTTGTTAATGGATCAAATCATTGATTTCTTTTACTCTTGCGAGCACTTGTCTTTTTGTTTTGAACTTTTAACCGTCATTTTATTAAGGAGATTTCTTTTATATAGAGGGAGGGAAGGTTAGGCTAAATCATAGATGTTGTAACTTAGAACTCATTCTAGCACGAATATCGGGGTGGAGCTACTTTTTCATTTTAGTTAAGCTGTAAGTTATATAAGTGACTTATCCATAAATATAAATTTGTGTATGCCTGATGAGTAGGTTTATTTAATTAATTAAGTTATGTGAATTAGTGAGTTTCCTGATGGTTTGCCACATTTTTTTATTTTGGTTTTTCAATTTCTACCAAATACTCCTTTGGACGAGAGAAGGCTATTTTAGTGGGTCATTGATGTTTATCTTTTATGGGATTCATATAACATGATTGGCTGAGAGCATGCCACCTCAACCGCCTTTGGTCATATTTGTATTGAAGTGTCCGTAGTTTTTAGGCTGTTGAAAAAAAAATTATAATTATGAAATAAAAATTAATAATATAATGTAAATATAAAATTTAAATAATAATTTAAATAAAATTATTAAATATATAATAAATTTTATATTATATAAATAAAAGTTTATATTAATATAATTTTTAAATTATAGTAATTAGTGTTTATTAATTAATTTAATACTGAAGTTTTGAATCTAACTTTAATTTTAAACACACCCTTACATAAGTTCTTTGCATCATTAGTAATATGCAAATGCTTATCTCTATTTTTTTGCGTTAGAAAACGCTTTTTTGTAACAATTTTGTTTTTGTTGTTACCATGACAAACTCATATCTTAAATACATGTGTTCTTTCAAAATTTGTTACCAACGATGATTTTGTTATTAAAAACATCAAGAAAAAACAATTTTGAGCATTGTAAGTAACACTAAATAAAAATAGGTGGATACGTAATTTAGGATCATAAGGGAAAAAAAATTCCATTTTAAATTAATTTTGAGAATATTGAAGTAGCCGGCCTTGCAATAAATAATTTTATGTCTGTCTCTAATATTAGTTAAAGCTCCATGTAATTTAATACAGGTGGTTGGTAAAAGATTAAATGCATAAAAATATTAGATTGGTTGATAGGGACATTTTCTTTTTTGCTTTGACCAAAAAAAAGAAAAAATGGGAAGAATAGTTTAAGCTTTGAATAAATAAGCTTCTCGAGTTGTTTAAAATTCCTCTCAATTTTCTCTTTCTGCCCACTTGATTCTTCTTTTCATAATTTGGAAGTTGTTTAAAATTCCTCTCAATTTTCTCTCTCTGCCCACTTGATGGAATATCTGACCACTCAACCTTTTTTTCTCGACGCCCAGAAGCACTTCGAATTTCCAACTTTAACGCGTCTGTTTAAGCGTGTTCAGCTATAGTTGCTTTCTGCTTCTGCTTCTGCTCCTGCTCTGTTCATCTTTTTCTTTTTGCCTCCGTTAAAGTTGAGTCCTCCTTTTACCCCTTCAAAAACACAGAAAAGATATTCCAATGGGTTCTTTGGTGGCTCTCACCTCGGTCTAAGTGTTTAAAGCGTATTGCTTTTTCTTCGTTCTTTCAACACGTTCATTATCGTCATCATCACCCTCATATCCTTATTTGCTCTCCTTTTGTGCTTTTTTTTTTTTTAATTTGGGATCGCTTAAAAAAAAACATTTGCCCTTTACTCCCACCATCATCAGCTTCATCTCATCATTTTGTAGTTCTTTCTGCAGATGGAATCTGTGAAACCCTCGGCTGTGACTCCGGCGAAGAGTAGACTAGCACGTACGTTTGCGAAAGTGCTTCACATACGAGCAGTCACCGGCGTGGCTCCGGTTGACGGAGTTGATAAAGTTAAGGATAATACAGTAAAGCCTAAAGATAAGTTCAAGGATGATCATCAGGCTGCTGGCGTTGCAATTAAGCCGCCTAAAGTCAGTTGGTCTCAGCTATTCGGCAAAGAAGATACAGAGCTCGAATACAGAATATCCCTGGAGGCTTTTCTTGCTAAATTATTTGCTAGCATTTCAACCGCTAAAGCATCTTATGTTCAGTTACAGCATGCACAGTCTCCTTATGATGCCGATGGGATTCAATCTGCTGATCAATTGGTGGTTTCCGAGCTTAAGCTTTTGTCCGAATTGAAGCAGTGTTACTTGAAAAAACAGTTTGATTTTTCGCCGGAGAAAACAATGGTCTCAGCTGAAATTCAGGAGCTGAAGTCTCTTTTGAAGACATACGAAATCATGGGGAAGAAGTTGGAATCTCAGTTGAAGCTCAAGGATTCGGAAATCATATTTTTGAAAGAGAAGTTGGAGGAATCGAATAAACAGAACAAGGCATTAGAGAAGAGAATGAATCAGAGCGGGCAATTGGTTATGCCGGACAATGTTCATCTATCAGGGCTGAGTCCCAGCCACTTCAATACAGTTCTTCGGCACACTGTTAAATCCATCAGGAGCTTTGTCAGGCTGATGATCGATGAGCTGAAATCTGGTGGTTGGGATATTGATGCCGCGGCCAATTCAATCCAACCCAATGTGGTGTATTACAGAGCTGATCACAAATGTTTCGCATTTGAGTCCTTTGTTTGCAGGGAAATGTTCGACGCATTTCACTACCCCAATTACTCTCCGGCAAAACAACATCAACAGCAGCAGCAACAGCAAAGACAACAGCTCTTTTTTCAGAGATTCAATGAGCTAAAACCTGTGAAAGCGAAGGAATTCCTTTCCAGGAAGCCTAAATCATCATTCGCAAAATTCTGCCGCGCCAAGTATTGCCAAGTGATTCACCCCAAGATGGAGTCAGCATTCTTTGGCGATTTGAGTCAAAGAAATGTAATAAATTCCGGTGAATTTCCAGACTCTGCATTCTTTTCCTCGTTTGCAGATATGGCAAAGCGAGTTTGGCTTCTGCATTGCCTGGCATTTTCATTCGATCCCGAGGCTTCAATCTTTCAAGTGAACAAAGGGTCTCGGTTTTCAGAAGTGTACATGGAAAGCGTAGCCGAAGAAGCATTCCTTAGTTCGTCCGAAAATCCTCAGGAATCATCTTCACTATCATCATCATCAGATTCAGCAGAACCTCGAGTGGCATTCACCATTGTTCCAGGTTTCAGGATTGGTAAAACTGTTCTGCAGTGCCAGGTCTATCTCTCCCCAGCTCGAAATGAATCATAGCCGTTGGTCATGGGGGCCTCACAGCACGAATCATACATTGATTGATCTGGGGAGGGCCTCTGTGGCACTGTCCGTTAAATGTTTAGATTAAATTAAGATCAGGCAAATTGGGTTGTTGTGTTGTTGTGGGGATTATGAAAAAACATAAAAGAAATGCTACCTGGGATTTTTTGTCTCTTTGTTTATGTGAAAGCGCTTAGTAGCAGCGGTGGTAGTAGCAGTAACAGACCGTTGAATAATTATTTATTACCTTTTATATAAATTTGTAAGGGACACAGCCTCTGCCTCCCTCCCAATTTTGTTAATATTAGGCTAATGACAGAGGGATGTTAGCTGTTTTGCACTATTAACTTTTATTTGTTTTTTTTTAATGTTTTTGTTTATTTTAATGTACATAATTAATATGTATTATATTTACCTATTAGATGTAGGTGGGATGTTTGATGTTATTTTATAATTTTGTATACATTATATGGCTTTGGATGCTTTGGACCTTTTTTTGAAAAAAAATAAAAATTGGGTAGATCTCTCTTGTCTTGTTTGAAAAAAGGATCAGGAATATTCTTTGCTAGAAAGAGCATCGCAGTGATGGGATCTTGACTGCAATTCTGTGATATGATTCCTTATATATAGATAGAATCTGCTTTTAACTGCACACACGAACACACACGCAAACATAATGTATATGTATGCGTATTTTTACGTAGATATATTTCAATTCTAATATAATATAGTATTTGATTGCTAATTTGCTGTGTTACAATGTGTAATCAATGACATTCATAGAAAAATAAATTTTTTGTCACATTAATAACTTGCCAAATCATTGTGCGGTCATAGTGATTTTTGTTTTTTTTTTTTTGAGGAATAGTATGAGGGTTTTCTTAAATTATATTTATTGTAATTTATAATCAGATTTTTCAGTATAAAAATAAATAAGAGAATACAACCAGTAGGTGAATTTTTATTTGGCTGTAAAATTTTTTATTATTTTATTTTTCATTCAATTAATTAAAATATGTTACATTAATTTGTACTAAAATTTGAACTGTAATATTAATCCATTTTTTTTTAATTAACACAAAATTTTGATGCAATTTGATCCGAATTCTTTGTTTGTAAATAAAAAAAATTGTGTCAAATATACAGATTTCTTTTTTTTCGTAAATTAAATGACTGCAATCAGAATAGGATCATGGGTGGAATTTATCCTATAAACCGGCTTTATAAGGAAGAAGAAGAAGAAGAAAAAAAAGAGAGCGTATGAGTTCATAAATTCAATTAATTTTTATGTTTCTACTACCCATATACATATGATTTAGATACTAATAATCGCTTGAGATAATTTATTAATTTAAATATTATTGCTTGAAATAACTACGAGTTTCTTCTCTCTTAGATGATTGATGACGTTGTTAGTTCCGATGTTAAATAATTGAATATTCTCGAACATGCATTGTTCTTTTTTGCATTAAGTGTATTTTATTGGAGACACAGACGCTTGAGATATGAAACATCAAAACGTGCATCGAAGTGCAAAATGTTTCGTTGAGTCCGCAACACTCTGAATTGCAATATTGCCCATAAATGAAATTATAATAAAACTTACGGGTCTAGTCTAGTGTTTGCGGTTACATATTTTATAGTGTGTGACCAACGTGGCTGATTATCATTGACAGTTGTGAGCCCCACAACAAAACTTTTCCAATAAAAACTCGTCAGGTGATCAGTCCTACGTCATTTATTGTGGGACTTCACGTACTAAACCGAATTTCTTAAAAAAGCTATTTGTATTTGGGCCCACCAAATGTACAAACCTACTTTATTAAATTTGGTCGGTCTCGCAGAGGCATGTGATGCCAAAATAAAACGACACTTATCACTCTGTTTCTTTTGCTTGCAAGGAGGGGATTTGTTTCTTGTGCTTGCAAGCATCACCCGACCGAATGTGGCCCTCTTTCACCATAAAAAATCTAGCGACGAATAGTAATAGCACTAATTTTCCAATTTGTTTTCCGAAAGTAAATTAAAAAGTTATAAAAGTAAAGGATGATGTAGGAAACATGAGTAAATTGTTCGATGAAAATCTAACGGTCGTAAGAATATAAGATAATAAAATTATTTTATTTTCACAACCGTTAGATTTTTATTAAATGATTGTAGAAAAATTATGTTTCTTATATCATCATATAAGATAACTAGAGCTAAAAATATATTGATATTATTATTGCTTCCGCTCATTAGGTCGTAAATTTTGCGAACATTATCTAATGTTGTCGCAATATCTGTCGTTTAAGAATAAGAACCTTTTGTTATGTTGTGTGGTATCATTCACAAAATATTATATTGCAAATGTGCCTAAGAAAACAGGCAATAATATTTACTTTAATATTTCAATCTCTCCCCCTCCCAACACCCAACCTCCCACAAACCCAAAAAAAAAAAAAAACAAAAGCTAGCACTAGAAGACTTTATATTACTTCCAACATGGAAGTCTGTTTTATTAATAAATTATAACAAAATATGAAAAACATCGTCTAAGTGTTCAATGTCAAATGGTATTGGTACTTCAATATGCTCATACATCAAAATTAAGGGGAAAAAAAAAGGAAAATTGGAAGTTGAAATTAGGAAGCAATGAATCTTAAGATAACATATCCTTTTTCAAAGCATTAACAATCGTGGTCCAAATTATTCTTCAGAATCAGCCACGTTTATTTAGGTAGCATTCACAATTGGAAAAATGGCTTTTCCTTCTTTCCTTTTCTTCCGCTGATTTGGAGGAATTAATTTCGTTAAAGTGGTGCTGTTTTGTGCAGTTTATATTATAGCCAAGTGTTAGATTTAAATCAATATCATGGAGATGGGAATTTCGCTATATTTCAACATCAAATGTGACGGCCTTCCTCACAGTCAGTTCACAATTGTTTTCTCCTTAGAGGCTGGGCGGCTTCAATTTATTTGATTTTTTTTTTAATTCCCAAAGGAGACAAATTATGTGGGTCTTTTTGGGAAATCACACCTTTGGGCGCAAATACGTGTTAGCCCTTTTTAAAGTGAGTTTTGGGCCCAATATTTCATAGCTCCAAACAACTGTAATATATTAACAGTTAACTGATATGAATTAAAAAAAAATTGATATGTTTTGCCATCAATTATGCTAATTACTAAATTGACCATCCAAAACACTTGGATGAAAATTTTGGAAAATTATTTGGGGAAGTATGTTTAGTAAGAAGAGCATTTTAAAAGGACCCACATAGGAGCATGAAGCTCAAATATTTTGGTGGTACAAGAAGCAATTGATTAGCTGATATTTAAGTTATCTGGTTTGATCATCTAGGTCCTGATAGAATTGATGTCATGATTAAGATTATAAATCCACCTGGATTTAAAAAAACTGGCCTTTTTGGGGTGTTTCAACTTGGACAAAATTCAAGAGGCTCAAACTGTAACGCGTTCCAAGTTCATCAAACCCTCCATGATTTAGGCCAACATTGACCCACAAAGCCTTGTACTCAAATTTTCCCTGCAAGCCTGAGTTAAGACATTTGCTCCCGCAAATGAATTCGAAAATCACAAACTCGAAAAATTTAAATATGCATGTAAACATTCAATTCCCTTGGCTTTTGGAATAATGCTTTTCTTTCTTTCTTACAAACTAAAACTCTGTTTGATCTTTTAGCACTTTAACCAAGTAATTAAGTAGGAAAAACTTGCTCAAAATACTCTTTGGATAATAGTACAAAAGTTTCTTTTATTCCAATAATTACCACTCACCGTATTATTAAAAAGCTTAGCTATCCTAACCATATTAATGCCCTTTTGTTGTTCTCAAGTAACAATCCAACAATTCAATCGTACGCTTCCTGGCAAGAATTCTCAGAATGATCAAATGTATTATGTCAACTATATAATAAGTAGATGATATTTTGATATATGTATATTTATTTTGAAAAACTACCATGTAAGTAGTGGATATATTAAATTTAATTATACATACTATTTATATATTAATTGATTGCATTATCTATGATGTATTCTAGAATTCCTACTAGAGAAAAGTCATGAAACTTAAAAACTGGGGTAAAAGAAAAAAAAGGCTATAAGTGCTGAAGCTGAAGCTGTCTTGATGTAAATACTTAAATACAAGCTTGTGCTTTTTCTGCTTAGGATTATTTAGATTTGCCAACTCCGGTTCCTAGATCATAAAGATGCTCTGTTGCTCTAAAACAGCGCACAAAAGGAAGAAAAAAAAAAACAAAAAAAACTTCCCTGTCAACAATAAAAAGGAAAAAAAAAAAAACTTTGGCTTGCATGTGCCAACCTTGTGTCATTTTTAGCGGATAATTTTCTCTGTCTCCTATCCATTGAGGTTGATCTAAAATACGCGCCAGACTCATTAAACAGAACCAATGAAATCTAACTTTGTCTTTGATAAATGTCAAGAAAGATCGATATGATCATGGTAAATAACCAAATATAGAGCAAAAGTTTTAGTTTAATGCATCATTGTATATGTTGTACACATGCCGAACATCTACACTTCCTAAGTGATGATATTTCTACGAGATCTCATCTTGCTTAATATTAACCCTTTTTAGATATCAACGAAGTAGATGTAACAAAGGCAATACAACAAACAAAGAGAATCAACGGCCGGTTGAGAGGCTTAATCATTTTTTGAAAGATAACTCTTTTCATAGTAGCCGCCTGATAAAGTATCTTATCCCACTAGACAAGAATCCAATCAAGTAAATAGGCTTGTCAAATCTGTAATTAACTTGTAAATGTGTTACCATTCTGTGTTGCTTATGCTCAAACCGTGCTTGGAAAGTGAAACAAGAAATTAAAGACATGGCTGTAGCACTAGAACTCATGATCATGATCTTCATCATGAACCTTTGTGCTACAAATGCCACCCAATCAACAGCACACAACAACACTTCTTGGCAAAACAACCAAGGCTCTGCACAAGAGAGCTACAATTTTGTCGACGGATCCCATGTCAGAACCTTACTTGTACGTAACGGTGCCTCAAAGAGCTACCCAAAATTTGGTTTCGGGTTTTTGAGAAATGGTACAACCGATGAGATCTTCTATCTCGTGACGGTCAGATTCGTGGGAGAGATCACATCCTCCTCTAATCATCAGAACCACCCGCCGGTTATTCTCTGGTTCGCCAATGGACAATCCCCTGTCAAAGAGAATGCCACACTTGAGTTTACTGCAGATGGTGATTTGATCTTGAAAGATGCAGATGGTACCCGCGTTTGGTCTACAGAAACCTCAGGCAGCAATGTTACACGCATTACTTTAGATGGAAATGGAAACTTGAGACTTTATGATGCTAAAAATCGACCACATTGGATCTCATTTCTTCATCCAACTAACACATGGCTGCCAGGACAGCGCTTGCATGTTCACAAAATGATGGCTTCTACAAATTCGACTACCAGTCTTTCCCAAGGCAAGTTCATCCTAAGTCTATCTCCCAAAGGCATTGAAGTTTTTCTGAATATGAGTACTGTAAAAAGATTTCAAACCATTCCATACCGAAATTATTTGCTGAATATGAGTTCCGCTGTACTCAATAAATCTGCCATTCTTGTATTCAATAAATCCGGCAGTCATATCACCTACGAGGTCGCACCAAGGTCAAAATTTCACTACATGAGGCTGGAACCAAATGGGCACCTTAATATTTATCAGCTTGATAATGGGTACTCAGACAATGCTGACCTCTCAAGAGATGAACATTATGGGGACTGTATTTACCCCACTAAATGTGGCAATTATGGGGTCTGCTCTAATGGCGAATGCACTTGTCCTGGAAGTTCAAGTTATTTCAAGCAGTCAAATGATAGTGGGAACGGCTTTTCCTGTGCCGAAGTTACTCATTTGTCTTGCCAACTCAAGCATCTTCAAAGATTTTTAAAGCTTGAAAATGTTACTTACTTTGACTTTGTCCCTCATCTCATCAATATAGATGCAGAGGGCTGCCAAAGGGCCTGCCTGGGCAATTGTTCTTGCAAAGCTGCCTTGTTTCGGTACCAAGGAAGTCTCTCAACTGGTAATTGTTCTTTACCAACTGAAATTTATACTCTGAGGAATAGTACCAAAGTGATTTCTGGTTATAATGACATAACATTCATCAAGGTACAATTGCCATCGGATCAAAATAAACTTTCTCTGCTTTTCATGTTGCTATTGTCTGTTTCTGCCTTTTTACTCTTGGTTATTGGAGCAAGTATTTATTTGTACAAGAGATGGCGGGAAGGCAAAAGGAGAGACAAGTCCACTGATGAATCTTCAGTTCATGTAGCCAACCATTTGGTGAAATTTTCATCCAAAGCTATGAAATATGCCACAAGGGACTTTCAGATTAGGCTTGGTCGAGGAGGATCCGGATCTGTTTTTGAAGGGTTGCTTAATGATGGCACTAAAGTTGCAGTGAAACGCTTAAATCCTGGTGAGAACCGAGGCAAGAAAGAATTTTTGTCTGAGGTTGAGACAATAGGCAATATTCACCATTTCAATCTGGTAAGACTAGTTGGCTATTGTGCTGAAAGATCAAACAGATTTCTAGTTTATGAGTACATGTGCAATGGGTCACTTGATAAATGGATTTATCACAAAGACCGAATGCAAACTCTTTCTTGGGACATAAGAAAGAAAATTATTTTTCAGATATCCCGGGGACTAGAGTATTTGCATGACTACTGTAATCCAAAAATCATTCACTTTGACATCAAACCTCAAAATATCCTCCTGGATAGAGATTTGAATGTCAAGATTGCTGATTTCGGATTAGCCAGATTGATTGCTCAGGATCAATCTCATGTGTCAACAATGCCAAAGGGCACTCCAGGGTACATGGCTCCGGAGTTAACAAGAGGAAACAGTATCACTGCAAAGATTGATATTTACAGCTTTGGAGTTGTAATCTTAGAGATCATTTGTGGGAGGAGAAGTTCAGATCCTAAGGGTGGTGATTATTTAGTGGATACGCTGAAGGTCAAGGCAGAAGCGGACCGACTTTGTGATCTAGTTGATGAAAAAAGCGAGGATATGCAAAGTCACAGAGATGAAGCTGTGAAGATGATCCAGATTGCCATTTCTTGCTTACAAAAGAATTTGCATAGAAGGCCTTCTGCATCAATGTTGGTCACGGTCTTACAGGGCTTAACAAAATTGGAACCTGTTACTGACTATGGTTTCTTAAGCTTTGCAGTTGAAGAGGAGACACCCCAAGAAGTCGTTCCAATTCGTTCATCTCCTATCACAGCAGCAACACTATCAGGACCAAGATGATTTGTGCAGATAAGATTGTATTGTATTCTTTTATCAATAGGAAATAATTGCAACCAAAAAAATTAAGTAGCTCCATGATCCATATTGACCATCTGCCCAAACACAGGATCAACACTTGATTTGCGCATTTTGGTTGTTTCATTAGCTAAATAACTTGGTACCTTTTGCAGCTGAAATGTGCATATTCAAACTTAAAAGAATCAAAAAGGTAATCTCATGCACTTTTCCTCAAGCTGTATGTGAGTTGATTGTAAGAAGCATTTAATTTTATCATTTTTAGTTACCAATACTCAGATAGCTTCGGGAAAGGACTAACGAGATGTTAACGGTATTAAGCACTATAATAGCGAGATGAGATGAGAAAGAATGTGAATTCAAAGAGATCGAGACTATCAAATTGACCAGCTACAGCTAGCATTCAAAGGAACGACCACCTTGACTTTGATACCACAGTACTAAAATCTCTCGAGACCTGTAATATTTTAAGGGATGCTAAACCAATATCAAGTCAGATCTAACTGGGTAGAAACATTGTTCTTGTTCTCTTGAATTCAATCAGTATATCCCTCAAGATCGCAAGAACTGCATTCCTTCCCGAACCCCCACAACTTATATTTGTCGTAGATGACAAGAAGAGCAGCACCAATCCAAGCAGGCTCAGGGGCTGAAGCACCCTTGAAGAGAGACTTGACACCTCCGTATTTCAGGATTATAGCGAATGCATCAAGTGAGCTCTCGTACTTGACTCCTTCACCAGATGTCATCATCATTCTTCTATGGACGGTGTCAAATGGATAGGAAGCAAGATAGGCACCTAACTTGATGAGGTAGGCAAAGGTAAAGCAACTAGGAAAATGGGTAGCAAAGTAGCTAGCAAATGTCACTAAACTGAAATAACCAACAGCAAAAGAGATGTCAGGAAGATCAAATAACTGCGTTGAATATTTATGTTCATCAAAACAGTATAAATGCTTAGAAAGCCCCCACCATGGAATTATATCTCACTTATTTTACACTAAAATATTATCAAAATCTGAAACCGTTGATCAGTAAACAAATTTGCTTCTAATTACAAACAAGCAGAGAACAAGATCAAGAAATCTAGACATTTCAACTAAGAATTAGTAATGAACAAGGAAAATCAAACTTCACTCACTCCTCATCTGCCAGCATGTGTATCAATGTCCAATTCTAAACATTTAGTATTTTTGGGAAAATGATTGCAAAAACAAACAGAACAAAAAATAGGTTTGACAACCGCAACTCATTACATGAAGGTATTTGCAGACAATGAACATAGCCTTCTAAGCAATTAGTAAGTTAGAGAGGCAACACATGAATTTCAAAAATAAAACATTGCAGCACTGTTACCATGATTGATAACGAATGTCAATACACAAGCAATAATAATATTTAATGTATACGGATAAACCCTACTATCTATCAAATAATCATCATAAACTATGAAACAAAACAAATCAAATTAAGTTACTGACCTGGGGCTTCAGAGAATCATACGTTCCAAAGTAAAGTCCAGGGTACATAATGATTCCAACGCATGAAATGCTGAAACCACAGTAAAGGCCAAAAATACCATCAGATTTAAATTTCGTTCCGTAGAAATCAAGCAGACCATTGAATTGCCTCACTCTTCCTTGTCAGCCTTGTCATCATTGGCCAATAGGGTATGAGGCACCAGCAGCACCTCCTTGTGCCAAGTTACAGTTAGCCATTTCCAGTGACCATCCTTGCCTTTGTTGAAGTTGAAAAGACTTGAACTAATCCTTGAATGCGAAGTTCAGTTGCCGATACAAAATTTGAATAAATGCGACGTCAAATGAATGAGGAAACTTACATTTTATAGAAAAATAAGTACTCAAACAAAAACATGTAACAATGATAACCTGAGCGGTTAAGCAACGGATGAAATTAGCAGTTTTTCCTTTCCACAAAGAAGCAAAACCCTCATCCTTAATTTTAAGATTCAAGAAATCATAACAGCTCTTGACGGGTTAAGATAGCCTGCCATTCATGATAATCTCATCTTGGTTTTGAATCAAAAGCTTAAGATGCTCTAAGGAAGCAACTGGAAGAACAACTAATCTGACGCTGGCAGCAGAAAAGCTACCATAACAGAAATCATTAGCGAAGCTGCCCTGGTCGTTCTCTGCAGGGGCTTGAATGCAAATAGTTGAGGCAGTTGACGACAAAATAGTAGCCGCACCGACTTTGGGGTATCTGAGTGCAGCATTGGAGTATTTCCCATATGCAGCACGTCTTTGGTACAACGTTGGCCTTTGGAAAGCCCCATCAGAACCCTGGATGTTTTTGGAAAGACTGGAATGAAGGAGTCGTCCAACCACCTTCTGCACGACAGAAGGATGTTGAATCTGATCCACCATTGTGACTTTGACAGCAAAATTGCACAAATTTCAGTAAAAAATGGGGCTGATACAATATGAAATATGAAAATGACTTGTGCATATCTTTCTAATAAACACACCAACCAGCAATAATATTACTAAAATCATGTGAAAATGGAATTAAGTCCACTCAGCAACTACATAAGCATGGTAATACCCCATTCTCTTAAGGGTATTTTAATCTTTTTATTTCTTAGTGATTGTTGTAACTTAATATGAAAAGAATGAGATGCCTTTCCTATTATGAGAGAGAAATAGGCTGAAAAAATATCTTCTTAATTTAATCATAAATAACACATTTGACGAAATTTTATCTTTTAAAATGAATATTTTGTTGAGAGAGAATTGTAGGTAAATTTCAATTCTTTGTTAATTGCTATGAAGAAACATGATTAAATAATTATAGTAGAAATAGAAATTTAAGATTTTACAGAAAATATATTGATTTTGAGTAATTTCCATATGGCTTTAATCTTTGAAGAAACTCAAGTAAGCTCTATTTTAATTCACACCAGCTCGCTATTAATTGCTATTCAATTTATAACAACCACCACAACTAGAAAAAAAATATATGTATTTTTAATACTCTTTAAACCCAACCAGTAGGTTAGAAAAAAATCACAAGGACTTCAGAGAAAACTTGAGAAGGAAGAAGTTTGTTAATATCACTAGTTTATTAATTGATTCCAATTAAAGCTAAGACATGATACCAGTCAAATGGAATTCAAATTATCACTTTCTCGCCAAGTCTTTGTCAGTGAGGCATTTCATCAACCACCTTCTAATTTTATCAAAAATTGACACTAACGTGTCATTGATACCTGGAGAGTAGAGGAGTTGGAAATATCGAGGAAAGTCCAAAGTAAAGATAAGCCAATTTCTATTTGGCCATTTCACTTTCATAAGGTTATTTTTCGGCAGCATCCATAGAAATAGGATTTACTTATTACTTTTCTATGTTGATTGAACATTGTTAAGATAGTTAAGAATGATTAGTTACTATTTCAATTTGTTAGGCTAGTTAATTAGAGTTATGACATGTCAGCTGAGCTTAGAGATAGCAAAAAAGTTTGGATCTAACCTGACTTGTAAAGGACCTGTCTAGGTTCGTGGGTTTTAGGCCTGGTCGATAGCGAATGGGCTAATTATGAGCCGAAAATTTAAAAACTCACAATAGATGAGTCTAAATATGAGTTTATAGAAAAAGAGCATGAGTTTTATATTTTATAAATAAATTTTTTATTTTAGTATTATGGATTTTATATTTTAATTTTTATATATTTTTATATTTGTGTATTTAATTATTAGTCTATTATATATAGTATAATCAATTAATCACCTTTAATTTAAGTGTTCATTTATTTTTTTTTAATTTTAAACTCTATTAAAAAAATTATCTAAGCATAGGCTTTAGGCCCAAGCTCGGTCTGTCTAAGTATAGACGAGTTTTTGAAAGGCTTAGACCTACTGTCAATAATTTGGGTCTGAGCCTGAGCTTGAAAAAATTCGGCCCAGGCCTTTAAATTGGCATTCCCAGCTGAGCTAGTATAAGTTAATTATACTATTAGTAGTTTGTTAGTACACGCTGCTCAGCTCACGAATGCTTTACTCATCCATATTGATTCTGGAATATTCAAGAATCTTGTATAAATATAATTATAATCAGCTAAAAGAAGTGTGATTCAGTTTTATTCACCAAATTCAACTCTTAGTTGCTCTATGTTCTTTCCTTCATTTTGTCTCATTTTCTCATTTGCCAAACACTTTTGGAAACTTTAACTAACATGACTATGAAGCTAACATGTTGATTAGCACACAACATTTATGTTAGGCTTATTAGCTCCTAATTAATCTTAACAATGTAACACCATGGTCAAAAATAGAAGTTAAAACAACTAACAACATATATATGATCAATGTTACAAGTAACAAGAAGAAGATGTTGCATATATCATGCAATAGAACTATAAATTCGACACCTGATTAAACTTTTTCAGCGATTTGGAGGGAGTAAAATGAAAAATAACACATTCTAATTATTAAACAAACATTCATTATTTTATTTTTTGTAGGAGTACTAAATTAATGTTGAGTCTAGTTGCCGATGGAAGGGCTTGGATTTGACTGCTGCAAAATTCGGTGGTCACCTGCAGCCTCGGGAATTCCCATAGTATAAGCCATTTCATAACCAAATCGTCTACCAAAAGAAATCGGTGTCGTTTTGCCCTTTAAAACAGGAACCTTCATTGCCTCCATGCTCAAGATTTTTCTACCTGCACAAGAAGGTACATAAAACATAACAGTAACAAGCACAAAGACAACTGCAATTTTGCTCAGAGAGACCATATTTTCAAAATAATTCTTAGGAAAGAAAATGAGATCTTGTAGAGGATGACTAGTACTGATTTATTTATGCCACAAGTTACTTCACAAATGTGAGTACATAAGTATTTATAGAGGACAATAAACAGTATATCTGGTGAATGTAAATGTGGGTTAGGTACATTTGAACCAGCAGCTGTCTGCAGGTATATTTTCCCAGCATTTTCATGCATGTATTAAGTCTGCTAAATTATTGAAAACGATGAGCAAAACATATATAATGGGATAGAGAAAGCAAACTGATCAATAATGGCTGCGACTAAAACTGATCGAATTATTTGACATTTTCTTATTTTGACTCAATAGAAGTTGACATATTAGTTAATAATTGTCTTTTTTTTTAAAAAAAAAACATTTTATTAAGATTTTGTTGTTAACGTATGTCTTTAAAGTTTGTACTAGTAGAGAAACTGCATCTTTTTGGCTGGCCACCGATTTTAAAGCAGAATGGTAAAAAAAATTAAGACAAACAGAAGGCAGTTACTTAAACAACAAACAATTATAATGCAACTATTAAGTCTACTGTCAGCCATAATTATCTTTTTTGCCAGTTATTTTATAATAATCTACTGATATTTATAATCATAAATTTACTAGAACCTTCTAAACCAACTGTTTAATGGCATAGTCGGGATAGTTAGGCCCAGATGGACTAAGTAATCTTTCAAATAATTGGAAACAAATCAACTTCCATAATATAGAGAAGAAGACTGGAAAACCTCAAGAATTAGGCGGGAGATGTGACCAATACAGGGACGGAATTATGTACGGCCATTCGAGCAAAATAAAAAAAAGAAAAATTTGAATTGAAAATTTACGAACTTCTAAATGTATTTTAAGTTTAGGCCTACCCAGGTTCATAGATATGCACAGAGGTTTTGTGTTGTAGTCTACTAAGTTTTAAAATCTATATATATATATATATAATGTTTCAATGATCAAAATTTTTAAAATCTAACATTAGTAGTTTCAATGGAGTAATTATTTCTTCAAAAGGGAAAGCATTGAATTGTTTTCTTATAATTATTGACAAAATATAGTTCAACGGTTAAAATCATTATTATACCATAAAATTTGTACTTTTGTTAAAAAAAATTATTTTTAAGATTATCATATATAGCGATGATTATGAACAAGAGTAATAATAAGGTGATGCCTAAAAATTAGGCTTTCCTAAAATATAAGCATAACTTAAAAAAATTAGAATCTCAGCATAATTATTATTGTTGTATTAATATATAAATACTTAAAATTTGCAGCCTTCCTACATGGAAGACCCTAAGAGTATAACTAAAACTCTCATAGTTTAACTTTTCAATACTTATTTGCTTATTTATATGGGAAATAAAAGAGTAAAAAAATTAGTTATATCTCAAAAGACTATTCGAATGAAAATAAGTTCATATTATTTTGATCAAACTTTTTTTTCCACTAAAATAATAACAATTGTAACACATCTCTCTCTCTAAGAATGAAAAGATAAAATATAATATAATATTAAATTGAAGATTCAAAAAGATTATTTAAGTGAAATTTTCAAATGAGATTGTCTTTCTCTCTCTTCAATATCTGAAGAATTTCAATCGAAGAGCCTTTTGGAACATTTTTTTAAAAATTTATGTTCAAATAATAAATAAAATCTTATTTGAAATTTTTTTTAATGATATTTGTGACTGCCTAATTGGCTTAGTGCTAAAGCCGGCCCTGTTCTGCCGCTGCTCACCAAGCCATTTAGAAGTGGTTTGCGTCAAAAAGTATTTGATGGGTCACATGTGCATAAAGTTATAAGCAACCATGTCAATTCTAGGCACTGTTTGGAGTTGATGAGGGGATTTCATGTTCAATGGATCGACTATTTATGTAAAGCACTTTTAATACTCAATAGTCATGTATAGTATTGCTTTTGGAAATGCTTATGTCGATTGCGTAAACAGCTTTACAAATTGCTAGGCTGCTGCAGACGTACGGTATACATAATGCTCATTGTTGATGAATATGCAAAACTCTTTAGTTAGTGGAGGCCAAACACATCATATCGATGAGTGATGATATAAAAGTTTGAGACTTAGGGGTGTGATGATCGTACCACTTACGCTATTATATCTCTTTTATATACATTCAATACAAATTTATTAGTATAGATTTTTAATTAATTATAGTAGTAATAATTAAAATAACGAGAAAAGTATTAAAAATGCAATATATAACTTTTATTGAATGATCTTATTAAAACAGGGAGCCGCGCAAATGCTTTGTGGACCATAAGATCTTATTAGAGGGATCGAAAGAGAACAAGAGATTAGTGGTAAACAATAAAGAAGAAACATTAAAAAAAATTAATTAATTTTTCTTTGCTCAATCATTACAAAATGATATTAATTGTGTTTTACTCCTTATCAAGAATAATTAATAAAAAAAATGAGAGATCAGTTATAAAAGAATACAACGAATAATGAAAGCAACATAGCGGACAATGGGATGAAAGTAACAGTGGCTAATGCCCAATTCCAGGACTTGGCACAGATTCTACTAAAATTCGATGATCATCAGTTTAAGCCATGGCATGACCATAAATATCGCTTGAAGTAGGAGTTGAAGTGATGCCTCCTCCAAAAGCACTTAATTGAAAGCTGTTTTTCGAAGAAGGAATAAGCTGATGATCAAACTCCTTTTCTAGGCTTCTGAGTTTTCGGGCTTCCAAAGGTTCAACACTGCATAGTAAAACAAAGATGAAACTGGCCAATATATAATTGACACGAGCCATATTTAGAATCTATGTCTAGCTAACTAGGCTTCAATAATGGCCTATGTGTATACGGTATATATATGACAATAATATATGTAACTCATAGTTATAATGATAAACACAAGTAGATCGAGTTGGCTTAGTCATAGTATCAGCTATTTCAAATAGTACAATTAAAAGCATATATGTTTTGTCAAAGCTTGGAAGTGCTTTTGCTCAAGCCTGCTGCTTGATATTGGATTTGAGCTTGGAAGTGCTTTTGTAAAGTACATAAGGAAGACCAATTAATTAATTAGGCTGCCGGCCGCTTCTATTCACGCGATTTGTAATTATATTGTTCATGTATTTCCAAATATCAAGTTCAATTCAGCCTTATTCAAAAAGACAATTTTGACCACAATCGATCGACAGTTGTTATATTATTCAGAATAACATTTGCAATTGTATCGGTTTCTGATCGAGTTTCCCATTTACAAATTTTTAGTTGATTGTCTTATACATAATGACTTATGGTCTTCAATCTGTCTAATGTTTTCTTTTGACCAAATCCATTAAGGCCAAGAATGATTTTGTTTTTTTTGCTGTGCTACATTGCATAACATATTTGGTACTTCTTGAAGCAAGTCAAGTTTCTTAATGGTTAATAACCGTACAAATGAAAGACTCGAACAGTAACTATATATCATTGGTTCTTGTTTTCCTTTGTATTTTTGCTTTAGAAGTTGGTATTTAACCACTCAACGTTATCAACTGATTGTAAATTGTGGCAATTGGCATGGCCGGGGGCCGACTTTATTATTTCGTGGAAGTAGTGTCAGCTTAATGTCAAAAGGGTAACTAAACTTTCCACCATCGATTCTCAGTCGGTGACTTGGTTGTCAAATTTCTAAAAATAATTAACCGATTTGTTATAATGGAACATGACGAATTCAGACCTGACATAATAGCAAGTATTTGTTTGGAGCCTTCCTCTATATATATTGCTTAATAATTTTCTTCTTCTTTACAATAGAAATAATGACCAAACCCTTTTTTTCTTTGCCGAAATAAATACTTTTTCTCTTTTATACACGTTTTAAACACAAGAACCTCCTTTGATCTTAAAGCAATGTTAAACAACCAATATAGTTTTTTAGGACAATTTAGTTTTTTTGTAATAGACAATCTGGCAGTTGAAAAATATATAAATGGACTAAAACACTAATTTAGAAGTAGTAAAAATTGATGTTTAATAAAAGATTACTAATGCCGGGGAGGTTTTGTTGTCTTTTGAAAAATAAGTGGAAAATAGTTAACTTGGTCAAAGAGGGGTTTTAGTTGTATTTCTTTTGCTCAGTAGCACTAGTTGCTTATGAGAAAAATAAGTGGAAAATAGTTAACTTGGTCAAAGAGGGTTTTTTTTGGGAATTATAAGAAATTATTGCTCGGATTACAATTTATATTATATAAAATTACTATTGATGCTTACAATCACACAATTGTTTACTCTACTCATATTTTGTAAAGGAGAAAACTACCTCTATTTAATTATAAAAAAATTGAAAAGGAAAATTAAATCTTCATAATTACTTTTATGGGAGTTTGAACACTTACTCTCATACAAGTGCGCTCTCATTAGGCCAAAGGGCCATTGGTTTACGAGCATTACAGTTGGAGCAAGGATGGAAGGAACTCTGTAGACCTCGAAAAAAAAATAAAAAAATAAGGAACTGAAATGAATTTTAATAATTTCTACAGCCTACTCAGGTTAATAGTTTCCCCATTTTAGTCCTTGCTGTTGGCCATCTCAGTTTTATCGATTTTATGTTATAATCTACTCTTCATGATGTTCGCAACGACCCCCCTCAAACCAGAATCCTGATTTTCCCACTGCTTATGAGGATAACGCAACACCACCATTCTTGCGTTTGCTTCCGCTTTACAGTCAAACATTATATTTTAGGCATATATCACATTTATCTGGATACGAGTGTGCATTTCACGTCACTAGCAATTAGAAGCTTAATTGATTGCAAGCTTTTGACTTCCTTACGTAGGCAGATGCATTTTGAGTAAAAGGCACTTAGGTGAATCTAAAGACAAATAATATTGCTTGTCTTTATAAATATATAGTCGCGAGTCAGGATGCTTCTATTTCAGTGATTAATTTCTTGCATTTTTGGAGCTCTCTCTTTGCTTTTGACTGTGAAATATGACAAGAGCACTTGAACAATTGTCTAAAGCGTAAATACAAAGTGGAGGACAGTGATGTTTAGTTTGAGGAGTTGCTAAATAACAAAGATAGTGATCTTCCATATAAAGACCTTTTTGGAGTCTGAATTTCGTAGCCATTGTGGTCTAGACTATTTGCTTTATTCGTCTATTATTAATTTTTTTTTCATAAGTTTCTCCTACTAGGTTACTCAAATACGTAAGAAATTTAAAATTTGAAGGAAAGAAATAAGGACTCGATAAGACACCTAATAGTTCAGTTAGGAGGCTGCCCTTTTCATTGATTTAATTTGTTTCATTAGATTATGGAGCTACATATATATATCTTATTTGACTATAAATATCTGACAATTGCACTGGACAAATTGCTTAAAGTTCCGTTTGCTATTGTTGTTTGATAATTATTTGGTATTTGAGCCTGGCAAATGTAGGCATAATTTTGAAATTTAAGGTACTTCGCACCACAATTGATTATTATTTTATTAAAATAATTACTTTCAACTTATATTTCACAACGAAACTTCTACTTTAACGATATCGTGACTTTCAGTCACAATACCATAATAACAAACCGAGCCTAAAACCATTATAAGATGTTTTCGTTTGCGCTCGTGGGTGTAAAATTTTTCCTCTACTGAATTTGACACACTTCTCTTTCTGAAATGAATTATAGATGATTCAATGCTTTTTTCTTTTTTCTTTTTAACTCTGTTACTTCACAACTGTTGATTTTCTCACCGAATCGTTGTCCCTTTAAATTATACTCAAGGCTAAGTTATACGGATGAGCTTCATCTAGGTGCATGGGTCCTATAGATCTCTGATTGGCTTTCCTTGTCAATCTTACATGCTTTTGAGTAGAAGTCACTTTTTTTGATTGAATTGTGTCAAATTCTGTTGTACTGATTAGTTCAACTGACTGGTCAGCTTCAATCCTTGCATTTAGTCATTAACAAAATAGTGTTAGTAGTTTTCTTCCCATCTTTTACCTATTTCATCTCTAGAAACTTGTTAAATTGATGGCAGTTTTGTTGGGGAAAATATCTCACATTGACTAAGTATTGAACTTAGTTAAACATATAAGACTTGTACAACCTTCAACTCATGAGTTAACTTTTAGGTTGAGTTAGACCATTGACTTCTATATAGTATCAAAGCCACACTCACATGCACTAGTAGTCCCGCACTACCTTATCATGTGACAAGAACCACTAAAAAAGATAGGCCTGTATGTGAATTGAACTTGGATTAATATAAGAATTGGACAACTCTGAACCCTTGAGCTAGAGCGCTAGTTGACAATTTTCATCTTAAAAAATTAATTGTTCCAAGGGAAAATGACATTAACATTCTCAAGATGTGAGGAAATGGTGATGTAGATCCCCAAATTTTTAATAGGGACTACCAAAATCTTTTTTTGACTATAATATCATTTAATTTTATAAACTCAAAAAAATTAAATCCAATGCTTTATAATCAATAGAATATAATATTAAAATAAATGTAATGGCATGTGAATTTTAAAATAATTTCACAATTTTAAAAAATATTTTACTACTTTAAAATCTTAAATTATATCAAACTAAATTTTATAATAAATAGAAACATAATATTAAAATAAATATATAAATATATAAATTATTTTTAATATTATATAAAATAATTTTAATATTATTAAAACATAAGATATATTTTATTAATTGTAAAATCAATTTAACTCAAAGACTTATTAAACTATTTAAATCATATTTCTATTAATTAAAAATTTTAAAGTCAATTATTTAGTTACTATATAAAAGGGATATTAAGATAATAAAGAGATTTCGGTGTTATTTATCTAAAATTTGGGGTCTCCATAATATATTTTTAAATTTTACGAGTGCAGTTATCATTTTCCCTTAATTTCAATTCCAAAACCATTAAAGATACAATCAAGCTCCCCATAAACTCCTTCGACTCCAACAAATTCCATAGACTTTTAAATATTTTTCAAAAATAATTTTTATTTAAAATAATTTTTATTTAAAGTAATTATTTTAAATTGTAAAAAGTAAAAACAATCATATCTCAAATGGTTCTACTTCGTTCTTTAAGGTTGTGTTTGGTTTCAAGAAAGGGAAGGAAAGGAGACGAGACAAAAGGAGAGGAGTGGAGAGGTAATGAGAGAAGAGCAGTGCAAAAATTAATTGCTATTGTTTGGTTTCACATTAAATTTGAAAGGAAAAGAAATTACATATTTTTTATTTGGACAATTATACCCTTTATTTTTAATGTTAATAAATAAAAATAATTAAATTAATAACAAAATATTTAATATTTAATTAATTCATTATTACTTTATAATCAAAATAAGTAACATTGCATAACTAGTTATATATCCAATTTAGTTTCTAAATATTTATAATTATTGAAAACAATAATATATTACCCTATTGAAATTACCTAGTTTTTTAAATTACAACGCCAGATCTTGGACAGCAGTTGATCGCCATTGCTGCCACCTATGACCGCCGTTGACAGACGTTGACCACCTTTGTTGACCACCATTTTTGATCACATTAAATAGATAATAATGATCAGAAATGACAATTTACTCATTGGAAGTGATAATTTTACAAAAAATATAGTATATGGTCGGAAATATGAGAATTAAAAATTTTCCAAATATTTAAACAAGATTTGAGATAAATAACAACGTCTATTAGCATTTCTAACCCTATAGAGTTGTACACCAGTTTTGATGGTGAAGCACGTCTCCGATGATATATCGACGAAACTCTGGCGAGTCTCTGGTGACTTTTCGGTGATTCAATTTATTGCTTTTGTCTTTTTTTTTTGAAAAAAGTTATCCTATTAATTTAAGAAAATAACTATAAATTATTTTCACTTTAACTTATTTAAAATTAATTTTATTTAGAAAAAAATATTGAAATTTTTGTATTCTAATAGATGAGGAATTTGAAATCCTACCCATTGGTAAGGAATACAAATTCTTCAATTTGATGGAAGTTAAATTTCAGTGGAAATTTAATTCCATTAAATTTGTTCCAACCAAACAATAGAAAGTGAAAAAGAATTCAAATTCTTTTTCTCTCCCAACTCCTCTACCCCCAAGCAAACATGGCTTTAATTGTTTATCTAAAATAAAAATATTATCCACATGTAATTTACTTAAGGAAAAGTTTTGCGTGATGAAATAGCAATTGTTTCAAAACACCCGCCGCTATTCTATCTATTTTGTCACATGCTTCGTAATTAAATAAGAGGTAGTATCTTTTCAGTTTTCAGATAGTAAACATTGGATATGTTCCATTGTTTACACACTTTTCTTGTTTTCCAACTTAATCCAATCCATATAAAACTTATTTACGTAATAAACCATGTTTTATACCTTATTTATAACCTTAATTTCTCTTGTTAATGACATTTATAAGGATACGAATTAAAAAAAAAATTGTGCCTTCAAGATATTACATGCAAGTGTAGAAAACATAAATTTAGTTAAATTTAAGTGTATTCAATTTTTAGTATTGTTTCTAAACCTTTTAGGGACTTGGCCAATTAGTCTGCAAATGGTTTTATTTAGTTGGTTATTTAAATTTAAATCTCAAGAGAGTTAGCATATTAAAATTTAAAAAATTAATTTATATAGTGTTTACTTTCTGGAATGGGAGTGTGGAGTTGGAGTGTGGATTCCTCCCACTCCAATGTTTACTTAACTTAAAAGAAGGGGGAGTGGGAGTGGGAATCCGTGGGCCCCACTCAATTTTGGAGTGGGGAGTGGGATTCCCACTCCCATGGGGAGAGGTGGGAGTGGGAATCCACTCCCCCTCTTCCCATTTTACTCCCATAAATAAATAAATAATAAATTAATTAATTAATAATAAATTAATTAATAATAAATATAAAAATAAATAAATAATAATATTAATTAAATAAATAAATAATTTTAATAAAATAAATAATATCATATTTATTAAAAATATAATTATATCATATTTATTTTATTAAATTTAATAAAATAAAAATAAATAATATTATACTTAAATTAATAATATTAAACATTCATTTAATAAATATTAATTATTTAATTAATAATAATAAATATTTTATTCTAAAAAATTAATTTTGTACTATATTATTAATAATAATATTTCATTTGTGTTGTTATTATTAATAATTTTTATTCACATAATTTAAATTAAAATTAATAAAAAATTATGATTTATATAATTAAGAATATTAATAATTTTATTAATTTAGAAATTAATAAAATTTATTTTATTTTCTAAATAATTTTTTATTAATTTTTTAATTATAAATTATATTCTGTACATAAGGTAAAATTGTAATTTAAAATAATTTACTCCTAATCCAAGACAAAGTAAACAAATAATTAGGATTCTGATTGACAATCCATACTTTCATTTAGTCTAAGTAAACACCCTACTCCCACTCCCACTCCACACTCCTAATCCAAGGATTCCCACTCCTCAGGATTCCCACTCCAATCCAAAAAGTAAACGCATTAGACTTTTCCTACCTCTCTATCTTTTTAAAAAAAATTATTCTTAACCTTTTTAAATGTTTACTAAAAATAAAATGCGGCCTACGTGATTGACGTCCCATGACATTATTGGTTAGATAAAAATGCAACACAGCTCACATGATTTGTTTTCATCCTTTTTCTTATCCAATAAATACTATTATTAATTTGTACAAAATAGTTTCTACAATGAGTTTGTGCGGCTCCAGTATTATTGTTGATTTAAAAATATTGATTTTTTTTTGGAAAGGAATTATTGTTGAAAGTTTAGCTGATATTAGTTGAGTTTTGAAAGTATTGGACTAGAATGTATTTATGCAAAATTTCAGGGAGAAAAGTAGTGAGCAATTTAATTGGATAAGTTCAAGGTTATCAGACAAATGAGAATCGCTGTTATTACTTAATGTGATGTATAACAAAAGAACCTTTGAATCATTAATATCCTAAAGTATCCTAATTATTATTTATCCCTTTGTGGGGATAGCAATTAAAGGAGTGGCAAGACGCAATCTATCAAAAATGTTACATCATTATAATTAATTTATATCAATCTAAAAATAATGTTTTGTATGACTCAATTTTTACTTGTCAAATAAATAGAAATTACTTATTGACTCAACTGCAGCTGCCATTAAAACCTTGTTCAGAATAATCCATTTGTAAAAAGACAAATAATTGCACACATATGATTTTTCTAATAAATAATATAAAACAATAACATACACGTCGCTCATTAAGTTAAACCAGTCATCATAACATGAGACCAACATATAGTTATTCAGAAATAAAAGGGAAAAAAAGAAGTTGTACATAATTACTCGTTATCAACGCAGAAACCGTTAACCTTTAAAATGGATTTATTGCCTAGGCTGCTGACATGAAGATCTAAAACAGACCCTAGATAATGATAAATAGCATGTATCAAAGACATGATATTTTTAATCATGCCCGATTCCTGGACTTGGAACAGACCTCAGCATTTCATGGCCGATTCCTGGACTTGGAACAGACCGCAGCATTCCATGGCCGATTCCTGGACTTGGAACAGACCTCAGAATTTGATCACTATTAGCAATTGATTTCACATAATGGCCTTCATCATAGCTTGGTCTCTTTAGGGGGTCACTTGGGATCACACTCTTCTTCATCTCTACGCTTAACAGCTCTCTTGATTCGAAAGATGGTGAACTGAAAATTAAAACAACCAAGAAAACAAACAAGATAGAGCTTAAACGATCCATTAATAATAATGTGGATCAAGTTTCGAGCGAATTTTGTAGATACTGAAACGCCTTGAGGACGAATCGAATTAAGTTCTTGACTACAAAAATGAGTGGGGGCTGTGAGCTATATATATAGCTCTACAAGGGAAGATACGTGAGGGAAAAGTTAATTGCTCTAGTCAGCAAATTTGAGATTTGGAAAGGTATAGGATTTTAGTATAGCAGGGGCTGATCATGACAATCTAAAGGAAAAAAAAAATTGAAATCCATCAGAATTCTCCTAGCATTGATAGTATCTATAAACTGTCAATTTGTTTATTTTGACATTCATCCACAACCACGCGAGTTCAAATAATAATATGAGAAAAAAGTATTTAGTGGATAGAGTTTCTCATCGCCATCTATATTTTTTATAAAATTAATTTTTTTTAATAAAATCCATTAATTTCGTTGAAATTAGTGTTAATAAAGTCCATTCTTTTTCAATTGTCTGATTCTATTAGAAAAAAGGAATAGTAATTCCCTCCAAAAAGTGTATTTTGACATTGTAATTTGAGAGGGCTTTGTTCGATTTTAAAATATATAAAGAGATCAAAGTAGTTAATTTTACCAAACAAGATGATGTTTTCGTCATTTTCCTCCCAAAACTTGAACAAGATCTTTCTAATTTTGTACATTATGGCAACAAATATTTAAGATGAATGTTCGAGTATAGTTATTGTATTTGATTATTTTTCTTGATATGATCTTTCAATTACAGATTGTAAATTGAGTCTCTGGGTTATTGGAATCAATGCCTCTCAGTGGAAGTAGGGTTAGGTACATTTGAACTACACATAATTTGGTATGATTTCATTCTCCTATTGATTGCTCCAAATGCCTGGGATAATAGGCAAATTCAACCGTTCAAAGTGGATTTATTCAAGAAAAATAATCAAATACAATACAGATAGTAAATTGAGTCTCTGAGTTATTGGAATCAATGCCTCTCAGTGGAAGTAGGGTTAGGTACATTTGAAATACACATAATTTGGTTTGATTTCATTCTCCTATTAGTTGCTCCAAATGCTTGGGATAATAGGCAAATTCAACCGTTCAAAGTGGATTTATTCAAAAGACAATAAGATCTTAAAAGTGTTATAAGAAGTTTAGGAGTCATTATCAGTATATTACAGTACACTGACGATTTTATGTAATTATGTTTGAATTCTGAACAACAGTGGAAATGCACTTTAAATTATTAAACAATTCTGATTTGGTAATAGCTGTATTTTAAGTCAATGGTGACGTATATTTGCGTCAGTTCCGTGTAAGGTTCTACAAATGCAAGGATAAACATCGTAATTTCAGTCAATCAAGAGTCAAAGAATCAATTAGGCAGGATTCTGCTCTTGACATTTTCTAGACGATATTTTTTCATGAAATAATGTCGAAAAAAAATCATAAGCTGAATAAATGAACATAGATTTGCAATAAATAAAAAATATAATAATAATAATAATAATAATAATAATAATAATAATAATGCTATGTTTATATAGTTAGGATACATAAAATTTATATCTCAAGTGATACTCATAAAAAAAAATTGATTACATATTAATCAACAATCATTAATTAGCTTTGACAAAAGTGCACATGACGACCTAATAATTGACGATACGTGTTGTGTGGAAACATGTCAAATGGTGATGTGAGATAATAATAAAAAATGAGAGAGAAAAGAGAAAAAAAATAACGTAAAAAATTTACGTGGTTGGGCAAATTACTTATGTCCACGGGAGGGAGATCACAATAGATTCTTGTTGCTGTTGTAACTACAAAAGATTCTTATCCTTGTAACTACAAAAAATTATTGTTGCTGTTGAGGTTCTTGGATCGAAATCTCCTCTTTTTCTTGAATTTCTTCAAAGTTTTGCTATAGGAGATTATCTCATCTACCGAAACTATCTTTGTTGCATCAAACTCCATCTGTTGTGGAATTTGCTCCACCTATTGTGTCACTGCATTGGTTACCTTTTTTAACATGATAGATGCAGCAAAACTGACATCCTTGCTAAAAATTATCTTCTTTGTTTTGAGACATCAAAGTTGATATTCCTTTATATCTGAGGTAATTCCCATGAACATGGCTTTCTTAGCCCTTGGTTTTAACTTTGACTGCTTTACATGATAATAGGTAGTGGAACAAAAAAATTTAAAACAATCATTAGCAAGTTTTCCATACTAGACTTCCATGGGATTCTTGTCTCCTATTGTAGTAGATGGTAACTGGTTGATGAGATGACTTGCATACACCACTGCCTCAACCCAAAACACTTTGCCTAATCTAGTATTAGAAAACATACAACAAACTGTCTCCATCAAAGTTGGATTTATGCAGTCAACCACCCTATTCTATTGCGATTTTTTCTTACTGTGAAGTGTTAGATGATGCCATTAACTTGATATACTTTCTCAAGTGGATTATTTGCATACTCTGTACTGTTGTTTGTTTGAAGTCACTTGATCTTTTGACCAATTGGATTCTCAACCATTATATTCCACTTAAGAAAACGATCTAACACTTCATTCTTAGTCTTTATTACATATATCTAAATTCTTCTAGAAAAGTCATTGACAAAAGTGAAAAAATAGTGCATAGCTCCCAAAGATGATGTTCTTGTTGGCCCTTTGATAACTCTATGAAATGAGAGTTATTACAATAATTTTAGACTTAATTCAAGATTACTTAGAGAGTAAATGATGTGTTTTTATTGCATTTTTGTTACATTTTTGTTACATTTTGCATAAACATTTATTTTAGTGTAGTCTTAATAAATTTTGCTTGATTTAGATTAATTCGTGCTCAAATTGTGTGTATAATTGTAGGTTTCCAGAAGCTTGTGATTTAGGGAAAGAATGCTGAAGCAGGCTAGCACAAAGGATGAAGAAAATGGCCACAAAAGAAGTGAAACAAAATCCGGAGCAGTGCAGTGCTAGAGCCGTTTAGCAATCCTAAAATAACGATAGAGAAAATTTAGCACGGGATATCTGAAAAATTGAGATTTGTAGTTTTTTAATCTGACTTATGCACGCCCTAGGCTCTTGCTTACCCTAATTTTCAGTTATAAAAAGAGGCGTACAACACATAAAACGGTAGCAAAGAATTAATATTGAGAAAAATCAGGAGGAAAAGAAGAAAACAATCAAAATTCAAAGAAACCGATTCTACATAAGTGAAGAATCCAATAGAGTTATTAGGATTCAGTCTTCATCGTTCTTTACTTGTTCTTTTCTCTACTCTTTGATTGAACCAATATATTTCGTGACCAATAGTTTGCTATTTGTTTCTCTTTTTCAAAGTATGACCTAAACTTGTTTATAGTTGAGTGATAAACAATCTGAATGAGTTTTTGACTGTTCTTATGAGTTGCTGTATGATTGCTATAGAATTTTACTATAATAGTTATTGTCATAACTATTATTTTGGTTGACCATCCATTTAATGGTTCAAGTTAAGATAAAGCTGTAAAAGGGACTGTCTTAGTGGATATTATTAGAGTGATACTTGATCTAAATTTGAGTTTCTTGAATTAAGTTTATTTTGAATCCCATAAAGTCTATACTTGAAGTTAAGATTTTTGAAGAATTAGACATAGGCACTTACCTTGTAGGGTTGATAGAATGAATGTTCATAATGCAATGCCTCAGGTAGAATAGCAATTGGTCATTGTTAGGATACTTAAAGGTATGAAAAGTTCAACACATGATAGATGAGGATGCAAAATAATTCTGCCTAGTGCTGTAGGAATTGCTGTAGCAACTGGTATTAATTTGATGAAAAACAGTAAACCCATGAAGAAAGTTTGATCATTCAACTACCTCATTCTCAATTGTTCTTTTATGCAATTTACTTAATTTATTTTGCTACTGCAGTTACTTGTTTTATTTCCTTACAATTGTTAATTTCGGTAGCAAACAACTTTAAATTTGTTCATCTTGGTAGATAGCACTATGGTGATTGTTGTAGCATTTTTAGTAACATCAATCCTTGTGGAGACAATCTTAAATACTCATCACTTTATTACTTATTGTGTACACTTGCACATTGGCATTAATAGTAATTGAGTTCAAAATTAACCAAAAAATTTTTGGTGCCGTTGCCGGGGATTTATTGTTTATTTTCGAAGTATGAAGTAAATCTTGATAGTACCAACTTGATTTAATTTGTTTTATTTATTGACACATCAACACTTGCATGCGCAAAGACAGATTTGTTGTATTCCAATTTGATCTTGAGATTGAAATGATTGTAAGGAGACTGAAAAGAGAACAAAGAAATTTAAAAACTGTTTCTGACATGGATAATCTGCAGGATGTGGAAAACTTAGACCCTCACAGGCCACTACAACCTGTCAACATTCAAAAGGGGCTGAATGAGCATGTTAATCAGAGACAACCAAGCAACAACAATATTATTTACATGGCTGATGATAGAGACAGGACTATCAGAGATTATACTGTATTAACTCCTTAAATTGTACATTCTGGGATAGTCAGACCTAAAGTGGAAGCTGCAAACTTTAAACTTAAACCAGTGATATTCCAAATGCTGCAGACAGTGGGTCAATTCAATGGACTACCAAATGAAGATCCTCACATCCATCTTAAGTTGTTTTTAGAAGTGAGTGATGCTTTTAACATTGTTGGAGTAACACAAGATGCTTTAAGACTAAGGCCTTTTCTTTATTCCTTAAGAGATCAAGTAAGGGCATGGTTGAACTCATTACCCTATGATTTCATAACTACATGGAATGACTTGGTTGATAAATTCCTAATGAAGTATTTTCCACCAACCAAGAATGTAAAATTGCGGAATGAGATCACTTAATTTCATCAATTTAAAGATGAGAATTTGTATGATGCTTGGGAAAGATTTAATGAGCTGCTCAGAATGTGTTCTCATCATGGCATTCCTTGTTGCATACAGTTGGAGACTTTCTACAATGGGTTGAATCTAAGTACGAGATTGATGGTTGATGCTTCAGCAAATTGAGCGTTGTTATATAAATCTTACACTGAAGCTTATGAAATCTTGGAGAGAATTGCCAACAATAATTATCAATGGCCATCAACTAGACAACCACCAGCAAGAGGAGTAGCGGGGGTACAAAATATAGATGCAATTACAGCATTATCAGCACAAGTAACCTCATTGACTAACATGGTGAAAGCCGTGACTTTTGCTCCAGCAGCAGTTAAGCAAGTTGCGGAATTGTCTTGCGCTTACTGTGGTGAAGAATATGACTTTGATAACTACCTTGGAAATCCAGCAGCAGTAAATAATGTGGGTAATTTCAACCGACAACTTCAAAACAATGCATACTCAAATAATACAACTTTGGATGGAAACAACATCCAAATTTCTTATGGTACAATCAAATCGAAATGTTCCAACATTGAATGGACAGAACGAAAATACTCAACCACCTGTTTTTCATCAGCAGAATTAAGGGTAAAAACACACCAGTCATGATTCACTCACTTCATTGGAAGTACTGATTAAGGAATACATTGCAAAGAATGAAACAATTGTGCAAAGTCAAGCTATATCTCATAGAAACCTGGAAAACTAAATGGGACAGCTTGCCACAACAATGAATAGAAGAACTCAGGGAATCTTGCCTAGCAACACAGAAGATCCAAGAAGAGAGGAAAATGAACATTGTAAAGTAATCAACTTAAGATCTGGAAAGAACGTTGATATCCCCGTTGATGTGACAAAAAAAAGGGCTGGAACTTAATTCTTCACAAAAACCACCTCAAGATGAGAGTATGTTACAACAACCCAGCCATCAAGATACGTGTGTTAGGAGTCAAGTTGCAGCAACTATGGAAGGAAATCAACCAGTACATGCTGAGAAAGAAGTTGCAACACCAGTGGTAACAACCTACAACAAACCAAACGAGCAGACTTTGGTACCTTCTGAAGCTACCCACCAGTTTAGGCATCCACCTCATTTCCAACAGAGATTTCAGAAGAAAAAACAAGACAAGCAGTTCAGCAAATTTTATAGAAGTGCTGAAGCAATTACACATCAACATACCTTTTGTAGAAGCTTTGGAGCAAATGCCTAATTATGTGAAATTTCTAAAAGACATATTGGTAAGAAAGAGAAGGTTGAGAGAATTTGAAACTGTTGCTTTACACAAGAAAGCAGTCATATGCTCTAAGGTAAGATTTCTTCAAAATTGAAGGATCTAGGAAGCTTCACAATATCATGTTCCATTGGAACTAGGTACAATGGCAGAGCACTTTGTGATTTGGGAGCCAATATTAATCTAATGCCATTATCTGTATTTAAGCAGTTGGGAGTAGGAGAATGCATGCCGACAACAATCACCTTGCAATTAGCTGACAGATCTCATGTATATCCTGAAGGAAAATTGAGGATGTACTGGTGAAGTTTGACAAATTCATATTTCTAGTGGACTTCATTATATTGGACTTTGAGGCTGATAAAGAGGCACCCATTATACTTGGAAGACCTTTCCTGGCAACTGAGAAAACTCTGATAGGTGTGCAGAAAAGAGAGCTAACAATGAGGGTGAATGACCAGCAAGTCACATTTAATAAATTAGAGGCTATGAAAAACCCTGATGAGGCAGAAGATTGTAATTTCTTGAGTGTTGTGGATTTTATTGTAGCAAACAGAATCGACAGATGCTGTAATAATAAGGTCATCAACGTTGCCACATTTGAAAGTTTTGAAGAAGAAGATGTTGAAGCAAACCAGATAGATTGGATGGAAGGAGAACAATCTAATAAACATAGAAGATTTGTTGAACATCTAAATCTTTCAGATAGGAAAGTAAAAACAACTTTACCATCTATTGAATCACCTCATATTCTTGAATTAAAACTGTTACCCTCACATTTGAAATATGCTTATCTTGGTCAAAATAACACACTCCCTGTAATCATTTCATTTACTTTAGATGCAGGTCAAGAGCAAAGCCTGGTAGATGCGCTTGGGAAATACAGAAAAGCAATTGGATGGACCATGACAGATATTAAAAGGAAACACTGAAAGTTTTCATGAATGATTTCTCAGTCTTTAGAGAGACGTATACTGATTGTTTACATAACTTGGAATAAGTTCTTAAAAGATGTAAAATGACTAACTTAGTAATTAATTGAGAAAAATGTCATTTCATGGTACAAGTGAAATATGAATGCGCAACCCAAGAGGGGGGGTGAATTGGAATTTTAAAATTGATCCTAGCAAATCCGCACAACAAGCAATCTAATGTCTTAATAAGAATTGAAAGCAATAAGTTTAACAAAAGCACAATAATTAAAGAGTAAGGGAGAAGAGAAACAAACACACGAAATTTTACGTGGTTCAGCAATCCCCGCCTACGTCCACGCCTCCAAGCGATCCAAGCTTGAGGATTTCACTATCCAAGCCTTTCCAAGGCTTCAACCGATTACAATTGACTTCGAGTTATCAATGAACCTTTACAACAAGAGATTATCTCTCCAATCTCTTCTCTCCAAGTATTTCTCACACTTGTACACTCACAATTTGATGAGAAATGAAAAATACAACAATCAAACTCTCTTTAAAAGTGGATATACAAATTGAAGAACAAAAATGATTTAATGAATGATGAGTTACGAATTTGAAGCTCAATATATGTTGTGTGCACTTGTTCTTTCTTGCTTGGATTACCAAAAATGAATTGCTTTTGAGTTTATATAGTTTGAAGTCAAAAACTAGCCGTTACTCACATTCTGGGAAATCCGGTTTGCCGTTTATGGAATCCGGTAAGCTGAATTTTTGTTACCGTTAAGGCCTAGCCGGCTTGCCGGATTTGGAATCCGGTAAGCCGTTTTCGTTTTGGGTGCATTCTGCCCAGTTTCTGGTTTTCCGGATTTTGAATTCGGTAAGCCGGATTCGTTCTGGGTGCATTCTGCCCAGTTTCCGGTTTTTCAGATTTTGAATCCGGTAAGCCCGATGCTACAGTAACCTGCTACAGTGAACTATTTTCTAAAATTATACTTTGACCCCAAAACTTTACAAAACTATACTACGACTCAAAACGTTATGAAACTTTGCAAATAAGTCCAATTTTAGAATTTCTAAATAATATTTTGTTAATCCCAAAACTTTTTGAAATTATTATATAGCCCAAAATGCTATGACACTTTCCAAATAAGTCATTTACCAAAGTTTCAAGCAATACTTTCAAAAATTTCAAACTTCTTTCAATTAAAACATAAACTTTGAAAAACAACAAATTTCATAAAATCATTTTTGCATTAAATATAAAACATTTATAATGTGAAAATAATGATTTATTTAAAAAGAATATTTAATAATTTGAGCTTAAAAAATTAATCATTCTTAATCTTATTTGTTATCATCAAAATCAATATTATGCAAACATATATGTTAACAATCTCCCCCTTTTTGATGATGACAAACATTTCATGTATTTAAACAATCATTTTTCTTAAAATCATTTTTCCATTAAATATGAAACATTTATAATGTGAAAATAATGATTTATTTTAAAAGAATATTAAATAATTTGAGCTTAAAAGATTAATCATTCTTAATCTTATTTGTTATCATCAAAATCAATATTATGAAAACATATATGTTAATAATCTCTCCCTTTTTGATGATGACAAACATTTCATGTATTTAAACAATCTCCCCCTTTTCATGTCATAGCATTTTGGGCTATATAATAATTTCAAAACGTTTTGGGATTAACAAAGTATTATTTAGAAATTCTGAAATTGGACCTATTTACAAAGTTTCATAACGTTTTGGGCCGTAGTACAGTTTTGTAAAGTTTTGGGGTCAAACTATAATTTTAGAAAATAGTTCACTGTAGCAGGTTATTGTAGCATCCGGCTTACCGGATTCAAAATCCGAAAAAATCAGAAATTGGGCAGAATGCACCCAGAACAAATCCGGCTTACCGGATTCAAAATCTGAAAAACCGAAAACTGGGCAGAATGCACCCAGAATGAATCCGGCTTACTGGATTCAAAATCCGGCAAGCCGGTACGGTAACAAAAATCTGGCTTACTGGATTCTATAAACGGCAAACCGGATTTCCCAGAATGTGAGTAACGGCTAGTTTTTGAGTTCAAACTATATAAACTCAAAAACAATTCATTTTTGGTAATCCAAGCAAGCAAGAACAAGTGCACACAACATATATTGAGCTGAAAAGATTAATCATTCTTAATCTTGTTTGTTATCATCAAAATCAATATTATGAAAACATATATGTTAACAATCTCTCCATTTTTTATGATGACAAACATTTCATGTATTTAAAGAATGATTCCACAAATTGCTCCTCCTAAATATAATATTCTCTTACAATTTGCCAATTAGCTAAATTAACAAATTTAAATACATGGATTTTTCTCCCCCTCATCATCAAAAAGAAAAACTTAATTGGCAAAGAAAAAAATAGCAAATTTTTATAAATTTGAAAACATGGATTCTTCTCCCCTTTTATCATCAAAAAGAAAACTTTGAAGGAAAAGAATAAATAAAAAAAAAGTAAATTTGTTACTCATGTTGTTCGAATAGAAATTTCGACAAAATCTCCCCCTAACAACAAGCATCGCCTCAAATATAAGATTACTAATATCACATCCAAATTATTATAGATCATGATAAAAGCAACTCCATACACAAATAATCATACCAAAATATCATGAACCATTATTCCATTAATTACCAAATCAACAACTCAAAGCATAAAATTATCATATAAAAACCATGTAATCAAATCGTCATCATATCTCAAAATCATCAAAATCATCATCATAATCAAATATCAATTATCAAAATAATTACTCAAAATGCATATGATTCTCCTTCTTTTGACCACATCGAAATGAGATATTACTTTATCTCCCCCTTTGGACAACAAAAAAAGTTGAAAATGCATATTATCTAAAATCATATTATATGCTCCCCCTAAATATATGACCAATTTAAAAATTTAACAAAAATGATTTTATCCAAAAACATATCATATTTATCTCCCCCTATCAATTATCAAGCAATGCACATATAATCATCAATCATTATGAATTCCCCCAACACTTGTAACAATTAAATCTGAGGATTCCATAATCATACATCAGCCATTAAAAGAATGCTCAAAATGCATGTTATTTCCCCCAATTTACATCATTAAAATGATTTATTCCTTTGTCTCCCCCTTTGGACAATAAAAATGTTCAAAAAGCATAGTATCCAAAATAGAACAAGTAATAAGCTAAGCAAGGGAATGCAAAAGTCATAAGAGCATAATGTCAACAATTTAAGCTCTATAATTACTAATCACATTTTAGAAATTAAGACAACTAAACTCATCAAAGATCTAATGTGATATTTTAATATAACTTACACTCGCATATACGCCAAGATCTCAATGATCATGTATTTCTCCCCCTTTTGATATTATTTAAAGCAAGTAATGCATATTTAACAATGTGTCAAGAAAGCACAAAAAAAATGTATCCATTCACCAATCAAAGATTCCATAAGATCAAATTTCATCAAATACAATGGAATCATCAAAATCAACATATGCTTAAGAATCTCAAAGTAGATGTATTTCTCCCTTACATCTCATATCTCCCTCTTGATCATCAAAAAGTCAAGATAAGCACATTTGATCCACATTATCCAAATATAAAACATCCAAATATCAAACAATAATTATCATCAATCCACAAGGAAAGCAACAATGCATATGAAAATTTAAGTGCATAATATAATAGAAAACTATGGTAAAATTCATGAGAGCACACTATGGAAGTGGTAATTTGAAATACTCAAAATGCACAAATTCGAATTTTTAAGATATTAAGTAAAATGAGTAAGTTTGAATCAATTAAAATGATTTTAAACACAAGAATAGATGGGGAATAATTTATATGAATCAATTTGGATTGAAAACGAATGGGAATGATGGATTTTTGGAATGAAAAAGAATGAAGGAAGAAACCATTTTTAGAGAGAGAATGAGAACCAATTTGCCGAAATGAAGAAGAAGATGAACAGTTTAAGAGACCCTCGAATTCGGCTTGCCGGATGAGTGATCCGGTTGGCTGGAAATTGACCCGAAAGCAAGAAGCATGAATTTGGCTTGCCGGTTTTCTTAAACGGCTGGCTGGTTTCGAGAAACACTACAAATTCGACTTTTCAGATTACCTTGAACTGGAAATCCGATTTTGTTCCACCAAGCTTCCATGCGAATTCAGCTTTCCAGTTTTGCTAACCGGTAGACCGGTTGTGAGGCAGTGAGTGCCTTCCAAATTCGGGTTGCCGGATTGAAGAACCGATAGACCGGTTATGAAGCAGAGAGGAGGCTTAGCAAATTCGGTTTTCTGGATTGAAAATCCGGTTATCCAAATTTCAACCCGAGAGCTCCAAAATGAAAAACAGCTTTCCGGTTGATTAGAAGTGGTATACCGGTTAAGCTTTGGAAAATTTTTTTGAAATTTTGTAAGCTCTTAGACTTGTATTATAAACACAAATTTATTTTTGGCTTAGAAATTGATCAATGTTAAAAATCATTTAACTTTTCAATAAGCCAATTAGTGTATGAAACATATATATATACAAGACTAAACATATGAAATCGTATCAAACAATGATGTCAATTTTATAAGTGAATGATGATATAACACAATTAACGACACAAGAATTCACACATATAATTCATTTATCATTTATATATTTTACACAATCATGAAACATATAAGCATTCAAAGATTAATAATTCAAGCATATCACTCATTTATCAAGCTTAGGCATTATATAATCATCAAAATCAAACAAAGCTATCATGATGAGTTGACAAGCTATCATCTTATATATATAACCATGCATCATGATAAAACACTCAATGTTAAATACAATGATAATTCAATCATGTAAACATACAAGCATACTATCGCAATTCCATTTATCATTATTCATTCAACAAAATTAATATGGTAAGAATTGTTACCAAAATAATTAAATCATCTTGCCTCATCTTTTTTTCCTAACTCATACTCAAGTGATTATCCTCACAAGCTTTCATCAAGGAACTTCTCCACCATTCCTTGATTGTGGTACCTACATAGAAAACATTCACGTTGTGCCATTTGGTACCCAAATACTCTTGGGTCCTTGAGTGTTAGATTTAATTCCTTTCGGAACCCAAATACATTTGACTCCATAATACACATTTCTTTTAATTGGAAATCTATTCTTCATGTGACCATCTTGATTACAATAATGACATACAATTTGATTGTTAATGGATGTATTCTTCACAAAATAACTCTTGTAAAATTTTTGTTTCAAATTTGGTTTGTAACCAATGCCACTTTTGTCAAATACGCATTTTTGTGAATTTAACAAATTGTCCAACATCTTTTGCCCATTTGTAAATTTTAACACAATTTGATTTAGCTCATCACTCTTCTTTCTAAGCACTTCATTTTCTTTTATTAATTCATCACCATATGATTTCTCATGCTCATATGAAGTACTTTGTTTACACGTGAATGATGCAATTCTATCATGTAACATTTCATTATCTAATTCCAATTTTTTGATCTTTTCATTTAATGAAACATTGGATTTTTGCAAGGCATCTTTTTCATTTTTCAAGTCATTTACATGTGATTCTAGATGCTTGTGTGAAGTGCTAGATTTCTCATTTGATAATGCAACTCTATCATGCAATGTTTTATTTTCTAATTCTAGGCATGTGATCTTTGCACTAAATGATTCATTTTCATTCTTAAGCTCCATCATCTTCTTTTTAAGACATATATTCTTTTTACCAATCTTCATTAACTCATCATGCAAATCCTTAAAAGCATCATGTAATTCATCATATGTAGGAAGATCATTTACCTCTTCAAGTTCATCATCCGAGTCATCTCCAATTGCCATAAGTGCCAAATTCGACACTTCATGAAATTCCTCCTCCTTTGTAGTCTCCTCATACACAATTTCGAGTTTTCTCCAAATTTCATAAGCATTAGAACAATTTGAAACTCTATGAAATTCCTTTTTATCTAAGGCACAAAATAAAGCATTCATAGCTTTGGAATTTAAAGACATCTTTTTCTTATCTAACTCACTTAAATCATTCTTTCTAGGAATGAGTAAATCATCACAAACAACTTCCCAAAATTCATAATCTAAAACTTGTAAATAAATTCTCATCCTAGTTTTCCAATAAGGATAATCATTTCCATCGAAAAATGGAGGTCTAGTGATAGATTGTCCTTCCATGGTAGTTGAGCTAATTTGGGTTGCTATGAATCTTTAACTCTAGACGATTAAGTCTACACAAGAGCACCTCGCTCTGATACCAAATGAAATATGAATGCGCAACCCAAGAGGGGGGGTGAATTGGAATTTTAAAATTGATCCTAGCAAATCCGCACAACAAGCAATCTAATGTCTTAATAAGAATTGAAAGCAATAAGTTTAACAAAAGCACAATAATTAAAGAGTAAGGGAGAAGAGAAACAAACACACGAAGTTTTACGTGGTTCGACAAGCCCCGCCTACGTCCACGCCTCCAAGCGATCCAAGCTTGAGGATTTCACTATCCAAGCCTTTTCAAGGTTTCAACCGATTACAATTGACTTCGAGGTGTGAATGAACCTTTACAACAATACATTATCTCTCCAATCTCTTCACTCCAAGTGTTTCTCACACTTGTACACTCACAATTTGATGAGAAATGAAAAATACAACAATCAAACTCTCTTTAAGAGTGGATATACAAATTGAAGAATAAAGATGATTTAATGAATGATGAGTTACGAATTTGAAGCTCAATATATGTTGTGTGCACTTGTTCTTGCTTACTTGGATTACCAAAAATGAATTGCTTTTGAGTTTATATAGTTTGAACTCAAAAACTAGCCGTTACTCACATTCTGGGAAATCCGGTTTACCGTTTATGGAATCCGGTAAGCCGGATTTTTGTTACCGTTAAGGCAAAATTCAAAATTTTACCTATCTGGCTTGCTGGATTTGGAATTCGGTAAGCCGTTTTCGTTTTGGGTGCATTCTGCCCACTTTTCGATTTTTCAGATTTTGAATCCGGTAAGCCGGATTCGTTCTGGGTGCATTCTGCCCAGTTTCCGATTTTCTGAATTTTGAATCCGGTAAGCCGGATGCTATAGTAACCTGCTACAGTGAACTATTTTCTAAAATTATACTTTGACCCCAAAACTTTACAAAACTACTACGGCCCAAAACGTTATGAAACTTTACAAATAGGTCCAATTTCAGAATTTCTAAATAATACTTTGTTAATCCCAAAACTTTTTGAAATTATTATATAGCCCTAAATGTTATGATACTTTCCAAATAAGTCCTTTAACAAAGTTTCAAACAATACTTGTTTATTTCAAAGTTTTCAAAATTCTTTCAATTAAAACATAAACTTTGAAAAACAACCAATTTCATAAAATCATTTTTCCATTAAATATAAAGCATTTATAATGTGAAAATAATGATTTATTTAAAAAGAATATTTAATAATTAAGCTTAAAAAATTAATCATTCTTAATCTTGTTTGTTATCATCAAAATCAATATTATGGAAACATGTATGTTAACAACAAGAAGGCATAATGTTGGGTCATAAGATATGCAAGAAGGGCATAGAGGTAGACAAGGTAAAGATAGAAGTGATAGATAAACTGCCGCCTCCCACTTCAATCAAGGGGATTAGAAGTTTTTTGAGTCATGCTGGATTTTAGAGACGATTTATAAAAGATTTTTTTGAGATAGCTAAACCACTATGCTCATTGTTAGAACATGACAAGCCTTTTCATTTTCTTAAAGATTGTCTTCAAGCCTTTGGGGAATTAAAGAAAGCTTTGATCACTGCACTAGTAGTTATATCACTAGATTGGACTCTACCATTCGAACTGATGTGTGATGACAGTGACCATTCAATTGGGGCTGTGTTGGGGCAGAGGAAGGATACGATTTTCCACTCTATATACTATGCCATCAAAACTCTTACTCAAACTCAGATTGACTACACCACTACAGAAAAATAGTTGTTATTAGTAGTATTTGCTTTAGATAAATTCAGAGCTTACTTGGTGGGTACTAAAGTGATAGTATACACAGATCATGCAGCCATCAAATACTTAGTTTCAAAGAAGGATGCTAAATCTAGATTAATAAGATGAGTTTTATTGCTTCAGGAGTTTGATTTGGAAATTAAGGATAGAAAGGGACTGAGAACCAAGTAGCAGACCATCTGTCTAGGCTTGAAGCAGACACAAGCATGCTGATAAAAAAAGAAATCACTGAAACTTTTCCTGATGAACAACTATTATAAATACAGTAAGCACATATACTGCAGCAATCAGGACATCTATGGTATGCAAATTTTGCTAACTATTTAGTAAGTGGATTGCTACCACCTAAATTGAAGTTTTAGTAAAAAAGAAATTTTTTCATGATGTTAAAAGCTACCAGTTGGTTGATCCATATTTGTATAAGTTATGATGTGATCAAGTAATATGAAGATGTGTTTCAGAAGAAGAAATCCCTCACATACTATAATCCTGCCATGCTGCAGCATATGGAAGACATTTTTGTAGTCACAGAACAACTGCTAAGATTTTGCAATCAAGGTATTACTAGCCTTATATTTTTAAAGATACTTATGAGTTTGCTAAATGTTGTGACAAGTGTCGAAGGACATGAAACATAACTCAAAGACATGAAATGCCATTGACAAACATTCTAGAAGTGGAGGTTTTCGATGTATGGGGAGTAGACTTCATGGGTCTTTTTCCACCATCCTTTGGGAACTTAAATATCCTTATTGTTATGGATTATGTCTCCAAATGGGTAGAAGTTGTAGCATTACCTATCAATGATGCTAGAGCAGTAGTGAACTTCCTTTAGAAAAATATCTTTTCTAGGTTTGGCACTCTACGAGCAATTATTAGTGATGAAGGTATTCATTTCTGCAACAAAGTATTTGCTCCAGCTATGGTAAAATACAGAGTCAGGCATAAAGTAGCAACATCATATCACCCACAAGCCAATGGCCAGGCAGAAGTGTCCAATAGAGAGATTAAGAAGATCTTAGAAAAAGTGGTGAACTCATCAAGGAAGGATTGGTCTTTGCATCTATATGACTCTCTATGGGCCTACAAAACAGTATACAAAACACCATTTGACATGTCTCCCTACCGAATTGTGTATGAGAAAACTTATCACCTGCCACTTGAGCTAGAGCACAAAGCATACTAGGTACTGAAGCAATTAAATTGGGATATACATGATGCAGTAGAGCAAAGGAAACTTCAACTATGTGAGCTTGATGAATTATGGATATTCTCATATGAAAATGCAAGAATCTATAAAGAGAGGACAAAACACTAGCATGACAAACATATCCAGCACATGAAATTAAGCCCTGGTCAACTAGTGCTGCTCTATAATACAAGGTTAAGACTATTTATAGGAAAACTAAAATCTCGATGGTTTGGACCATTCAAGTTGCTTAGAATTTATTCTCATGGGGCTATTAATCTCCTAGATGAAAAGATAGGCCAAGAATTTAAAGTCAATGGGCACAAAGTTAAACAATACATTCAGTCAACTCCAGATTGTTCAAAGGAGGTCTTACTCATTAAAGAACTAAGCTTATGAGCACTCAAAGAAGGTCAAACTGAAGGACCTTAAATCAAGTGTTCAATGGGAGGTAACCTATTGCGGAGGCATTCACTTCAATTGAGATTGATCCTCCATGGTTTTGTTAAATGCTTTTCCTTTTATTTCCTTTTAATTTTTTTATTCACTTATTGTTATTTTTTTTTATTTTCCTTATTTAGGATTATTTAAATTTTATTTTTATTGTTTTATGTTTTTATTTTTAATTTATTAGGATTGGTTTATCTTTAATTTTGGATTGGTTTTATTAATTTTTAACTTTCTCAAGAGAAATATGTGAGACAAATGGATTCCATACTAACAATTGGGGCGGTATTGTTGACAGAGTACAGAGGCAAGCCACATGTCAGTAGCCATTAGATGAGAGTATGTAACCGTTGCTAGAGCAAACAATTGGGTGCTGCAGCAACCAATATTATTGTTACAGTAACTTAAAGATGGAGCCTTTCATTTATCGTTGGAAATAATATATGATAGATGGGTGGATAGATTTGGATAGAAATTAAGGAAGAATATCTATGAAATTAATGCATTAATTTCTCTTGCCTATTTTTATGGGATTTGCTTAATGAATTTAAAAAATATTTTTCCCTAATTTATCTTGTTTTACCAAAATTATTTTCATTTAATCCCACTTATATAAAAGAGTTACTGTGTATGTTGACCTCTAACACTATTTGCTTTCCCTTTCGCAGTTAAGACTCTAGTCCTTCATAATCTTTTCTTCTTAATTTACTCTTGCGCATCTTACCGTCAAACTCTTATTGCTGTAGCAATACCAAGGTACAAAAAGACAACTAGCTGCCTAAAAGACCCCTCATGATTCCAAAGTTACCATGCAGAAGAAAAATATAAATAAATCATTGAACTTCGAAAATTTCAGAAGAAAAAGGGTTTCAATTCCCACCTCAACCCATAGGAATTGTGCAATCATTGTACAATGCTGCAGCAAAGCGTGGGTGGCTAGAGTTTTGTGACCATCCTCGAGACCCTGTGTTGCCAGTAGTAATTGAATTCTATGCCAATTTGGTCAGTCCTGGTCAGCACAATATTTGGGTAAACTTGCTAGTTCCATTAGATTCTCGATTTATAAATGCTTTCTATAATTTACTTGCTGAAATTAATTGTGAGTATGCCAAGTTGCTTGACAAATTAACATCGCAAAGATGCAACAAAATTTTCACAACCCTTGCTATAAAGGGTGCAACTTGGGCTAATGAAGAAGGGCGAGTGATTAATAGGATAGATTTGACACCCATTGCCAAGGTGTGGGTGAAATTCCTAAAATCCAGACTTATGCCAACGACCCACATCACCACTATTTCTCAAGAAAGGTTAATACTGCTATATGTAATTGTTAAAGGGCTTCCCATAAATGTGGGAAACATTATCGAAAAGGAAATTCGGGACTGTGCCATAAAGAACCACAAAGCAGTTGCCTTGATTTTTCATTCACTCATCACCAACATCTGTGTGGTATCGAGAGTTTGTCTTGATGCCAAAGATGAGTATATCAAGAATGATGGTGTCCTTACTACATTCACCATCGAGAGAATTGTTGGTGAAGCTGCTGGAGTCCCATCTGAACCAATTACTGTAATAGGGGCGAGACGAGCTAGTGGCTTGGAACAGCGAATAGAAGCGTTGAACACCAGCATCAATCAATGTGCTAAAACTCAGCAGAGGGAAAACAATAGGTTTTGGAGCTATTTGCAGTACCTGGACAACCAACTCCACCACTTTGCTGTATACATGAAGAGTAACCATAGAAATTTCCCTGATTCTTTGCTCCAGTAATATAATTTTGACACTTATACTGCAAAGGCTCCAGCAGAAGTCAGTGAGGAAGCTACTGACACAGATGAACTAGAGGAAGAAGTTGCAGAAGAGCCGTAAACAGATGAGGAAACAGATGCTGATGACAAGTTAGACTAGCCTGAAGAAGAGGATGTCAAGTCTGCAACTGACAGTTCCCCAATAGAGGTAGAAGAAGAGCCTAAGAAAGAAATTGAGGAACCCTAAGTTAGGACCTCTTCCGAGTCTAGAAAAAAGCACCTCATCCAAGAAGAGGAAGATGAACCTGTGGAAGAACTTCCTATTACAGTCCTTTCTAGGTATGGCAAAGAGAAAGTAATCATCCCTTCTACCTCGGATGATGAAGCAGAGCCAATTGATGCAGAGCTGGAGGCTGTAGCAGCCAGAGTCACTCGTACACTAGCAGTGGCAAAGCATCTACTTGATATAATTACCGCAATCACGACTGAGGGACAAGAAGCCATGCCCTAGTTCTGACCCAAGCCATGCCCTAGTTCCGGCCCTTTCACAGCAAACCCCCAGCAAGCCTACTCTCACTAGTCCTAAGAGATCCAACAAAATAAAAAGAGGCACTTCTGTATGCCCTACTCCAGCAGCCACACTAGAACCTAAAAGGACCAGATCTGTTTTATCCAGGCAAGCTGCACCAATGGCCACTCCTTCTACGAGCCTGCCAACGAAGAAGAAGAAGAAGCCATTACCAACTGCCTTACCATAAGAATCCCTTAAAGATTGGCTGCGAAGTGTATCCAAAAAGTGCTGAAGTCACTCCACTATGTTATAGCAGTGCTCAAACAATAGGGGAGTACCCCCTACCTGCTAGTTTATTTTACTTTTTTCTAAAAAAAAAATTACTTCTAGTTTTAATTTTCTAATTTGTTCTGCATGTCCTTTCATTTAGTGTATGCATGTATGGTTTATGTGTTTTTGTTTTGTGTGCTTGTGAGGACACAACACCACTTAAGTTTAGAGGGATTTTGTTTATGTTTGTGTTGTGTGAACCTCTGTTATCTAATATTTGTGCATGGATTTAAAAACCTAATGAAGATAAAATGAGTGTTATTAAATACTTGTGAGAATGACAAGTAGAGATAGTTGTAGATAGAGGTTGAGATTCTGTCCTGACATTTAGACTTTGATTGGGTTTTGTGAGAATGTTGTAGCCAGCCAAGAACATAAAAAAGAAATAGAATACTTCAAGTTGGGGAAGAATTTTGATTTAACTATGGTCATTATGAAATAAATTTGGCTCCAATGACTTAAGTTGCTAAGTAATCAGGGCTGAGTATTTACCCCATATGCAGACTTGAGTCCAAAAGCAACAAGAGTTATGAGCATTGCTTTAGCAACAATTATTAAAAAATGGTAAAAAGAAAAGAAAGGTCATCGATCTAGGATATTAAGTAGGCAGGTTTGTTCATGAGCCCCATGTTCAGCCTTGAGTTAAAAGATATCTTTAGATAGGACTATACTACAATATTGTTACAACAACTTTGATATGTGCACTGATTGAGTAATTGGGAGTCATCATTACAAGTGATTGTCATTCGCATGAAAAAATAAATGTTGCAATGAAGAACGTTAAGTGTTCTTAGCACAATTTGAGTATATGTTTGATTTTTGCCTCCCCATGTGTGAATACAATTGTGTTTTACCTCTGAATTACATTCAATATCTTGGTAATGTTGTAGCACCTCTAGAATCTAATCAAAGTGGTACACACACACTTGGACAAAAGGAAGCTTAAGTCTAGAACTAAACTGCTATGGTTATATTACATAATTAAGATTGTAATTTGAGGGTGGAAGAATCCTTGCAAAGTTGATGACATAACTAAGTTGTTTGTTGCATGGTTGTGTGCATGAAGTGTTAGTATGTTGTCTTGAGGACAAGTAACGGTTTAAGTTTGAGGTTGTGATAACTCTATGAAATGAGAGTTATTACGATAATTCTAGACTTAAATCAAGATCACTTAGAGAGTAAATAATATGTTTTTATTGCATTTTTGTTACATTTTGTATAAACATTCATTTTAGTGTAGTCTTAATAAGTTTTGCTTGATTTAAATTAATTCGTGCTCAAACTGTGTGTATAATCGTAGGTTTCCAAAAGCTTGTGATTCAAGGAAAGAATGCTGAAGCAATAGGCTGGCACAAAGGATAAAGAATATGGCCACAAAAGAAGTGAAACAAAATCTGGAGCAGTGCAGTGCTAGAGCCGTTGATGGAGCAGCCATTGCTGTAGCAATCCTAGAACAACGATAGAGAAAACTTAGCATGGGATATTTGAAAAATTGAGATTTGCAGTTTCCTAATTTGACTCATGCACTCCCTAGGCTCTTACTTACCTTAATTTTCAGTTATAAAAAGAGGCACGCATCACATAAAACAACGACAAAGAATTAACATTGAGAAAAATCAAGGGGAAAAGAAGAAAACAATCAGAATTCAACGAAACTGATTCTGCATCAGTGAAGAATCCAGTAGACTTATCAAGATTCAATCTTCATCATTCTTTATTTGTTCTTTTCTCTACTCCTTGATTGAACCAATGTATTTTGTGACCAATAGTTTGTTGTTTGTTTCTCTTTTTCAAAGTATGAACTAACTTGTTTGTAGTTGAACGACAAACAATCTGAATGTGTTTTTGACTGTTCTTATGAGTTGTTGTATGATTGCTATAGTATTTTACTCTAGTAGCTATTGTCATAACTGTTATTTCGGTTGACTACCCATTTAATGATTCAAGTTAAGATTGAGCCGCAAAAGGGCATGTCTTAGTGGATATTATTAGAGTAATACTTGATCTTAATTTGAGTTTCTTGGATTAAGTTTATCTTGAATCCCATAAGGTCTATACTTGAAGTTAAGATTTGTGAAGAACTAGACATGGGCACTCACCTTGTAGGGTTGATAGAATGGATGCTCATAATACTACGCCTCAAGTAGAATAACAACTGGTCATTATTAGGATACTTAAAGGTATGAGAAGTCCAACACGCGATAGCTGAGGATGCAAAATAATTATGCCCAATGCTGTAGGAATTGTTGTAGCAACTAGTATTAATTTGGTAAAAAGCAGTCAACCAATGAAGAGAGTTTGATTATTCAACTACCTCATTCTCAATTGATTTTTTTACGCAATTTACTTAATTTATTTCACGATTGCAGTTACTTGTTTTATTTCCTTACAATTGTTAATTTCAGTAGTAAACAACTTTAAATTTGTTCATTTCGAAATAACGGTAGATAATACTATTGTGATTGCTGTAGCATTTTTAGTAACGTCAATCCCTGTAAAGACGAGCTTAAATACTCATCACTTTATTACTTGTTGTGTACACTTGCACATTGGCATCAATAACAATTGAATTCAAAATTAACCAACACCCCCACATCTGAATGAATGTTATCTAAATTACCTTAAGTAATGTGGATTGCTAGACCAAAACTTTTGACTACTTTCCCTAAACACAATGCTCGCAAAATTATAGCTTGCCTATTTTAACACCTTTCAACAAGCCTCGCTTTACCATTAGAGCATGTTTGGCGCGCGGGTGTGAGGGGGTATGGATTGTACAAAATTTTCAGCACCATGTTTGGTGCAGATAATGAAGGTGCGGGTATGTATAAATAAATCAAGTTTGGGTGGCTTATAAAGACTCGCCCACCCCTCCGGGTTTACGCGGGTCTTGCCACATTTACCTTTTTTTTAATTTTTAATAGAATTCTTTAATTTATTTTTCTTATGTATTAAATATAAATATTTAAATAATGGTGGGTGACTTGACTGCCGCTGGCCATTGTTATTTTTCCGCATCTTTTGACATTATTATTAATATCAATAGAATTATTGTCATGAGCTCTACAAAAGTAATTTTATCCTTTCTATGAATTATCGTAGTAATAAGGTGATCATATTCAATGAAAAAGAAAGATACAAGCAAAATAAATTTATCTTAATCCTTAATGAATTATTTAAGGTTTATGAACTTAATTACCAACTTATTAAAATCTGTAATTTGATTTTAGATATTTGTACCTGTCTGATACTGGAAGTGAAACAACTTCTTCTTTAGATATAGTCGATTCTAGTAGCTTTTAAGTAAGAATTGTTAACATAAATATATCCATAAGATTGATTTTGATGATAAAAAAATAAGATTAAAAAAGATCAAGTCTTTAAATTGATTAGATTTCATAAGTTGTATAATGTTTGGGATAAGATTAGCGTTCTAGAAACTAATAGATAACCATTAAGTTTTAAAAGGCAAACCAATAACATATGGTTGAGTTATTGTCACCTTCTGGAAATTAATAGTTGACTGTTTATGATAAGATGACAAAAACTGATATTAGCAAATGACAAACGGACTTTGAATAGATGAGCTTTTAGAATTAAACGACAAATTGTTACACGAAAACGACAAACCAACTTCGATCAATGAACTCTCTAAAATTAAACGGTAAATCGAAAACTTTAAACGATGATTCGATAATTCAAATATCAGTGTAACGATTACTTGGCACAAGTCAGAATGACAAATCAACTAAAGTTAATAGAAATCCGAGAATGTACTAAAAGTGAATAACGACTAATTTTCTTCTTTAACTATAAAAATCACTATAAAATACAATTGTAAACATGTTCAACAATTATCATCAAGCTTATCATTGTGTATTTAATCTATTCTCAAGCTAAAATTGTTTATTCATTATCAAATCATACTTTGCGTACTGTTCATGTATACGGTACTATTCACGAGAAATAGTAGGTGCGATCTAAGAATTTCGCGGTGCAAAGTAATGAATAATGGTGTGAGTGAAGTAACCATATGGTTTTGTACATGTTTAGGAAAGTTTTGTCATAAAGGCGATAAGAGTCTAAGGAGTTTGAGTTTTAAGTAGAACCATTGTGGCCCCTCCAGTCTTTCCAGGGAACTTTCCTAGTGTCATTTTCCATAATGGGAGTGATTTCTCGCTATGGAAAATAAAGATGTGGTCAATTTTAAATAAAAATAATTGCTTAGAAGCAATTAAGGAAAGACCTACAAGAATCACTAATGACAAGTGGGATAAGATGGATGACAATATAATTGTTGATCAATACTTAACACTTGCGGATGGGGTGCTATCTAGTGTGGCAGAAGAAAAGATAGCAATGGGTATTTTGGACACTCTTACAAAATAATATGAGACCAAGTCATTACACAATAAGATCTTCTTGAAAAGGAGGCTTTATATTCTTCGAATGGCGGAACCACATCGGTAACTAATCATATCAACACTCTGAAAACTCTATTTTCACAACTTATATTGTTGGGTCATAAAATAAAGGAAATTGAATGTGTGGAGCTTTTACTTTAAAGTTTACATAACTCGTATGATCAACTCATTATAAACTTGACGAATAATATCTTTACAGAGTAGCTAGTCTTCAATGATATTGCAGCCTCTGTGTTAGAGGAAGAGAGTTGACGCAAGAACAAAGAGATAAGCAAGCAAGTTCGCAGCAAGCGAAAGTGCTATCGATTACTAGAGGGAGATCACTAGAACGTGGACTCAATGTGAGTCACAATCATGATAGATAAAAATTAAGAAGTAAGAAGAATGTCAAATGCCACAACTGTGGCAAAAAATGACATGTCAAGAAAGAGTATTGAAACAATCAGAAGAGAAGAGAGTGTAAAGATCCAGAGTCATCAAATGCTCAAGAGTGTGTAACAATTACCTCAGATGATGACGACGTCTTATACAACAAGGCAACAATGGTTTCAGAAGGCAAAAAATAGTTATCTAATGTCTATCTCATAGACTTAGGAGCTACCTAGCACATGACCTCTCAGAGAAAATGATTCCACAAATATGAACCTATCTTAAGAAGATCTCTATATATTGGTGATGATCATGCCTTGGAGATTACTAGTATTTGTGCTGTCAAAATAAAAATATTTGATAGTACAATATATACAATTGACCAGAGGGAGTTCAATGGAACGTGGCCCCAGTAGGAGTCATAATCATGGTAGATAAAAATCAAGAAGTAAGAAAAATATCAAATTGCTATAATTGTGGCAAGAAAAGGTATGTCAAAAAAGTGTGTTGGAATAATCAAAAGAGAAGAGAGGGTAAAGATCTTGAGTCATCAAATGCTCAAGGGTGTGTAGCAAGTACCTTAGATGATAGTGACGTCTTATACAATGATGCAACAATGGTTTCAAAAGGTAAAAAATAGCTATCTAATGTCCGCCTCATAAACTTAGAAGCTACCTAGCACATAACCTCTTGGAGATAATAGTTCTACAAATATGCACCTATCTAAGGAGGATCTATATATATGGGTGATGATCATTCCTTAGAGTTCACTGGTATTAGTATTGTTAAAATGAATATGGTACAATTTGTATAATTGAGGAAGTACGACATGTCAAAGACTTAAGGAAAAATCTATTTTCTTTTGGGACAAATAGATGGTATTAGGTGCAAAAATCATGTTGAAAATGAAATCATGAAGATAGTCAAAGGCACGCTTGTATTGATGAAGACCGAAAAGATCGGTGTTAATATATTCATACTTAAAGGGGAAACATTACAAGAGTTGGTGTGTATATCATGTCAAATGAGGAAAAGTCAGCGATAATGTAGCATCTCAAACTTGGCCACATGTCAAAATAAGGTTTGAAGATTCTCTCTGAGCAAAAGTTGCTTTGGGGGCTCAAATCAGTGAACTTACCGTTTTACAAGCATTGTGTTACAATCATGCCAGAAGTAAATACATTCCAGACTTATTTTATTATGATGTTTGGGAATCGCTAGATATATCTTTAGGAGGTGTAAAGTACATGATGACTTTTATTGATAATTATTTTAGGAAATGTTGGTTGTACTTAATAAAAAAATTATATCTATTTTCTTGTGTTTAAAGAATTAAAAGCACTAGTTGAACTTGAATTTGGGAAAATGATAAAGTGTTTAAGAATAAATAATAGTGGAGAGTATACAGATGGCGAGTTTCTTGCATAATTCCTTAATAAAATGAAGTGGCGGAGGAGATGACTAAGACTCTTACAGAAAGAATAAGAGATATATTGAGATCCATTTGTCTACCCAACTTATTTTAGGCAGAAACAGTCAAAACTGCATGTTATGTGGTTAATTGGTTGCCACACACAATAATCGAGTTGAAACTCCAACGAAGATGTAGATAGGAAAGCCAGCTGATTACTTTCATCTATAAGCATTTGGATGTCCTATGTATGTGATGTACAATGCCTAATAAAGAATAAAGTCATATCCAAAATCTAGGAAATATATATTATTTGGGTATACTGATGTAATGAAGGTGTATCGTTTGTGGAATCCTACTGCTTACAAGATAGTCCTCAGCAAAGATGTTATCTTTGTAGAAGATCAATTGTAAAGAAGAAATAAGGATTATAGCACAGTAAAGGAAAAGGCAGAACTGTATCAATATATGTTGAAAATAATTTGCAAAAAGAAGATTTAAATTCTTCTGAAACAGTACCAGAGCATGAGGAACAAATACCAATCGAGTTTGAGGCTTCAAAAGTTCATCGATCAACTGGTTAAAGACGACCGCCAGCGTGACACTTAGAGTATGTTACAGAGCTTAATATTGCATACAATCTTCTAACCGAGGAATAGAGAGCCATCAACTTTCCATGTAGCTTAAACAATCCCAATGTTGCTTTGTGGATGACAACAATAGAGGAAGAAATTGAAGCTTTACACAACAAGAAGACATGGAAACTTGTACCACTACCAAGTGGAAGAAATGCCATTAGAAATAAATAGATCTACACGATCATGTGTGATGACAATGATCAAGTAGAGCGATATCGTGCAAGATTGGTAGTGAAAGGATATGTTTAGAAAAAAGCATTGGCTTCAACGAAATATTTTCTCTGGTAGTTCAACTCATGATAGTCAGAGTAGTATTGGCAATGTGTGTTACATTTGACTTACATCTAGAACATTGAGATGTGAAAATTGTGTTTCTTCATGAAGAACTTGAAGAAGAAATTTATATGCTGTAACTAGAAGATTTTCCTAAAAAGGCAAGGAGAACTTGGTTTGTAGATTGAACAAATCTCTCAATATGGTCTTAAACAGGCGCCGAGGTATTAAGAGATTTGATTCATTCTTCATGAGCATTGGATACAATAGACTTAGTCAGACCATTGTGCATATTATAAGAGGTTTGAAGATAATGATTTCATTATTTTGCTATTGTAAGTGGATAACACAGTTAGGTAGCAGGCCCCAACAAAGATCGAGTCTAAAAATTAAAGGTACAATTGGGTATAGAGTTTTAAATGTAGGACTTGAGACCAGTAAATAAGATTCTAGGTATGTAAATTCACCGGGACAAAAATAACAAGAAAAAAATTACTTGAAGAAAATCTTACGAGCACTTAAACATGCAAGATTATAAGCCAATTTCTACCACACTTCCTATTAATTTCCAGTTATACTCAAGTATGTGTCCTAACAATATAGTAGAGAGGAATGAGATGTCTCGAGTATAGAATACATTAGTGGTGTGAAGCTTAATGTTTTGTGATTTGTACAAGACCAGACATTGCACAAGTAGTGGGTCGATACATGGCGAGTCCCGGTGAAGAGCATTGGAAAACTATAAAAAGGATTCAAAGATACACAAAAGGAATGTCAGATGTTGCCTTATGTCATGAAGGATAAAAATTTACTGTCAGGAGTTACGTAAATTTAGATTTTGTAGAAGACCTTGATATAAGGAAATCTACAACTGGCTATGTGTTTTCGCTTGTAGGAGAAGCTATAAGTTGGGTTTAAAAAATGCAGACCATTGTAACTTTATTTACAATAAAAGTAAAATATATGACAAGCTTATAAGGAAGCTATTTGGATGCAAAAGTTATTAGAGAAATTCGGGGACAAAGAAGAGGAACTTCATGTGTTTTGTAATAGTCAGAGTACCTTGCACATTGCAAGGGATTCAACATTTCATTCTAGAACAAAGCACATAGGGGTATAATACCACTTGAGTAGATCCTCTTGTGGCCTATCAGAAACGTAAGCAACATCATAATGGCAAAGCAAAATGGACGGTGTGGAGATTAATTGGTTCTTAATCAAATTTCCAAGTGGGAGAATGTAAAAAATAATAACTATGAAAGCCAGTGGCTTTGACAAGCCAAATTCAAAGATAATGGCTGTCAAAGCTACCAATCTTGAAAAAAAAATGGAAAGTGAACAGTAGCTAAAATTTGACTATAAATAGAAATGTTCAATCCCTCATTTGAATAATCCAATTCTTCAGTTTTATTTCCTTTTCTTTAGAGAGAAATTGAGAGCTGAGAGTATCAAAATTTTAATTTTTTGTTTTAGTGATTTGAGAAGTTGAGTGTATTGGAATTCTGGTTAGTGAGCCAAAAATATTATAATGCTTGTAATCCTCATTTTGCTAGTAAAATATTTCTTTATATTTTCACCCGTAAATGTAGGCTAAAAGTCTAACTATGTAAATTTTGGTGTTCTTGTGTGATTATGTTATCTCATTATTTATCAATTTTCACTTTGGCTGCTTGTCACTTCACCCATCAATTTTCAACCAAATTGGAATCCTGTAATCTTTTATTCATGATATACCCAAGATAATACCATATGTTGATATATAGAATCATTAATTCAGTGCAATAATTATGTCCTTTAATTTCTCTTATAAACTGTTTTGACCAACACTTCAGTCTATAAAAAATTTATATACATCATTTCATTTTGGGAAAATATTCACCGTCCACCCGTTTTTTACACCTTTTTAAAAAATACATAATTCTTTTATTTTTTTGTTGGAATCCACCTAAAGTTACATTTTGTTTCACTTTTCCACTTCCGTTTAAAATCCGTTAAGAAAACTAACGAAAACTTAAAAAAAAGACCATTTTACCCCCAAAATAAAAATTACAATTTCACCTTAAAAATTACCAAAAATAATCAGATTAAATCTAATTATTTTTCCCATCAGTCAATAAAGAAATTAATTCCACAACCATCAAATGCAGTTTTTTTTTTAATATGTCTGTAATTAGAATGTTAAATTATAACAGTAGTATTAAAAATAGTCAATCTCGTAAACCATCAATTGAATTTAAGATAAGTAGAGTTTTATTATTTATTGAGTTATAATCTCTAGTAGTTAAGATTTTTTTGTACTTCATTAACATATGAATAATGATATTCATCATTAAATCTTATTATTTTTGGCATTTTTAGGGTGAAATTGTAATTTTCATTTTGGGGGTAAAATGGTCATTTTCTTAAGTTTCCGTTAGTTTTCTTAACGGATTCCAAACGGAAGTGGAAAAGTGAAATAAAATATAACTTTAGGTAGATTCCAATCAAAAAATGAAATAATTGTGTATTTTTTATAAAGGTGTAAAAAACGGGTGGACGGTAGATATTTTCCCTTTCATTTTCATTATTGAAATAGTATCAGAAAAAATACACTTTTGAAAAATAAAGGTAAAATTTTTGGCAAGTAATTAACAAGTTTTGATTCACATAGGTCTCCAATGATCAATTTATGAAAGAGCAAGTCACATTTACCAGAGACCTGAGTATAGTAAAACCATATTAATTATAAGAAAGATGAAAATGGATTAAAAAAATATAAGACCTAAATCATCGTAGACAAAAGATGGATATATGTCCTCTTCAAGCACACATAGAGACGTATATGTTGCATCAAAATTATCCGTCACGCATAAGCCCTTCTCGGTAAATGGCACACATAGAGACGTATATGTTGCTCCCAAAAATAGTGGTGTTTTTCAGATAAAATATTGTTATCATCTAGGGTGATATCAGAATCGGAGTTTGATGAAGAGAAATGATCAACATATTTGCAGCCGTCATGCTCCCAAAGCATTATTGGAGAGTAATGGTTCGGCTTTAGCTTCAGGAGGAATATTATTGTTCAAGTTATCAGCAGCAAAATTATTCTCAGCTGTTTGTGTTTCTTGCATCTGATTGTTCTCAATTATGCGTTTCTTCAAACGGCTGTTCCAGTGATTTTTCATATCATTGTCTGTTCTTCCAGGCATTCTTGATGCAATTTTCGACCACCGGATGAAAATGTTTAAATTGAACATGAAAAAAAAAAAAAAGGTTACCATTAGTACTTATTGTTGATGTCGGGGAGAGAACGAGAGCTCAAGAAAAACAAATGTGTATACATAAAATATCAAAATTATGAAAGAACGTAGATTTAGTATTCATCCTTGTAGATCTTGCGCCATGTATATTTATAGAAGTATAAATATAAAAATGTTATCAATACTAGAAGTTCTTTTCTTATTTACGTTATTTAAAGTGTCTTTTAATTTCTAAAGTTTGAGCCAATTATCTAGTTTATCCTTTTATTTTAAAAAATTACCCAAAAACCCTATTTATCCAAAAAATCTATCTTGTATTTCTATTTTCATTAAAATCTAATAATTGTGCATGTCAAATTTATTTGAATTTGATGTCATTTTAGACAAAAATATTTTTTTACTCTTAAAAAAATTAGAACCAACAACTACAATAGTAAGAAGGGTTATTTTCATAACTTTTTAAAATATAGAGGACTTCGTAATTAGTTCAAAGTATAAGGATTAAACAGCAATTGTCCCTGACTAAAGCAAGAAATCTCCCAAACCTGAAGAGTCCAAACGTAGTTGCACAACACAATGATGAATGTTATGAAAATTATTATATCATTAATTTTATAGCATATGATCATTTAATGAAAATGCATCCAAGGTGTAGAAGTATGTGATAGGCTAGATCAGAAATTAATGAAGGTTTTGGAAATTAGCTGAACCAAATAAAGCAAGAGGGAAGAAAAAAATTGACAACAAAAATTAAGCGTCAGGCATGATTCATAGTTGTTATAGTGCATGTTTACCGGTCTCGCAATTGTTGGTGCAATTTGATTATGATTTCATCTTCTTCTTGAGTGAAGCTTTCACGGTTAATATCAGGCCTCTGGTAATTCGGCAACAGAGTCGACAACTCTTCCCACATCTCAACCAACCTACAAGATGAAAAGAGAATTAAAGAAATTAATTAAAGAAAAGATTAATTTTCTTTCTGGCAAAAAAAAAAAAGGATATACAAATTACATAAATCCATTTATATACCAGCATATTTTGACATCTCAATTCCAGTTCCAAATGCCACATCTGCTCGTGACATAGTTTATCAATTTTTGATCTTCTTCAGGACTGAATGCGCCTTTCTTCAAAGATGACTTTTGACGGCCTTGAGTCTTCATGGTCGAATTTCAACTTTTTAACCTGAAACCAGTTCATAGTACTCTGTGCCATTTACAATCATATGATTCAAAATTTTAGAAACATTAATTCTTTGCAATTGTATAGATATCTATATATACATATTCAATATTTAATGTATGGTGGGGGCCGAGGTGGTGGCAAGGAGCCTGCTGAACTTATAGATTAATGTCTATATTAAAATTTTTTGCTACATAATCTTTTTCAATTGGTTGCTGTTTTAGTTAAGTCGTTAAGTCTGTTATTTTTAATTTATAAAAAATTTTAATTATCAAATTACTTTTTTATTTTTTACTTAATCTAAAAAATTTGAAGGGCTAAAATATCTCTATCTAATTAATTTATTTTCGTCCTTACATAAATAAGACTTACTACTTAACATTACTATTCATTTCTACAATCTGTGAGAATATAGTGATATATTATCAATTTATGCATTGAAATCTATAATTTGTAGTTTTTCAACAATCTCTCTACAAAAAATAAAATAAAATAACAACAATAATGAAAAGATGTAGATGCAATCGTAATTTTCTTTTCCTAGATAGTTGACCATTAATTTTTTACTCTTGCCTTCTAGACATTGTGACTTTAATGTCCGTTCTTTATCATTGAAGCATAAATGTGACTTCCAACGGGATAAAAATTCATTTAATCTCTGTATTTTGAGGTTAGTGTCTGTTTAGTCTCTATATTTTTAAAAATACCTCAAAATTTTCCTACCATTAAATTATTAGCACTCTTGTCATTACTTTTTAATACTTTCAGCTTACTTTTACAATATTACCCTCTTACAATAACCTTTTTTTGGACATTAATAAAAAAAATTGAATTACCAATTTAACCCCAAAAATAAAATAAAAAATATATATTAATTTTCATGGAACGTTTTATTAAAGAGTTAATACATTATTTTTTATTAATGTCCAAAAAATTGACAATTTAATTTTTTTGTACAATATTAATTTTTTTGGACATATGTGAGCTTCCACAAAAATTAATATATATTCTTTTTGTTCTTATTTTATTTTTCGGGTTAAATTGGTAATTTAATTTTTTAATTTTTGTTAATGGCCTAAAAAAATACTATTGTAAGAGGGTACTATTGTAAAAACATTATAAAAGGAACAAAAATTAATGACAAGTGTGTTAATAGTTTAACTATAGGGATGTTTTGAGTGTTTTTAAAAATATAAGGACTAAACGGACACAAATCTCATAAGATAGGGATTGAATGAGATTTTACCCCTTCTAACGTACAAATATCCTCCTTAGAACCCAGTTTTTAATTTTTTATTTCTTGTTATCACTTTAATATCAGGGACGTAATGGATATTATTTTGGGCAAATGCTTCTTTTAAGCTAATTATCCAAATCCATTTTTTTTAAGAAACTATTTAAAAAGTCCCTATCACTTCTACATAATTGTCGGATTTAAATTTTCAGGATTAAAATAATATTTTACTTGGTATAATTAAAAATTTTAACAATTCAGCAGACACACAGCAGTCGAAAATAAAGATCAATGAGTAGATTTGAACGAAATAAACATATACAACAAATCTTTTAGATACTTTGTAATGTTAGGGATCTCAATTATTATCCTACTATTTGAGACTTAACTAATGTAGTAGTTTATTTATAATTGTTCCATCATTGTCAATTATTAATATTTAAATAATAATAATAATAATAATAATAATAATAATAATAATAATAATGGATTAGTAAAGCTTATCTATGACGTGGCTAACCTATTCATATAAAATTGTTAAAACTACATATTATACAACTAATGATAGTAATGGATGATGTGAACTCACTTCTGAAAATTTGGCCACAATGCATGCATGTATGAGATACATGCAAGTAATAATTTTTTTTTTAAATTTTGCAATTGCTTGGCTGCCACTTGGCAGCCAAACAAAAAAAAAAAAAAACCGAGAGCAACCGATTGCCCCTTAAATGAATTAAATAATAACAAATAATATAATAATTAAATGCAATAAATAAAATAATAATTATTTTAGTAGTAAAGGCCAAATAATGATAAAAATTAATTTTATAATAATAAAAATGAGTTTCAAGTTTAATAATTCTAATATTAAGATTAATAGTAGACGTTTCATATTTATTAGTTCATAATTTACATGATTTTTAGGGTTACAAGTTAATGATCCTATATTTCATGATTAATGGTAGGTGTTTCATATTTATTGATCCATTATTTAGAAAATTTTCAGGATTGCAAGTTAATGATCTTGTATTTCATATTCATTATCCTAAGTTACAAATTACATTGTTTTCAAGTTTAATGGCAGTGGATGTTTCATATTTATGGTCGGTCATCTTTTTTTCTTTCTATCTTTTTTTATATGAAACCTAACCAGCCTATGGTAGAGGGATATGTTCCATTGAAACCCGGCCAAAGCTTATCAGGGCTCGCCTCAAGTCCAGCCCATTCAAAATAAAATACATAATAAGGATGCATTATGTTATATTATATGTCATTAATCAGCCATTTTGTAAAGCAACTTTAACATGAGCATTAAAAGAAGATTATTAGATTTAACAACATTCATTGTACCATACTATTTACTTAGTATTAAATCTAACCATTCAATTGATCATCATATATACTTCAACTTATCAACAACAAAATTTTTGAAAATGTTGCTGGCAATATATGGGTTCACATTAATGAAAGTGTAAGAAATAACCTAACATATGCAGTTTGTTTAAGCCTCCCATAATTCAACATCCAAAGATTCATAACATGGTCACATGAGAAAGTGATGGACCATTTTTGAAATTTTAATTTTTTTGTTAATAATAATGGGTAAGGATAGAGGAGAAAGAAGGCCTTGAGGTTGGAGAGGCCAACAAACGTGGATCCATTTGAAACCTTTATCTTATAGTTATTGTTACATTTATTTTAATATTATATTTTTATTTATTATAAAATTTTGAAGTTAGTTTTTTAGAATTAGTAGAGTTAAAGGATATTATAATCAAAAGGGAGTTTCGGTATCTCTTATTAAAAATTTGGAAGTGTATATGATCATTTTCGCAAACTTTAGGGGTTTAGGTAATATTTTTTCTCTTATATATTTATTTATTTTTAATAATGAGTTTAATGAATTTCCTTCGTTCGGGCATTTAGTTAATTTCCTCCATTCAGTTGGGAATTTTTGCTTAATTTAATTTTTACAATTGGGCTAAAATTTATAAAGTTTGGCCAAGTCCGAGGGAGGCTCTTCCTATGCTTGCTGCTCATAATCGGTGGATTGTTGGGGATGGTCGGACTTCGGAGCATTGACTTTTGGCTTCATAAATGGCATTTACCAATAATTTGCAGCTATAGGTGGAAATACTTCGTGCAATTATAGTTGGGTTAGCTAGGTACATTGGAACTACGCAGCCCGCCAGCACTGTCGCAAAATGGTTTCATCCATTTCTATCTAATCAAAAGTTCATAGTTATTTTTCATTTTTTATTTGTATTAATTGATTGAATATGAATTAATATATAATTAGACGTATGAAGAGGAAGAGTCACAAATCATGATCATTTGACCATAGGCATGCAAATTTGCCTGCAGAGTGAACTCTCTGATAAGACATATATTAATAGGTCTATGAAAATATTCATTTTGCTTCTTTAAAACGAAAGCAGTATGTTTTATTTTATTTTATCACTATCGAAAGAACAACTGAAATACAACTGGGTTCGGTTGAAAAAAAAGGAGGACAAACATTAACAAAACTGAAATGATTTGGGTAATAAATGAATTTTACTAAACTTAAGGGCTTTATTAATATTTTACACTACAACACTCACAGCCCACCATTCCTTCTCTCTTTAATTCTTCACTCCTCACTTAATGCAACAACAAGGAGCTTAGGGGTGTTTATAGTTATAATATCCTAAAACTAATACAAGCTACACATCTATTAAATTACAAATTTTAACAACCACATTTTAGAAATATTTTTACTTCCATTAGATATTTTTTAAATTAAAACTATCTCTCATTCTCTACACAACTCTTGAATTTTCCATGGACTGAGCTTTAAACTTGGGCTTAGACAAATTTAATTGGTTAGTATCATGAAATTTGTGTTGAAATTTTTAACACTCTCCTTAACACCAGTTTTCATCCTTCGATCCATATTGATCTGACGGCAAAACTTTACAAATTTTCTGGTATTAAGACTTTTTCTAAACAAATTCCCAACTTGATTATTTGTCTTAGCGTACCGTATCTCAACTTCATCTTGTACGACCTTTCTACTGATGAAGTGATACTGGACCTCTACATGCTTAGTTCTTGCAAAGAAAACTAGACTTTCCACCAAGCTGATTGTCGATTGATAATCGCAATACAATTGTACTACAAAATCTACTGGTTAGTGTAAATCATCATCAACTGAATCAACCAAGTGTTTTCTTGAGCTGCCATTGCTGCTACTATATACTCTACTTTTTGGTTGATAATGATACAATTGATTGTCTCTTATTACACTAAAAAACTGCTCTAAACCCAATTCTAAAAATATACCTAGCAGTTGATCTTCTTGTATCATGATCTCTGGCGTAGTACAATAGCCAGTTAACTTGCAACTTTCACTTTTCTTGTATAATAGATTGTAGTTGATTGTACTTTTCATATATCTTAGTATTTGTCGAACCATTTTCAAGTGAGGCTTCTTCAGATTTTGCATGTGCCGACTCATTACACCCACTGCATATAAAATGTTTGTTCCAGTCAATGTTAGGTATATTAAACTTCTTACCAATTGTTGATATACTGTTCCATCTTGTAAATCTCTACATTCATGTATGCACAATTTTGCATTGTCTTCCATTGAAATTGAGATTGGCTTGCATTCTAACATTCTAAACTTCTTCAGCAAGTTTTTGGCATATTTTGGTTGGCAAAGAAATATCTCATTTTCTATTCCATTAACCTCCAGACCACAGAAGTGCTTACGCTAAACAAGCTCTATCATCTGAAAGCAAATTAATAAATTGTCTCTTGTTCACTGAATCTCTTCTTCATCATCACCAACAAGAATCAAATTATCCATGTATACTAGTATAGTTGTTAACTTTTCTTCACTAGGTTTGACGAATAAGTTAGAGTCTGCATGTGCTAATGAATAACCACTTTGAGTTAGAAATTCAGTAGTCTTATCATACCATGCCCTTGATGCTTGCTTTAAGCTATAAAATGCCTTTTTTTTCAGTTTGCACACATTTTCTGGATGAGCTTGATTCTCAAATCCTTTCGGTTAATTAATATAGATCTCTCGATCTAATTCTCTTTGTAGGAAGGCACTTTTTACATCCATCTGCCACAACTAATCCTTACTAGTTGCGAGTGTAAGTAGGACTCTTTCTGTTGTGAGCTTTGCTATCGGCTAAACGTTTCATCATGATCTAGCCCGTATTGTTGTGAAAATCCTTTAGTTACCAACCGTCCTTTGTGCTAGCCTATATGACTATAAATATTGATTTTGATGATAACAAACCACATGTTTTTATTTAAGCAAATGCTTATGAATTGTGCTTTTAAAATAAGAAAATGATGTTATGAAATTAAAGTGTTTTGGACTAAAATGAAAGTATTTTAAATACATTGATAATGGTTTTAAAATTTCAGATTTGGACTTATTTGAAACTATTTAAATATTTTTGGGCCATTCTATAATTTCATAAAGTTTGGAAGAAATCATAATTTCAAAAAGTTGTGGGATTGACAGAGTATTAATCTAAAATTCTGAAATTGGACTTATTCGCAAACTTTTATAATGTTTTGGGCCATACTGTAGTTTTATAAAGTTTTGGGGTCAAACTGTAAATTTTTGGAAATATTTCACTGTAGCAGTTACTGTAGTAAGCGGCTTACCGGATACTGATAACGGTAAGCCGGTTACGGGGAAGAATGTTTCCAATTCGAAAGCGGCTTACCAAATAGCATAAACGACAGACCGGTTATCGACCAGTGAGCTTCTAGAGCATAAACGGCTTACCGGATTTGTAAGCGGCAAGCCGAATAATTTGAAATTCAAAATTTTGCCTTAACGGTAACATGTAAGCGGCTTTCTGGATAGCTAAACGGCAAGCTGGATACGCCCAGAATGTGAGTAACGGCTAGTTTTCGAGCTCAAACTATAAGAACTCAAATCCAACTCATTTAGAAGCTCTCCAACAAGCAAAAACAAAAAGCACATGTGATATCTTGAGTCTTCAACTTGTAAAAAAAAAATCATTGAATCATTCATTGTTTTTCATCTTTGAATATCTACTCATTGAGTGAGTTTCATTGTAACTTTCATTTCTTCATTTCATTTGTAAGAATTTGAGTGTGTGAGACACTTGAGTGAAGAGATTGAGAGATAATCTCTTTGTTGTAAAGGTTTATTGACACCTCGAAGTCAATTATAATCGGTTGAAGCCTCGGAAAGATTTGGATAGTGAAATCCTCAAGTTTGGAATGCTTGGAGGCGTGGACGTAGGCGGGGATTGCCGAACCACGTAAAAATCCGTGTGTTTGTTTCTCTTCTCCCTTACTCTTTAATTATTGTGCCTTTATTAAACTTATTGCTTTCAATTTTTATTAAGGCATTAGATTGTTTGTTGTGTGGATTTGCTAGGATAATTTTTAAATTTCCAATTCACCCCCCCTCTTGGGTTGCACACTTATATTTCATTTGGTATCAGAGCAAGGTGCTCTTATTTAGATTTAACCATCTAGAGCTAAGATCAATGGCAACTCAAAATGATTCCACATTTAGGGAAGGACAGTCCACCACTAGACCACCTTACTTTGATGGAAATGATTACTCATATTGGAAAACTAGAATGAGAATCTACTTGCAAGCCTTAGATTATGAGATTTGAGAAATTGTTAATGATGGTCCTTTCATGCCTTTGACTAAAAATGAAGTAGGAGAAGATATTTCAAAACCTTCACGGGATTGGAATGAATTTGAAAAGCGAAAAGTTTCTCTAAATTCCAAGGCCATGAATGCCTTGTTTTGTGCACTAGACAAGAAAGAGTTTCATAGAGTGTCTAGTTGTGAAAGCGCTAATGAGATTTGGCACAAACTTGAGGTTGTCTATGAAGGCACGAACCAAGTGAAAGAATCTAAAATAAGTAGGTACACTCAACAATACGAATTGTTTCAAATGGAACAAAATGAAAATGTGTACTCTATGTATATTAGATTCACGGATATAGTGAACACTCTAGGAGCCCTAGGAAAGACTTTTTCAAATAGCGAAAAAGTCAAGAAAATCATTAGGTCACTACCTAAGGAATGGAGACCAAAAAAGACTGCTATTGAGGAAGCTAAAGATTTAAATGTATTACTTATTGATGATTTAATTGGCTCTTTTATTTCATATGAAGAAGATTTGGCAGCTGAAAAAGGGCATGAGGAAAAGAAGAAGAACATTGCTCTCAAGGTTTCAAAATGTGAGAGTGATGAGGAAAGCGAAATGGATGATGAGGAGCTGGCTATGTTGGCTAGAAGATTCAGAAAATTTTACAAGAAGAATAATGAGCAGAGAAAGTTCAGAGGCTACAAGAATAAGAAGGAGAAGAAGGAGCCAATCACTTGTTATGAATGCAAGAAGCCCGGACACATACGACCGGAATGTCCTCTTCTCTACAAATTCAAGAATAAGACTATGGTGGCCACATGGGATGATAGCGATGAGGAAACAAGTGATGATGATGAGCAACAAGAAATGAAAAATTTAGCTCTCATGGCCATTGGGGAAGAATCATGTGATGAACTTGATGAGATAAGTGTTCTTCCTACATATGATGAATTGCATGATGCTTTTAATGATTTGCATGATGAGCTAATGAAGATTGGTAAAAAGAATATATGTCTTAAAAAGAAGATGGTAGAGCTCAAAAATGAAAATGATTCATTTAGTGCAAAGATTACATGTTTAGAATTAGAAAACAAGACATTGCATGATAATATTGCATTACTTGAGAATTCTAGCACCTCACATGAACACTTAGAGTCACACATGAATGACTTGAAAAATGAAAATGAAATGCTTAAAAAGAAGAGCAATGAACTAAATGAAATTGTGCTAAAATTCACAAATGGGCAAAAAATGTTGGACAATTTGCTAAACTCACAAAAATGTGTATTTGACAAAAGCGGCATAGGTTATAAACCAAATTTGAAATAAAAATTTTACAAGAGTTATTTTGTGAAGAATACATCTATTAACAATAAAATTATATGTCATTATTGCAATCAAGATGGTCATATGAAAAATAGATGTGCAGTGAAGAGAAATGTATATTATGGTATGAAATGTGTTTGGGTTCCAAAAGGAACCCTTACTAACTCTCAAGGACCCAAAAATGTTTGGGTACCTAAAACTTGAGATTTTCTCTACAGGGCTTGAAGAAGAAGAAGAATAAGTAGTACTTGGACAGCGGTTGTTCAAAACACATGACAGGGAATTATTCTTGGTTTTCAAGCTTTACCAAGATCGAAAATGGTGGAGATGTATCGTTTGGGGATAATTCAAAAGGAAAAATCATTGGGATTGGAAATGTCGGTAATGTATCCTCTACTCTCATTGAGAATGTGTGTTTGGTTGAAAACTTGAAACACAATTTGCTTAGTATTAGTCAATTATGCGATAAAAGGATATAGAGTTATCTTTGATGAATCAAAATGTGTTATTGAGAATGCATGTTATGGGAAAGTCTTGTTTGTAGGTAATAGATGTGTTAATGTCTATACCATTAATATAGATTGTGCATCAATACATGATAAATGTCTGTCCGCATTGCATGATGATGGTTGGTTGTGGCATAGAAGATTAGGTCATGCAAGCATGGATTTGATTTCAAAAATCGTGAAAAATGATTTAGTAAAAGGTCTTTCAAAAATCAATTTTCAAAAAGATAAAACTTGTGAAGCATGCCAATTTAGAAAACAAATCAAAACTTCCTTCAAAAGCAAGAATTATGTTTCCACTTCAAAACCACTTCAATTGCTTCATATAGATTTATTTGGACTTTCTAGATATGCTAGTTTAAGTGGCAAGTTTTATGCATTTGTAATTGTGGATGATTATTCGAGATACACATGGGTATTGTTCTTAGCTAATAAGGATGATGCCATTGATGCATTTCGAATTTTCTGTAAAAAGGTTCAAAATGAAAAAGTTTACTCCATCACTTGTATTAGAAGTGATCATGGTGGAGAATTTGAAAATCATGCATTTGAAATTTTCTGTAATGACCTTGGCATTGAACATCAATTTTCATCACCTAGGACTCCACAACAAAATGGAGTAGTAGAGAGAAAAAATAGGTCTATTCAAGAAATGGCTAGGACCATGTTAAATGAAAATTCTTTGCCTAAGTATTTTTGGGCGGAAGACGTCAACACCGCTTGTTATGTTTTAAATCGGGTGTTAATTAGACCTAATCTCAATAAAACTCCATATGAGCTTTGGAAAGATAGAAAACCCAACATTGGCTATTTTAAAGTTTTTGGATGCAAATGTTTTAATTTGAACACGAAAGACAATCTTGGTAAATTTGATTCAAAATCTGATGTTGGTATCTTTCTTGGTTATTCAAATTCAAGCAAAGCTTATAGAGTTTAGTTGTGGAAGAATCTATGCATGTTACATTTGATGAGTCTAACCCCTCCTCTACGGAGAAAGTTGTTGTTGATGATAATGCAGAAGAAGAACAACAAGAAGGAGCATCAAATGACAACCAAGAAGACGCGCCACATGGAATTCAAGAGGAACATCATGAAGAAACAAATGTGGAGCAAAATGAAGATACTCCTCAAACACTCCCCAAAGAGTGGAGGTATGTATCCTCTCACCCTAAGGATGTAATTTTAGGAGATCCCTCACGAGATGTTACCACTAGATCATCTCTTAGAAATGCATGTGAGCATTCTGCATTTATTTCTCAAATTGAACCAAAATCCTTTGCGGATGCGGAAAATGATCAATCTTGGATTATGGTAATGCAAGAGGAGTTGAATCAATTTGAGAGAAATAATGTGTGGGAGTTAGTTCCTAATCCGGAACATCAATCCATTATAGGTACTAAATGGGTATTTAGAAACAAAATGGATGAATCCGTTGTGGTTGTAAGAAATAAAGCTAGATTAGTGGCTCAAGGTTACAACCAAGAAGAAGGAATTGATTTTGATGAAACCTTTGCACCTGTAGCAAGATTAGAATCTATTAGGATGTTGTTAGCATATGCATGTCATAAGGATTTTATTTTGTATCAAATGGATGTCAAAAGTGCTTTCTTAAATGGATACATTATGGAGGAAGTTTATGTGAAACAACCTCCTGGTTTTGAAAATGAAAAATTTTCAGATCATGTGTATAAGTTATCCAAGGCTTTGTATGGTTTAAAACAAGCACCTAGAGTTTGGTATGATATGCTTAAAAATTTCTTGTTGGATAACGATTTTTCAATGGGAAAAGCGGACACAACTCTTTTTGTTAAGCATAAGAACCAATACATACTTATTGTTCAAATTTATGTTGATGATATTATTTTTGGTTCTACTAATGAGTTGTTGTGTAAAGATTTTTCATCATGTGTGAGCCAAGAGTTTGAGATGAGTATGATGGGAGAGTTGAAGTACTTCCTTGGACTTCAAATCAAACAAAACGAGGAAGAAATTTTCATAAATCAAGCCAAGGACGTGAGAGATCTACTTAAAAGATTTGGCTATGATAATGGAACGGCAAAAAGCACTCCTATGAGTACCACCATCAAGCTGGACAAAGATGAGAAAGGTAAAGAAGTTGATATCAAGACATATCGAGGTATGATCGGATCCTTACTCTACTTGACTGCTAGTAGGCCTGATATTATGTTCAGTGTTTGCTTGTGTGCTAGATTTCAATCTTGTCCTAAAGAGTCTCACATGCTTGTTGTCAAACGCATTTTTCGATATTTAATTGGAACTATTAATCTGGCCTTTGGTATCCTAGAGGAACTCATATTGATTTAACTTATTATTCGGATGCCGATTTTGCTGGGTATAAGGTTGATAGAAAAAGTACTAGTGGAACATGTCACTTCTTAGGTCATTCTCTTGTCTCTTGGTTTAGTAAGAAACAAAATTCGGTTGCGCTTTCAACCACCGAGGCAGAATATATTGCCGCAGGTAGTTGTTGTGCACAAATTTTATGGATGAAACAAACTCTTAGAGACTATGATATTAAGCTTGATCAAATTCCTATTTTATGTGACAATATTAGTGCTATAAATCTTTCTAAGAATCCTATTCAACATTCTAGGACTAAGCATATAGAAATTAGACATCATTTCCTTAGAGATCATGTTCAAAAAGGAGATGTCGTAATTAAATTTGTTTCCACTGAAAATCAACTTGCGGATATCTTTACAAAACCTCTTAGCGAAGAGCATTTTATAAAGATAAGACATGAACTTGGAATGATGAATGTTGAATCTTAATTCATGCTTTATTACATGGCTTGATATGCTTGTTATCATATGTGTTTATGCTACATGAATTAGATAACTTGATATGCTTGTAAATTTATGATTTTATGATTTTGTGTTTCATGCATTAAATGGCCTATTGAAAAGTTTTAAATTTCAAAATGATTTAAAATTAATCAAATTTTAAGGCCATAAATAAAATGGTGTGAGTAGTACAAGCATAGGAGCTAGCAAACACTCTCTTTCTATTCATTCGGAAAAACATTCTTTCTTATTGATTTCTCTCGGAACAAATTCCGAATAACCGGATTTTCAATTCGGAAAACCAGATTAGCTTTGGGTGCTCTCTGGACAACATTCGGATAACCGGATTTTCAATCCGGTAAACCGATTTTACTTAGCTTCATCTCTGCCTCACAACCGGCCTACCGGTTCTCCTAAACCGGTAAGCCATTTTTGCGTTTATGGTTCTCGGGCTCACATCCGGCAAACCGGATAACAAATCCGGCATGCCGTTTTCGGTTTTCATGTTTCTGCCCAAGAACCAGATTTCCAGATTTTTTTGTTCCCCAAGTGAACCGGCAAGCCGTTTGTGTCATGGTGACTTGCTGCCCATTAACCGGCAAGCCGGTTAGTAAATCCGACAAGCTGGATTCGTGGATTATCTTTGCTGTTCATCATCTTCTCCTTATTCGGCAAACCGTTTCCTATTCTCTCACTAGAAGCCGTTTTCTCCTCTCTTGATTTCACTCCAAAATCCACCTTTTTCTTCTATTTTCACATCAAATCGAGTCAAGAGAATCATTCCCCATCACTTTATTCACTCAAAACCATCTTTAAACTCCATTTTCAACATCCAAAACTCTAGATCCGAATTTCAACCTAGGTTTTAAGCCGATTTTTCTCTCTATAGATTTCTCACTCTCAAGCCGTTTTTGATCAATTTTGTTTCTCCAAATCACTTTCAATCTTCATCATCTTCATTCTCTTTGGTGTTTTTATCTTCAAATCCATCAAAATCAAAATGTCAAGCTCTCGGCCGGTTCGAAGAAAAGGGAAAGAACTGATTCAACCAACCACTCGGCCACGGGAAGTAAGGGGCACCTCCAATCAATCCTCTTTTGAGTCCATTCATTTTCAAAACAAGCAACACTTGATCAAACGGTTTCAACAAAACTTTCGGTCTCGTGGGGTACTCAATACTTTCTATATTTTACCTGATGTTATGCATACTCTCAAGATTAGTTATAGAAATCTATTTCAATTGTTGGGAGATGCTGGTTGGATTGATGCTTTGTTGATTGAGGAGAATGTGTATCCCGACTTGGTGAAAGTGTTTTACTCGAACATGGAAGTTTCCGAGAAGAATAAGACTCGAATAATCACCAATGTTGGAGGAGTTAAGATTGATTTTGATGTTTCCATGTTGAATTCTATTCTAGGATCATCCGATTTTGGCTAAGAAATCTTTTCGCCTAGGAAATCTCCGAAACTTGATAGTTATGTTCATATTGACGCCGTTCGTAATATTTGTCGCCGTAATGACCTTTCTGTTGAAGACTGTACCATTCATTTCCGTACTCAGTGTCTTTGTCTTCAAACTCGTGTTTTGCTTCGTATTATACAATGCATTGTACTTCCTAGATCAAGTCATCTAGATGAGGTTTCTCATATGGACGTTGCCTTGATTGACTGTATTCTTAGACGTCGTCCAGTTAACCTGAGCTATACCATCATCCGCACCATGTTGACCATACCCTCCTTGATTACCCGTTCTCTTCCTTATGGTCACTTCATTACCCGAATCCTTAAATTTTTTGATGTGCCGTTTCTCGCACCATCTTGTAGGCCATCTAAGGGCATTGGAGATGAGGTTATTATTGAGTTAGGCTTTGAGTGTAAGGATGGCACTTGGGTCAAATACAACGATAACAAGCTTACTTTTCTTGCCCCAAGTGATGATCGGCCACTTAATGCTGTGGTTCCAGCCGATCAGCTTCCAGTTTTCTCACTCACATTTCGAGGGCAGCGTAGACGCCAAGATACTCTCACGACTGCTTCAGCTCCTAGTGCTTCTGCATCCGCTTCATCACCTCCACATCCTCCTCCCTCTGACGAGGTCACTCTTCAGCAGCTTATGGATGAAGTACGGACACTCTCTGTGCGGCAGACTGAGTTTCAGCAGCAGCAGCAGCAGCTTATCCATGGTCAGCGCCTCCTCTTTGAGCACTTCGACATTCCATATACGTTTCCGCCTCCATCACCTCTATCCTCACCACCTGAGTAGTATTTTATTCTTGTACTTGGACACACCTACATTTCATTTGTTGCATTGTGTGTTCTTTTATTTTCTAACTCTATGGATGGTTATTATGCCTTTCAGTTTATGTATTTGTTGTGGATGATATGGATTTGTTATGACTATCTATGTTGGATGTTATGGATTTGTTTTGATTGATCATTATGGATTATATAGATTTGTTTTGGTTGATCAATATAGATTATATGGATTTTCTTATTCTTATGAATTTTTTTTACTAATATGCTTATGTTGCGATTTTGATGATTGATAGGGGGAGCTTTTATTCTTTTTTATGATAAAGGGGGAGAATGATTTAATATGTGTTATGAAAACATGCATGTATCTAGTGGGAGTATGCATGTATGCATGGGGAGTTTTATTAAATAATTTTCAGATCATTTTTTAACTTGCATTGATTAAGGGGGAGCTTTTCATAATTAGATTAAATTTTTAATGTTCTTTGTCATTATCAAAAAGGGGGAGATTGTTAGCCTATATGTCTATAAATATTGATTTTGATGATAACAAACCACATGTTTTTATTTAAGCAAATGCTTATGAATTGTGCTTTTAAAATAAGAAAATGATGTTATGAAATTAAAGTATTTTGGATTAAAATGAAAGTATTTTAAATACTTTGATAATGGTTTTAAAATTTCAGATTTGGATCTATTTGAAACTATTTAAATATTTTTAGGCCATTCAATAATTTCACAAAGTTTGGGCGAAATCATAATTTCATAAAGTTGTGGGATTGACAGAGTATTAATCTAAAATTCTGAAATTGGACCTATTCGCAAACTTTTATAACGTTTTGGGCCATACTATAGTTTTATAAAGTTTTGGGGTCAAACTATAAATTTTTGAAAATATTTCACTGTAGCAGTTACTGTAGTAAGCGGCTTACCGGATACTGATAACGGCAAGCCGGTTACGGGGCAGAATGTTTCCAATTCGAAAGCGGCGTACCGGATAGCTTAAACGGCAGACCGGTTATCGACTAGTGAGCTTCTAGAGTATAAACGACTTACCGGATTTGTAAGCGGCAAGCCGAATAATTTGAAATTCAAAATTTTGCCTTAATGGTAACATGTAAGCGGCATACCGGATAGCTAAACGGCAGAATGTGAGTAACGGCTAGTTTTCGAGCTCAAACTATAAGAACTCAAATCCAACTCATTTTGAAGCTCTCCAACAAGCAAAAACAACAAGCACACGTGATATCTTGAGCCTTCAACTTGTAAAACAAAAATCATTGAATCATTCATTGTTCTTCATCTTTGAATATCTACTTATTGAGTGAGTTTCATTGTAACTTTCATTTTTTCATTTCATTTGTAAGAGTTTGAGTGTGTGAGACACTTGAGTGAAGAGATTGGGAGATAATCTCTTTGTTGTAAAGGTTTATTGACACCTCGAAGTCAATTGTAATCGGTTGAAGCCTCGGAAAGGCTTGGATAGTGAAATCCTCAAGTTTGGATTGCTTGGAGGCGTGGACGTAGGCAGGGATTGCCGAACCACGTAAAAATCCGTGTGTTTGTTTCTCTTCTCCCTTACTCTTTAATTATTGTGCCTTTATTGAACTTATTGCTTTCAATTTTTATTAAGGCATTAGATTATTTATTGTGTGGATTTGCTAGGATAATTTTTAAATTTCCAATTCACCCCCCTCTTGGGTTGCACACTTATATTTCACTTTGTACCTTTGAACTGAACCATCTGGGTGCTTCTTAATCTTGTACACCCATTTGCATATTATTAGCTTTGCATCCTTTGGTTTTGAAACCAAATCCCAAGTCTGACTTTGCTTCAGTGTGACAACTTCTTCTTCTATTGCCTTCAACCAAGGAGAATCCTCTACTGCTTCTTGAAATGTCTAAAGTTCTTTTTTTTTTCTTCTGCTACCACGACATTAGTGTATCTGAGATTTGACTTTCTCATTCTTTTAGATCTTTGAAGTTGAGATTTAGGAGTTCTTAGTTCTAGTTCACTTGCTTCGTTATTTTCAATAGGGCTCTGGTGAACACATGTCTTCCAAGGGCTTTGCGCGTCATCATGCTTGATATTATTGTCTCTTTGATCATTAGAATATTCAAATTCTTCTTGGCTTGTGTGAATTTTGATAATTCATTCCTTTATTTGATCTTCAATTTCTTTTGAATCTAGTAACTCTTCTTTTTCTGAAGACTACCACGAAGATAATTTGTCAAACACAATATTTCATGTTGTGTAGCATTGTTTATTGGTAGGATCACAACTCTATCTTTTTCTCTAGTTATCATACCCAACAAAGATAGAACGAATTGCCTTCTTGTCAAATTTGCTTCATAAGTAGTTTGGCACGAAAACATAACACATACAACCGAATACACAAAAGTGCCCGACTATAGGCTTCACATTCCACAGCTGCTCGTAAGGTGATATGAATCCTATTTTTGGTTGAGGAAGTCTATTTATCACATAAGTCACAGTCTTCATAGCTTCAACCTAAAACCTCTTTAGTACATTCTTGGCATGTATCATACTCTGATAGATATTTGTTAGATGTCAGTTCTTTCGTTCTGCTATGCCATTCTATTATGGCGTATTAGTACAAATGAACTGATGGCATATTTTATAGTCTCGAAGATACTAGAAAAACTCATTTGATGTATACTCTCATTTCGTTCTTTGTTTATAGGCAGCAAACTTTTTTCCCTACTTCTTATTCAGCTATGTCTCTGAATTTCTTAAACTATTAAAAAGTATCAATTTTTTCTTTCATAAAGAAGACCCAGACATACCTTGAGGAGTCATCAATGAATGTGACCACGTATCACATGCCACTGATAGAAGGTTGCTTGACATGACTAAACACATTAAAGTGTACTAGCTCTAATGGGTTTTTTTTGCTCTGAACTTTAACTCTTCACATGGGAGGTGGTAAGTCTTGCCATATTGACACCCTGTACACACTGTGTCTATTCTTATATCAAGTTGAGGCAGACCTTTGAGCATTGACTTGTTCATTGTCACCTTTAACTTGTGATAACTAACATGTCCCAACTGAGCATGCCATAAATCTACTGTCTTATTCCTTCAAGTCTTTTCCACTTAGGCAAACTCTATTAACAATACATAGACTGACTCTAACCTTCATCCTTCCATAATAGGTGTCCCCAAGATCTTTAGGTCTTGATACACTTTGAGATCTTAAAGATCGAACAAGACATAGTTGCTAATGATGTTAGTTTGTCATACTAAATGTAGATTTTTCTTCATACTTGGGACATAATATGCATCTTCAAATGCCACTTTATGTGGACCATATCGAGGTGTAAGAAATGTACTGCCAACATTGCCTATTGCTAATCATGAATTATTTACTATTACTATTAGGCAACCTCTATTGTATTTAGTCATGTCTTGTAACTTCTCTATATCATCAGTCATGTGATTTGAATACCCTAAGTCAACAATCCAATCATGCTCGTACTTAATTCGACCAGGTTTTGCGACTGTGAGGGCTAGCTCCTCTTCCTTAATGGCAATTGATGCTTTGACTTCCAATTCCTATAATCACTATCTTTCTTCTGATTGGAAGTGGCGACATTACTCTTCTTAAATTTTTTCGTAGACCAACAATCTTTCTCCATGTGGTCCCTCTTTCCCAAGTTGTAGCAATACCCTTTGAACTTTTTCTTTGGCTTATATTGGCCACCATTTCTGCGATTCCTTTATGCTCCCCCTACCTATGAGCTATCTTCTTATTGATGACCTATTGACATATCAACAACTCCTTTAAATTCTCTACCACTATGTCGCTAAAATGATGTCTCTTCTTATCAATGAAGAACACTTCCTCATGATTCTTTATTGAGGGCCCACTCATTTGCCTTTCAATCGCTTCTTAATTGGCAAGCAAGTTTTTGAATTCCTCAATGGCTGTTGAGTTGGCTAACCTTGGACATCTGTAACAAAACTCTTAAACTCGAGCCTCAAATTGTGGACAATAATTCTTTTCATTCTAGATTTAGAAATTGTAACAGTAGGATCTAGCTCAGAAATTTCATGGCATAAAAAAATGACTATACTAGGGTGTATAAAAAATTAAAATATAATTGTATTTTTGTTAAATTATTAAGGTTATAATAATAACTTTAAAAAGGTGTCGTGCCTTATTTAATAAGTTGCTAAAAAAAGCAACCCGCTTTTTACTTTTAAAAGCTACTCTCAAAATGAAAAAAAAACTCATTGCATGCTTGATATGATTTATCTAATAGACATAAGTGATTATTTAATCATATAAGTTTTTTTTCAAATTTTTTTTATTTAATTGTCTTTTTAATAAACCTTTTGGAGATTAAATGCGCTCAAAATAAATGTATCCCCTTGAAATTAAACATTGATTAATTAATCTCTTAGTTTAGATTAATATTTTATTTTACCAACAAGAGGCCATGTATTTTATTAGTAAGAGACCAAACCAACTGGGCTTTTCTTTATAAATGAAAATAAGACATATAAGTTAGAATTACTTATATATCCCAACTTTACTAACATATTTCTCAAAAATTGAAGAGGACTAAACTGCTCAAAATTGAAACTATTTAGACAACAGAAAATTTTTACTAAACTAAAAGACTTTATTGATATTTTACAAGAAAGGCAATACAATACTCACGGCTCACTTTTCTTTTTATCTTCTAATTCTTCACTCTTCACTTGATGCCTATAAGAAAGTGCTTAGGGGTTTTTTGAAATGCAAGTTATGCAACCCAAGAGGGGAGGGGTGAATTGAGATTTTAAAAATTATGCTAAACAATTCGTACAATAATTTAATCTATTACCTTAATCAAATATAAAAATAATAAATTCAATATACCACAATAATAAAAGATTAAGAAAAGAGAAAAAAAACATAAGAATTTTTACGTAGTTCGATAATCCCCGCCTACATCCACACCTCCAAGACAACCAAGCTCGAGAATTTCACTATCCAAACCTCCTAAAACTTTAAGCTTTTATAATTGACTTCCAATGTGTTAATGAACCTTTACAATCAAGAGATTATCTCACAAATCTCTTTACCGCAAGTGTTTCTCACACTTGTACACTTACAATTTGATAAGAAATGAAAATTATAATAAAAACTCTCTTTAAGAGTGAATATGCAAATAATAACACAATAAGGATTCAATCTATGATGATTTTGCTATTTGGAAAATCAATATATATTATATGACATTTTATATACTTGCATTAGTCTCTAAAATGAAGTAGGAGTTGAATTTTTATTGTTAAAACTAAAAAATTAGCCGTTATAGGTAAATCCCCGCAACCAAGCGGTTAGCCGCTTGATTTATCCGGCTAGCCGCTCATAACCGTGATATTACCGTTATATTTGAATTTTGCTACAGTAACATTGTTCACAAAATTATATTTTTGCCCAAAACATTTTGTAATTACACTATAGCCCAAAACGTCATAAAACTTTATAAACAGGTTCAATTTCAGAATTTCTAAATAATGATTGTCATTCCCAAGACTTTTTGACATTATGGTATGCCCCCAAATATAATGATATTTTTCAAAGAGATTCTTTTCAAAATTTAGCATAATACCCATATTTTTCAAAGTTCTTAAAACCTTTTACTTTAGTTAAAAATTTGAAAATATAAGATTTTCCTCAGGCATCAAGCCGCTAGCCTCAGGCAGTTAGCCGCTCAAATGTTTAGATTACATTCGAGTCCTCAAACTTTTATAAATTATAGTATGACCCAAAATATTTTAAATATTTACAAGAAGGTCCAACTTTGGAATTCAAAATAATACTTATTAAATTTAAAGATTGCGAAAATTTTCATTTTAGTCTAAATTACTCAAATCCACAAAATACTCTATCTTATAAAAATAAAACCTTTTAGTTTATGAAAAGTAATTATTTAAATTAATCTCTTGAACTTCTGAAATGCTAAATCATGCATCAATTAAATCATACCGACTTTACAAGAATTTATCGCAATAATTTATCCGTTGAGCTCTAAACTTTATTTTTGATTTCACCGTTGTGCGTTGAGTGTCTTCAACTTGATTTCACTTGTATAAATATTATCCTTAAAAAAATAGTGAAAATGTGAAATACAATATTTATTAAATCACTTAAGATACATGTTTGTTATCATCAAAATTACATTATATGTAGCCCTTTAGGCTAACATTTATGTAGTAACCTCATTAGATATTTTAAAATTAGAAATATCTCTCATTTTCTGCACAATTCTTGAATCTTCCATGAATTGAGCTCTCAACTTGAGCTTGGACAAATGTAATTAGATTGCATTATGAAATTGGTGTTGGACTTTTAACATAATTGGGATGCATAAGAGCATCACCAAAAAACTCTTCAAATAAGATTTTATTACTTATTTGAAGAGTCAAATTAATTAAAATTCTTCAAATAAAAATTGTTTCTCTCTCTTTAAATTTGGAGAGTTAATTTCTCTCTCTTCAATTTGTATTTTATTACTTTTTATTAAAGAAAGAGAGAGAAGTGCTTTAATTGCTATTGACTTTTCTTTTAAAAAAATAATTATTTGATTAAAATAATATTAATTTATTTCTCTTTGAAGAGTCTTTTGAAGACTATTATATTTTTTTACCCTTCTATTTGCCACATAGGTAAACAAATAGATATTTTAAAAGTAAAATTTATAAAAACTTTTGAAGATGCTCTAATATATATTTAAATTGATGTGGCATCTAACATGTCTTCTTGGTAGTTGATGCAAAATTAACACATTAATAGTAAGTGCTAATGGCCAATTCCTCGTGGACTTGGAACAGAGTGCAAAATTCGATGATCTGCGTTCTTGGTAGTGTTAGCTTGAAGAGCAAAGAAACACTCAGCATCAGCAGCAGCAGCCATTTCATAATGACTTTTGGGGATTATGGCACTTAGAACCACACCGCCCTTCAAATTCAAGCAAGGCACCTCTGTCTTCTGCTTGCTCAATAACTTTCTAGCTTCCAAAGATGGAAAATTGAAAACTAAAGCTAAGACGAAGGCAATCAGAACAATAGAGTTGAAACGAGCCATGGATGTAGATTAATATGGAACAAACTTAGATATATACTATAATTTTGAGGATGAGTTTATGTTAACAAATGTGTACGTGGGATAGTGAGTATTAGTGGATATATTTATATATATGTGTGTGTGTGTGTGTGTGAACATATATGGCTTTGAGAAAGGAGAGGCGTGAGGATAAAGAACTAAGGTTAATTAGCTAGTAGCTCAAGTCAACAATTTTTAAATTTTCAAAGGTATATAATTTGGGTTAGGTACATTTGAACTATGCAGCCGGCGGCCAATAATATTGCTAGTAAGGACTGGTTTCATCCATGCATGCATGATTCTCCTATTGCTGCCTGCAAACACCTAGAATTTTGCATACATATTCAACAGTTCAAAATATATTGATTGATTCAATTGGTAATATATCTTTTCACTTTGAATATATAGTGCATGAAATCAGACAGGGTGTGGGGTGACTTTGATATGGTACCTTGGGTTAAATATGATGGATTTGGGCATATAATAAATTATTTTTATGTCCATATATATACTATTCAGAAAAGAAAAATATAATTTTTTTTTCTCTGTATTATCTTTTTGTGCATACAAATTTTCATTTTTGTAAAACATGTTAACTTCCTCTTCTTCCAAAGGAACAAATTTTCAGCAAATACATTATTATTTGTTGGGCTGAATATATATATCTCACGTATCATTATCAAATAGCAGCTGATCTCTTTGGTAATAGTATATTCAGTTAACGGTAACATTATATTTATGTGGCTTGAGTGTAAGGCTTTACTTCCATAAGCCGATCAGGAGTCAAAGAATCAAGTAGGCAGGATATTTTATTGACTTTTTTCAGGCCATTCTTTTTCATGAAGTGTTCGCTAAAATTATGACATTTAATACTCATTTTTCAGTAATTAAAAAAAGATATAATTTGTAAGAAATCCATATATTGTGATTCTAACAAACCCTAGTTGGGTTGATCAGCACCTCCTCTTTTTAACTCTAAGGTGAAGTGTCAAATTGTGGGATTGAGTGGGATTGTGTTGAGTTTTGGTCCAATCTTAGTCTGTGGTATTTCAAGAATAAACCTAATACACAGGCTGGTAAAGAGGCATCCACAACATCTATAATAGGTAGAATGGTGAATCCTTAAGTCCTAATAGGGTAAGTGAGCATAACAGAGCTCAAGGGAAACCTTGCTAAATAGATAACACATGAATGGGGTCTTTACTCAATAATTATTACCTTTTGTTTCCAGAACATCAATATAGTGGTTCTGATTTCAACTTTCCAAAAAATTCAAATTAGGAGATGACTGGTTAGCTGAAGTTGAATTTCCTACCTGCAAGTCATAAGATGAATAGGAAAAATTTAACTGGCATGACAGGCCAAATGAATATTTCCCATGAAAATTACTTCACAAACCATTCAGAACTGCAATCACTTTCTTATTGAAGCTACCAAAGTTATACAACTTGACCTCTCTAATGTATTATCACTTTCTTCCACAAACGAAAATGAACAAGGTGGCTGGTGCGTTAAAACCTGTGCACACTAAAGAAAGTACAGACATGTGCATGGTGATTGGTGAAAGTACAGAGTTGTGTGTAGAGATATTTGCCTCTGGAAAAATTGAGACTTTAGCTAACACATCTAGCCAACAAGAAGATATGTTTTCACTTCTAACCCTGAACTATTAGTAATCAGAATCTCAAATTTAGGGCCTAATCAAGGATTCAGCAAGCTGAGAGGCCCCTGAGAACTTGTCATCCTTACACATCTAAGAAATCACAGTCCTCCATGTATCAAAATCAATAACATTTCCTTTCGTCAGGGTATTCAAAACCGTCCAAAGAACCTCCACATTGCCCATCTCACACAGCTGATCCACAAATAAATGCATGCGAGCAGAGCGCGGTACAAAACCTTTCAAAAGCATCTCATCCAAAATTAAAACAGCTTCCTCAACTGCTTCCCATCACATAGCCCATCAAAAAGTATCCTATAAGAAACAACATCAGGATTACAAACTTTGTCTAGGCATATACTCGGACAATTCTTCTGTCTCACTGCATTTTCCCTCCTTACACAACCTACCAAGTATAACCAATCTCATAATTCTTGAAAATTGTAAATGCTGCTTCAAAATCCTCTCTTTACGAAACCCACTAATCAATGCATTAAACGTCACAGAATTCCGCTTGCACCCATGCTCCTACCTTTCCTTTAAAATCGCAGTAACTTCGTTTTTCCTTCCTGCCTTAAGAAGCGCACTGATCAACATATATCCACCTGCGTCCAGCCAAAGTCAACTCACCAACCGCACAAAGCCCTTTTATCAATGATGCAGAGACTTGTCCATCAGGCTTCAAACCATACACTTTCGTCATATCCTCCAACTTTAACGCCTAATCTACCCTCAACTCCAAAAAAATACCATAAAATATCCCACAAGTGACAACAATTGGCAGCAATCTTCTTTTAAGCATTTCATCAAACATCTCCACGCATCCTCTAAGTCCCCAACTTACAACAGAACTGCATCAATATATTATGACTACAAGCATCTGGGCTCACACATTTTTCCATAATTTGAAACAACTCCTTCATTCTATCAAGATTTCCGCACATTAATAGCACATTCAGCAGCGCAGTGAAAGATTTGACCGTCCTTTGGACTTTAACATCGGCATTTCTTCAAACAGTTGGAGTGCGTTTTTAAGTAAAGGTGCACGTCCATCAAAGTTAATAACATTGCAGAAGATTGTCTCCTTGAGTTGGTGAAGAATTTGCTGCATTTCGTCGAACATCTTGGCTCGACCCAGCTTGGAGATGATAACGTCATAGTGAAGGAGATTGTACCGAAAGGGTGCAGAGCTTCAATTTCATTGGAGTAAGGATTAGGGATTTAGGGTTTATGAAGAATAACTAAAACTAATTATCAATAATGAAAAATTTACCACTGATGTAACATTTAGTTCATGCAATATAAATGGACCCAAAAATATGTAATGAAATATCGATCAGTATAAATTATGTTTGGTTGAAAAAATGGATAGGAGAGGAAAGGAATGAAAAAGAAAGAGAGAAGAAAAATAAATAAAAAAGAATTAATTTTAATTTTATTATTTAATTGGATAAAAAATTTATCTTTTTCTTTTATTTCATTCCCTTGACTTCTTTTCCTTTTCTTTCCTTTTTTTTTTCAAACTAAATATGCCATAAATTATTTTTTATTAGGATTAGAGTTAACTTTTACCACGTATCCTTAGCTTTTCCATGAAATTGTGAATGATTAATTTTCCTCAATCTTTTATTAAATTAATTGTATAAAATAACATAAAATTTTATGAGGATTTAACTATTCCTAATTGTAAATTATTTGCACTCTTAGTTTTAATGATTAATGTTATACCCGACCCATGTTCATGGTTTCTTAATAGCGTCCTTCATCTAACCAAAATCCTAGTTTCGCCCTGTATGAAATGCTTAAAAACATAGTAATAAACTAATAATCAAAATGTATCTATCATATCTTCTATACGAAAAGAAAACAATATAGAATTTTAATTATTATGAGAATAAGAGAATCAATGTGAGTTTCACGCATGACTCATCAATCCAAGATCGAAAAAGTACGTAAAAATAAGGAAAAAAATTGCAAGTAGTAACATTTGTCCCCAGCTACTAGACACTTTTGGTCTCATAATATGAGACTAATTTGATTTCCAAACACATTGTTTGATATTTCCATCATTAACAAATAACAAATAATAATAAACTTTTTGGATAATTTAAGAAGGCTTCAAAGGAGAAGCAGAAGATAACAAGATTTTCTTGTGCCTATAATTAAGTTTATAGCGAAACGACAAGTGAAAACAAAGCCGATTAAAATTAACCTTTTAATTATATGTAATCAAATAAAACGAAGAAAAGGAAATCAAATTCAAGTTACGAACTTTTTTTCCCATAAGTATTGTCAGTTATTTGTTTTAAATATTTGTTAGTTGATCACACAGTTTATGAGAGCTTCTATCTCAAATATCATATTTAACATTTTTATATCTTTATGTATGTATGAGAATACTAATAAGACATTTTTCCTTTTAGAAATTTGTACACAGATTATCTCTGTGTTCTTAAATATAAGAGTCTAATCATCCTATCTTCATCAAATTTTCTCATTTCAATGAAAGCAAAATATACTAGTAATGTCAAGATATCAGGGGAAACTAACCGTACATATAATTTCTAATAAATTATAAAGGATCCAACGAATTCAAAATGACAACAAGGTATTTTGGATATTTTTTTAAAATATGTGGACTAATTGGATGATTAAATCACGAAGTACAAAATATAACATCATTTTTTCATAGCTTGCGAATACACATAGAAGTGCTTAGATGAAGTTGGGTTAGGGATTATATAACCATAAACCTGAAGTCATTTTATATTCTACTTGGGTGAAAAGGGGGTTTCACTCTGTGAGAGAAAGCTTGATTAAATAGAAACGCTTACCTAAAAGTGATACTGCCTGGGAAAGTTCTCAAGAATTATGAGATAGGTTCATTATCATGTACCTGAAGGATAAGGTTCCAGTGAAGGAGGGGGTATTGACATTTAAGGTACATACAGGAAGGTCATGAGAAAATTCTCGAGAATTATGAGATAGGTTAATTACTATGGACCTTAAGGACAAGGTTCTAGTGAAGGAGGGGATATTGACATCCAAGGTACCTTCTCGAGAATTATGAAATAGTTTCATTACTATTTACATTGAGGATAAGGTTCCAGAAAAGCAGCAGGTATTGACATTCAAGTACGTATAGGAAGGTCATGGGGAAGTTCTCAACAGCTATAAGATAGGTCAATTACTATGTACCTTAAGGACAAGGTTCTAGTGAAGGAGGGGGTATTGACATCCAAGATACATGCAAGAAGGTCGTGGGAAAGTTATCAATAATTATGATATAGGTTCATTACTATGGACCTTGAGGGTAAGGTTCCAGTGAAGGAGGGGTGTAAGAAAATTTTCAAGAATTATGAGATTGGTTCATTATTATAGACCTTGAGGATACGATTTGAGTGGAGGAAGGGGTATTGACATTCAAGGTATATATAGGAAGGCCATGGCAAAATTTTCAAGAATTATAAGATAGGTTCTTTACTATGGACCTTGAGGACAAGGTTCTTGTAAAGGAGGAGGTACTGACATCCAAGGGAGATACGGGAAGGTCAAGGAAAAATTCCCAAGAATTATGAGATAGGTTCATTACTATGCACCTTGAGGACAAGATTCCAGTAAAGGAGGGGTATCGACATCCAAAATGCATGCAAGAAGATAATGGAAAGATGTAGGGGCGTAGCCAGCATAGGACGTGCCCTAGTTGGCTTTTAACGTGTTTTTACGGTTAACTTTAAAAAAAAAAATTATTATTTATAAAAATACCCCACATGAATTGCAAAATTCTGAAAGTGCCACATTAATTTTAAAAAAATTTCATACTGCCCTTAATTTAAATGTCTAATTCTAAATAATTTGATTAGCTATTATAATTTCATGAAAATTAATAAAGACAACAAGAAAACCACCTTTATCAAATGAAATCCATTAAAAAATCAATTAAAACAAATGGAATCTAAAACAACTATAAATTTTTAAAATTATATTATATTTTAAATGTGCTCCAGCCAAATTAAATTCCTGACTATGTCCTTGGGAAGATGGATATGTTGTCAAAGTCTTAGGTGTCGTTTGTTTTTTTATCTAAAATCTGAATACACCTAAATTAGTCTGAATTCTAAATAGATCTGAATGTCTAAATCTGAATAATATGTTTATTTTTTTGTCTAAATCTAAAAAAATAAGTATTAAGTTGTTTGTTTTTTTCAACTTAAAAAGATAAAAATATGTATTTTTACATTTGTATCATTATTAAATTTGAATGTCAAATAAATAATATATTAAATATCATAATATTTTAATATTTATAAGTAAAACTATATTCAAGTGAATACATAATTATTTTGAAATTTTAATATATAAAATACCATAAATTTTAAATTTTATCGTATATAATATAAGAAAGAAAAAATAAGGATATTTTTATGTGGGGTAAATGTCTATGGGTGGGTTTGGGATAGATATGAAAAATAAATTATAAAGAAATGATATTTTTTATATTAGCAAGTAATTGATTTAATTCAGATTTCTCTATTAAGTAAAAAGCCAAAAAAAATTGGCTTATTTTATTAAGTCAAAATTATCTAAAAAGTCTCATTAAGTTATAAAAATAAATACCTCTAATTAACTTAATTAATTAAATTAAGTCACTTTAAGTTATTAAGTTAAAAAACAAACGCCATCTTAATCTAAGTTGGCCAACATTCACACGATTGGAAAGGAATAAGTCATGTAGTTTCGCTATTTATTTACAATATTTTAAACTAATAAGAAGTTGTTTTCCTATGTAGCACATGTCATCTTGAGCTTAGGAGTAGTGATTAAAATCTATTTATTTAAATTTCATCAGATTCAATAAAGTAAGCAAGTATTTACTAAAAATTCAGTTTTCTATTCTCACACTAATTAAGAGAATTCTACTTAGCAATTCTATTTGGGAACTAACACAAAGTTTTTTATTTCAATTTTTTCTTTTAACCTCTTTCTCTCACCACAGGAGGCCAAACTAGCTAAACTTTCTTTTGAAGATCATATAGATGATATATTATGTATATTTAATTGTCATCAACAGAAACTATACTTTGTAAGAGTATAATACTTGTCTTAATATTTAGCCTAGATAATTTATATGAATAATAATATATGTACTAAAAATAGAATAATTTAATGCGATAGATAAAAAATTTAAAAAAAAATCTTATCTTATAATGTACTTTAATTTTTTTTAGTCATGTAGTTAATTTTTTTTTTATCTTCTAGTAATGGTATGCTATTTTTTGTTATATTTTTTGCACGCAAGCACACACACATGTATATATAGAGTTCTTTTTTAGCGAAGGCAAAATGAAGATGCACACTAAAATACAAAACAAATACAGATTTTAATATAATAGAGATTGTGTTTTTTTGTTTGTTAGTGACATCTTCTCTTTGTTAAATATGTGTGTATGTGTGAACTTACATTGCCATAGTATTTGACACTTTTTCTTAATAGTTGATGCAAAATTACTAAATCTTTTTCTTAATAGTTGATGCAAAATTAATAAATGAATGATACATAATATAGTATATTACATTACACGTAACAATTAATTATTATCGGCACACCACTTGAGATACAGTAGATCCTAACTACACACATAAAAGTACCTAAATGAAAAAATAATTAAAAAGCAACTATATAATTAATTTAAAGTTGCCCTTTGTTAATCGAAGGCTGCATTCTTGTAACAGCATGAAAGACAAAATGTTAATGGCCAATTCTTGGAGTTGGAACAGAATGCAAAATTCGATTAGCATTCTTAGTAGTATAGTTTCAAGTGCAAAGAAACACACTCATCATCAGCAGCCATTTCATCACGGCTTTTAGGGAACAGGGCACTTAGAACCACGCTGTCCTTCAAATTCAAGCAAGGCACCTCTATTCTCCATGCTCAATAACTTTCTAGCTTCCAAAGATGGTGAATTGAAAACTAAGGTTGTAACGATCATACCGGGCTTGATGTGCCTTTCAACATCTTTTTCAGACTTAGATCGTTCGGATCATATTGGGTTTGATGGGCTCGCTTGTTGGCGGAGATATACCACCTTTCCGTGACTCTGATTCGTCGTTCCTGAAACTAACATTTATTTACTTTTAGCCTCCCTCACAACTTGGAACTCAGGACTTGTAAGTCTTTACATTGCAAGATGTGTACCATTGAGCCATCATTTCTACAGCCCAGTCATTAGAATTAGGTTTGGCAGCAATGATTTGTGACCCAAAATATCTGTGGTAATTTCCTTGATTGAATTCAGCTAAATTGGTGTTTGGTTACAAAGATAATGAAATGGAAAGTGAAAGAACAGATCTCACTATTTATATTACAAGATGGATACAAGAATCTAATAGCTAGATTGTTCTGAAATCTTCATGTATGGTTAAAGGCTACTGAATCTGTTATAACCAACTTGCCAAGTCATCATAACTAATTCTCAGCTGGTATACTAAGCTACATGCTAAACCACAAACTTTATCATGTTCTTCTATCATACTCTGGAAACTCTGCATAACACCATATCAGCATCACTACATAGCATCATCAGCTCAAAATCACTGCACAATATCATCAGCATCATCAGATACTCTAACATTCCTTATCTAGCTTATTGCTTGTTTTGTTTAGGTACAACCCAAAAAAGTAATGAACACCAACAATGCGTGATAACTAGTAGGAATCTGTTATATCGCAGTCTCCTCTTTATATAGTGTCAGGGTGAAGTTGAATACTTGAGATTATGAATTTTTTGTAGTGTCAGTGTGCAGAGTGTAGTGTCAAAAAATTATATATTTTTTCTTTTGGTTGACTAGGTTTGCATTCTTTATGGTCTTTTGAAGGTCCACTACCCAAAAAAAAAAATCTGATAATAAATTACATTCATTTTATGACCGGTTCCGCTATATCATAAAAATATGATAAACTCATAATAGAATTTTCATCTATGAAAAGATTAATAATGAACTTACGATTGAATTATTATTTATCAAAAATATATGATAGCACCGTGATAAAAATACATTTTTATCTCTTATAATTCATTAAATGTAACTTTTCACTTACGGATACTACAAATTGGGCTAGTTTTGATTTGTACATATTTCATAAATTTTAACTTAATATCATCAATTTGTACGTTAGTAGACTACATTTACTCCTTAACAATGTGATTTTTTTAGTTGATTTTTTAATAATAATCAGTGATGAGATGAATTATTAAAAATTTGTCAAGATTGCACATGACAACAGGAACAATCAAAGTTGGCTTCTCCCTTAATAGAAATTTATTTTGACCATATTTTAAATTGTAAATTTATTAAAAAACCAAAATGGGCATTTTAGATGAACAATGTTGATGCGAGATTCTGGTTACGCTCTCCCGACGACTAGAAGCTCTGCTCGATCAACCTCACCTCGATCAGGATGTCTCTTCGTAAGTTTTCTTCTCCGGTATTCCTGCATCCACATATACAGGTCAGAGTACGCCGGTTGTGTTCCCGGCGTAAACCCTCCGACGCTCAAGTCAGATATCCCGGTTCTGGGAATGTATGCCACAAATCTTATGGCTTTCTTCTTAGTTTCTATTCTTTAGAATTTACTCTATCTTTTCTATAATCTCAAAAATGCTAACCCTTTTACCTTCGTTGGCTACCTTTTTATAGGCCACCTCTGCAAACCGGCATTCCCTCCATTCGCGGTCATTATCTCCCCACCTCTCAGAAGTGGGCGTTCCGTTTCCATAGTCGTGGATGGTTGCGTGGCCTTTGTGCCTCGATTCTCGGACTAGAATGCACGTCCTGCCAACTGTCGTTGACCGGGTCTCCTCTCCTCGACCCCTAGCAGGAATGGCCTTAAGCCTCTAATAGGAGTCCGGTCTCGTAAATGACCTATTCGTGGACGAGCGGAATATTTCTGCTCCTGCTCATATACTACCAGGCTCTAATAGGATACACCTGTTCGCAGAACTCAGCTACCAAATGTCTACTCATCACGTCTGGTCTCGTCGAAGTATTTCCCACAAACACCGGTCCCCCAGTTTCTGGTGTTGGGTAGTGTAATGGACCAGCAGTAGAAACTTGACAGTATTTGCTCGCGTGGGATTGGAAAAGGCTGCCAAGAGTCGTGTCGCATTTAATTGCGGGTGAGGTGATGTGGCAGAGATCCACCCTTCCATTTGAATTTCAAACTGACGGTTATGAGACCCTCGGGATTCGGTGCTGTTAACTGCTGGCTACCCAAAAGTTTTTCTTTCAATAAGATAACCTAAAACCTCTCGAAGGGAAATCAGCCATTTCCACCGTCTCTGTCCCTGTCTCTCCGGCGAAGAAGTTGAAATATAAGTGTGCAACCCAAGAGGGGGGGGTGAATTGGAAATTTAAAAATTATCCTAGCAAATCCACACAACAATTCAATCTAATGCCTTAATCAATTCGAAAACAATAAATTCAAATAAACACAATATTAAAAGAGTAAGGGAAGAGAAAACGAACACAAAGATTTTTACGTGGTTCAGCTATCCCCGCCTACGTCCACGCCTCCAAGCTCACCCGCTTGAGGATTTCACTATCCAAGCCTTTCTAAGGCTTCAACGATTACAATTGACTTCGAGGTGTCAATGAACCTTTACAACAAGAGATTATATCCCCAATCTCTTCACCCCAAGTGTTTCCCACACTTGTACACTCACAAATTGATGAGAAATGATAAATACAACAATGAATCTCTCTTTAAGAGTGGATATACAAATTGAAGAACAAATATGATTTAAAGAATGATGATTCACGAAGTTGAAGCTCAATATATGTTGTGTGCACTTGTTCTTGCTTGCTTGGATTACCAAAAATGAATTGGCTTTGAGTTTATATAGTTTGAACTCAAAAACTAGCCGTTACTCACATTCTGGGCGTATCCGGCTTGCCGTTTAGCTATCCGGCATGCCGTTTATATGTTACCGTTACGGCAAAATTTTGAATTTCAAATTATCCGGCTCGCCGCTTACGAATCCGGTATGCCGTTTATGCTCCAGAAGCTCACTGGTCGATAACCGGTCTGCCGTTTAAGCTATCCGGTATGCCGTTTTCGAAATGGTAACATTCTGCCCCGTAACCGGCTTGCCGGTTATTAGTATCCGGTAAGCCGGATGCTACAGTAACCTGCACAGTGCACTATTTTCTGAAATTACAGTTTGACCCCAAAACTTTACAAAACTTCACTAAGGCCCAAAACGTTATGAAACTTTACAAATAGGTCCAATTTCAGAATTTCTAAGTAATGCTTTGTTAATCTCAAAACTTTCTGAAATTATAGTATAGCCCAAAACGCTATGACACTTTGCAAATAGATCCTTTACCAAAGTTTCAAGCAATACTTGTTTATTTCAAAGTTTTCAAAATTCTTTCAATTAAACCATAAACTTTGAAAAATAACCAATTTCATAAAATCATTTTTCCATTAAATATGAAACATTTGTAATGTGAAAATAATGATTTATTCAAAAAGAATAAAAACAATCAATTGCATAAAATCATTTTTTCATTAAATATAAAACATTTATAATATGAAAATAATGATTTATTTAAAATATATTTTTCAATAATTTGAGCTTAAAAGATTAATCATTCTTAATCTTGTTTGTTATCATCAAAATCAATATTATGGAAACATATATGTTAACAATCTCCCCCTTTTTTATGATGACAAACATTTCATGTATTTAAACAATCATTTTTCTTAAAATCATTTTTCCATTAAATATAAAACATTTATAATGTGAAAATAATGATTTATTTAAAATATATAAAAAATAATTTGATCTTAAAAGATTAATCATTCTTAATCTTATTTGTTATCATCAAAATCAATATTGTGAAAACATAAATGTTAACACCGGATAGCTAAACGGCAAGCCGGATACGCCCAGAATGTGAGTAACGGCTAGTTTTTGAGTTCAAATTATCCGGCTCGCCGCTTACGAATCCGGTATGCCGTTTATGCTCCAGAAGCTCACTGGTCGATAACCGGTCTGCCGTTTAAGCTATCCGGTATGCCGTTTTCGAAATGGTAACATTCTGCCCCGTAATCGGCTTGCCGGTTATTAGTATCCGGTAAGCCGGATGCTACAGTAACCTGCACAGTGCACTATTTTCTGAAATTACAGTTTGACCCCAAAACTTTACAAAACTTCACTAAGGCCCAAAACGTTATGAAACTTTACAAATAGGTCCAATTTCAGAATTTCTAAGTAATGCTTTGTTAATCTCAAAACTTTCTGAAATTATAGTATAGCCCAAAACGCTATGACACTTTGCAAATAGATCCTTTACCAAAGTTTCAAGCAATACTTGTTTATTTCAAAGTTTTTAAAATTCTTTCAATTAAACCATAAACTTTGAAAAATAACCAATTTCATAAAATCATTTTTCCATTAAATATGAAACATTTGTAATGTGAAAATAATGATTTATTCAAAAAGAATAAAAACAATCAATTGCATAAAATCATTTTTTCATTAAATATAAAACATTTATAATATGAAAATAATGATTTATTTAAAATATATTTTTCAATAATTTGAGCTTAAAAGATTAATCATTCTTAATCTTTTTTGTTATCATCAAAATCAATATTATGGAAACATATATGTTAACAATCTCCCCCTTTTTTATGATGACAAACATTTCATGTATTTAAACAATCATTTTTCTTAAAATCATTTTTCCATTAAATATAAAACATTTATAATGTGAAAATAATGATTTATTTAAAATATATAAAAAATAATTTGATCTTAAAAGATTAATCATTCTTAATCTTATTTGTTATCATCAAAATCAATATTGTGAAAACATAAATGTTAACAATCTCCCCCTTTTTGATGATGACAAACATTTCATGTATTTAAAGAATGATTCCAAAAATTGCTTCACCTAAAAATAATTTTCTATTCTTAATCTTGTTTGTTATCATCAAAATCAATATTGTGAAAACATAAATGTTAACAATCTCCCCCTTTTTGATGATGACAAACATTTCATGTATTTAAAGAATGATTCCAAAAATTGCTTCCCCTAAAAATAATTTTCTTTTACAATTTGCCAACAATTTAAATACATGGATTTTTCTCCCCCTCATCATCAAAAAAGAAAAACTTAATTGGCAAAGAAAAAAAAAGTAGCAAATTTTGTAAAAATTTGAAAACATGTATTCTTCTCCCCCTTCATCATAAAAAAGAAAATGTAAAGGAAAAGAATAAGAGTAGAAAATTTGTTACCCATGTTGTTTGAGTAGAAATTTTGAAAGAATCTCCCCCTAACAACAAGCATCATCTTAAATATAAGATTAGTAATATCACATCCAAATTATTATAAATCATGATACAAGCCAACTCCATACACAAATCATCACCCAAAAATATCATGAACCATTATTCCATCAATTACTAAGTCAACAACTCATAACATAAATTTACCATATAAAACACCCATGTAATCAAATCATCATTCTCTCAAACTCATCAAAATAATCATCATAATCATATATCAATTATCAAAACAATTACTCAAAATGCATATTATTCTCCTCTTTTTGATAACATCGAAATGATATATTATTTTATCTCCCCATTTGGACAAAAAAAATTCAAAATGCATATTTTCCAAAATCATATTACATGCTCCCCCTAAATATATGACCAATTTAAAATTTTAACCAAAAAGATTTTATCCAAAAATATATCATATTTATCTCCCCTTTCAAAAGAGTAGAAAAAAAATGCAATCGAAACAAGAGCATAAAAAATAATTCGATAAAGATATTACCAATTTTGTGCGAGTAAAATATTTGGCAAAGTCTTCCCTTAAAAATGAACAAATTCTCAAATACACAATATGGTTAAAAACACTTCCATATAAGCTTGAACAATAATAACCAACCAATAACTCCATCAATTCATCAAGCAATGCACATATAATCATTATTCATCAAAATCAATATGAATTCCTCCAACACTTGTAACAATTAAATCCGAGAATTCCATAATCATATATCAACCATTAAAAGAATGCTCAAAATGCATGTTACTTCCCCCAATTTACATCATTAAAATGATTTATTACTTTATCTCCCCCTTTGGACAATAAAAATGTTCAAAAAACATATTATCCAAAATAGAACAAGTGATAAGCTAAGCAAGGGAATGCAAAAGTCATAAGAGTATAATGTCAACAATTCAAGCTCTATAATTACTAATCACATTTTTGAAATCAAGACAACAAAACTCATCAAAGATCTAATGTGACATTTTAATATAACTTACAAAATCTCATATGCTTTAAATTCTCGAAGTATATATATTTCTCCCATTTCGATATTATTTAAAGCAAGTAATGCATATTCGACAATACATCAATAAAGTACAAAAATGCATCCATTCACCAATCATAGATTGCATAAGATCAAACTTTATCAAATACAATGTAATTATCAAGGCACATTCTTTATCATCAAAACTTAAGTAAAACTTAAGTACATAATAGAAAAATATAGATAATCAAAATCAACATATGCCATTATAGATCATCAAAATCAACATAGCTAAAAAGCCATCATTATGAGCTAAAGAACAAGTGATCAAATCTATTATTACAAAAGCTCATATATATTTTTAAGTGATGATATAGTAGTTACACCTTATGATGGATCTTTCAAAATTAAGTTCTTAAGGTGAGAAGAAACATACCTCCACTCCTTAGGGAGTGTTTGAGAAGTACCTTCATTTTACTCCACATTTGTTTCTTCATGTTGCTCCTCTTGATTATCAAGTGGTGCATTCTTTTAGCTATCATTTGATAATCTTCTTGTAGCTCTTCATCTACATTATCATCAAAAACAACTTTCTCCGTAGAGGAAGAATTAGACTCATCAAATATAACAAGTATAAATTTTTCCACAATCAAAGTTCTTTTGTTATACACTCAATAAGTTTTGCTTGTGTTTGAATAGCCAAGAAAAATACCAACATCAAATTTTGGATCAAATTTGCCAAGATTATCTCTTGTGTTCAAAATATAACATTTGCATCCAAATATCAAACAATAATCATCATCAATCCACAATGAAAGCAACAATGCATATGAAAATGTAAGTGCATAATATAATAGAAAATTATGGTGAAATCCATAAGGAGAGCTCATTATGGAAGTGGTAATTTGAAATACTCAAAATGCACAAATTCGAATTTTCAAGATATTGAGTTTGAATCAATTAAAATGATTTTAGACACAATAATGGATGAAGAATAATTTATATGAATCAATTTGAATTTGAAAACGAATGAGAATGATGGATTTTGGAATGAAATCAAGTGAGAAGTAATCGGCTTTTAGTGAAAGAGAGAAACGGAAAGCCGAATGAGAGGAAGATGATGAACAGCAAAAATAAACCACGAATCCGGCATGCCGGATTTACTAACCGGCTTGACGCTTAATGGGCAGCAAGTCACCAAGACACAAACGGATTGCCAGTTTGCTTGGGAAACAGAAAAATCCAGAAATCCGGTTGTTGGGTAGAAACTTGAAAGCCGAAAACGGCTTGCCGGATTTGTTATCCGGTTTGCCGGATATGAGCCCGAGAACCATAAACGCGAAAACGGATTGCCGGTTTTGAAGAACCGGTAGGCCGGTTGTGAGGCAGAGATGAAGCTAAGCAAAACCGGTTTACCGGATTGAAAATCCGGTTATCCAAATGTTGTTCCGAGAGAAATCAATAAGAAAGAATGTTTTTCCGGATGAGTGGAAATGGAATATTTGCTAGCTCCTATGCTTGTACTACACACACCATTTCATTTTTGGCCTTAAAAAATTGATTAATTTTAAATTATTTTGAGATTTAAAAATTTCAATAAGCCAATTAATACATGAGACATAAATGCATACAAGACCAAGCATATGAAATCGTATCAAACAATGATGTCAATTTTATAAATGAATGATGATATAACACAATTAACGACACAAGAATTCATGCATATAATTCATTCATCACAGTCATGAAACAATAAGCATCCAACAAGCATACAATCATGAAGCATATAAGCATTCAAAACTTAAGAACATGCAGAAAGGTCAATTTCAAAATAAAAACTGTATTGATTGAGTACGAATTAACATGCAAGCTATATACCGTTGGAAAGATAATTAAGTTAGATTTCCAATACATTTTACATAGCTGGATTTGGAGTTCTCTAAAAGAAGTTATGACCGATTCATTTCAGCATGTGCAGACTCCGGATTTTCAACGACGATTAAATATATAAGCATTCAAAAGTGAATAAATCAAACACACCACTTAACTATCATGCTTAAACACTTCATAAACATTAACATCAAACAAAACTATCATGATAAATCAATCAATATTACACACAATGATAATTCCATCATGTAAACATACAAGCATACTTTCGCAATTTCATTTATCATGATTCATTCAACATAATTAATATGGCAAGAATTGTTACCAAAACAATTAAATTATCTTGCCTCATCTTTTTCTCCTAGATCATACTCAAGTGATTATCCTCACAAGTTTTCATCAAGGAACTTCTCCACCATTCCTTGATTGTGGTACCTACAAAGAAAATATTCACGTTGTGCCCTTTGGTACCCAAATGCTCTTGGGTCCTTGAGTGTTAGCAATGATTCCTTTTGGAACCCAAACGCATTTTACTCCATAATATACTTTTCTTTTACTAGGGCAACCAAGCTTCATGTGACCGTTTTGATTACAATAATGACATACAACTTGATCATTTGTGGAGGTAGCCTTAACAAAATAATTCTTATAATATTTTTGTTTCAAGTAAGGCTTATACCCAAGTCCTCCTTTATCAAACACACATTTTTGTGAATTAAGCATGTTATCCAACATCTTTTGCCCATTTGTGAATTTCAAAACAATTTCATTGAGCTCATTACTCTTTTTCTTAAGCACATCATTTTCTTTCATCAATTTATCAACATGTGATTTTTCATGCTCATACGAAATACTTTGTTGACATTTAAATGATGCAATTCTATCATACAACATTTTATTATCTATCTCTAGTCCTTTAAGCTTTTCATTTAATGAATCATTGCATTTTTGTAAAGCATCATTTTCATTTTTCAAGTCATCTACATATGATTCTAGATGCTCATGTGAAGTGCTAAATTTCTCATTTGATAATGCAACTTCATCATGCAATGTTTTATTTTCTAATTCTAACTCCTTTATCTTCTCATTAAATGAATCAATGCATTTTTGCATGGTATCCTTTTCATTTGTAAGTTCTAGCATTTTCTTCTTAAAACATGCATTCTTTTTACCAATTTTCATCCACTCATCATATAATTCTTTAAAAGCATCATGTAATTCATTATAAGTAGGAAGATCATTTACCTTGTCAAGTTCATCATCCGATTCATCTCCAATTGCCATAAGTGCCAAATTCGACACTTCGTGAAATTCCTCCTCGCTCGTAGTCTCCTCATACACAATTTCAAGTTTTCTCCAAATTTCATAAGCATTAGAACAATTTGAAACTTTATGAAATTCCTTTTTATCTAAGGCACAAAATAAAGCATTCATAGCCTTGGAATTTAAAGACATCTTTTTCTTATCTAACTCACTTAAAGCATTCTTTCTAGGAATGAGTAAATCATCACAAACAACTTCCCAAATTTCATAATCTAAAGCCTGTAAATAAATTCTCATCCTAGTTTTCCAATAAGTATAATCGTTTCCATCGAAAAATGGAGGTCTAGTGATAGATTGTCCTTCCATGATGGTTGAGCTAATTTGGGTTGCTATAGATCTTTAACTCTAGACGGTTAAGTCTACACAAGAGCACCTCGCTCTGATACCAAATGAAATATAAGTGTGCAACCCAAGAGGGGGGGTGAATTGGAAATTTAAAAATTATCCTAGCAAATCCACACAACAATTCAATCTAATGCCTTAATCAATTCGAAAACAATAAATTCAAATAAACACAATATTAAAAGAGTAAGGGAAGAGAAAACGAACACAAAGATTTTTACGTGGTTCGGCTATCCCCGCCTACGTCCACGCCTCCAAGCTCACCCGCTTGAGGATTTCACTATCCAAGCCTTTCTAAGGCTTCAACGATTACAATTGACTTCGAGGTGTCAATGAACCTTTACAACAAGAGATTATATCCCCAATCTCTTCACCCCAAGTGTTTCCCACACTTGTACACTCACAAATTGATGAGAAATGATAAATACAACAATGAATCTCTCTTTAAGAGTGGATATACAAATTGAAGAACAAATATGATTTAAAGAATGATGATTCACGAAGTTGAAGCTCAATATATGTTGTGTGCACTTGTTCTTGCTTGCTTGGATTACCAAAAATGAATTGGCTTTGAGTTTATATAGTTTGAACTCAAAAACTAGCCGTTACTCACATTCTGGGCGTATCCGGCTTGCCGTTTAGCTATCCGGCATGCCGTTTATATGTTACCGTTACGGCAAAATTTTGAATTTCAAATTATCCGGCTCGCCGCTTACGAATCCGGTATGCCGTTTATGCTCCAGAAGCTCACTGGTCGATAACCGGTCTGCCGTTTAAGCTATCCGGTATGCCGTTTTCGAAATGGTAACATTCTGCCCCGTAACCGGCTTGCCGGTTATTAGTATCCGGTAAGCCGGATGCTACAGTAACCTGCACAGTGCACTATTTTCTGAAATTACAGTTTGACCCCAAAACTTTACAAAACTTCACTAAGGCCCAAAACGTTATGAAACTTTACAAATAGGTCCAATTTCAGAATTTCTAAGTAATGCTTTGTTAATCTCAAAACTTTCTGAAATTATAGTATAGCCCAAAACGCTATGACACTTTGCAAATAGATCCTTTACCAAAGTTTCAAGCAATACTTGTTTATTTCAAAGTTTTCAAAATTCTTTCAATTAAACCATAAACTTTGAAAAATAACCAATTTCATAAAATCATTTTTCCATTAAATATGAAAAATTTGTAATGTGAAAATAATGATTTATTCAAAAAGAATAAAAACAATCAATTGCATAAAATCATTTTTTCATTAAATATAAAACATTTATAATATGAAAATAATGATTTATTTAAAATATATTTTTCAATAATTTGAGCTTAAAAGATTAATCATTCTTAATGTTGTTTGTTATCATCAAAATCAATATTATGGAAACATATATGTTAACAGAAGTTTCGGCATAAAAGTCTCCATCCTGTCTTTCCCGACTGAACCATTACCTCAGGTATTTCTTCTATCTCCTCGGTCTCGGATAGTTGTAGATATTTTCTCTTCTCTTTTGTTTGGGTAGTAGTTGGTGGGGGTGTTCTGGTTATTCCTTAGGAATGTCGAAGGGCAAAGAGAAAGTCGTTGTGGTTGATGACGATGAACTAGATTTCTTACCTAGTCTGCTCACCGATCCTGCCTTTGACCCCGGGATACCCTTAGAACCCATTAGGTCTAGTGTTGGGGCCAGTGCTAGGAGGATGTCACCCCAAGCAACCTCCTCGAGCGGAAGTAGTAGTGAGGAAGGACCTTCCGGCTCGGAAAACACACTGAGTGAGAATGGTGAAGGTGACTCTGGTGCGGTGTCTCCATCTGGAACATCACGACCAGAAGAACGGGGTACAATAGGGGGTAGAGCCTTGTCGCGAGATTATGCCATTGATTATATGACGTGCACGACCACGTTTGACGAGCTCGCTAACCTCCGGCTTAGGTATAGCATTCCTGGTGAAGTACTTCTCAAGATGCCAGGAAAGAAAGATACCCCTAGCCGGCCTCCTAGGGGATATGTTACCCTGTTTTTGGAGAGTTTTAGGTACGGGCTGAGGTGTCCCTTGCAACCCTACTTTGCCCGGATTCTTAACGGGCTAAGTCTAGCCCCTGGTCAGTTGAACCCCAATGGGTGGAGAGTGCTTTCTGGTCTGTTCATACTGTGGGACAGATGTTGCCAAAGCGAGCCCACGGTCGATGAGGTGAAGCACCTGTACCAGCTGAAAAGCAGCCCCAAAGACGCCGGCTGGTATTACTTCCAATCAAGTGCCAAGACCAGGAAATCCATAACCGATCTTCCTACTGGGGGTGGTGGGAATTGGAAGAGGAAGTTCTTTTTCGCAGGGGGTCCCTGGGGTCAAGTTGCACAGGTTGATGGGAAGGTCTTCCTCGTCCCACCCCGTTTCGTGGTCCCAGGTTGCCTGCTCGTATTAGATGTCTTGTCTCCCTTGCTGTTTGCACTTTACTGGTTTATCTCTTAATCAAATGTTTGTTTGTGTTGCAGATTCTTGAAGTGTCCACTTCCCGCTCAAATCCGACCAGCTCAAACGGGTCGAGGCTGTACTAGCCAATTCCTGCTCGTGCAGAGAACTGTTAACTACATACAACTTGCTCGAGTCTCGCTTGATACTTCCTGGCCATAGGATGGAGGACGCTGTGATTGGGGCTCTGACCAGGAAACGTTCTCGACCTCCCACCGCGAAGAGGGACCAGAGTAAGGACGCCCTTACTGTAAAGCGGGCCAACATCATGCAGCAGGTCTCTCCCTTGAAGACTTTACCTCCTGCTCCCGCCAAAATCGGGGAGACTAGTGGAGCTGCCACAGATCCTGCTTCCTCCTCTTCTCCTGTCGGTCCTCGGTCTCGCTTACCTGACAGTCGAGCCGAACACTTGGTCCCTTATCTCAATGAGTTATCTAAACTCGTGAGCAAGAAGGACCTGGAGGACTTCGATGGCTGCACCTTGGGTGAGCTGGTGGGGGCCATGCAGTATAGTGCTTTCCACCTCAGCTGCATGACCACCTATTACAAGGCCAAGGTTGGGCGTTACGACCGGAAGATGAAGGAGGACATTCAGTCGGCGACGACCAGAGCTGACGTTGCCGAGAAGAAAGCAGGGGAGCTGAATGTGGAGAACCTCAAGCTGATCGAGCAAGAATCTCTTGCTCAAGCAAAAGCCGCTACCCTTGAGGAGGAGCTGACCAAAGTCAAGGAGGATCTGCAACAGCAGAGGGCTATGTATGAGGCTCAGCTTGAATCTCTCCGCGATTCCCACCGAGCTGAAGTCGAGAACTTGGAGAGGGAGGTCGACAACCAGTACGACCAGGGACTTCGTCACTCCTATCGTTGCATCATGGCCGTCCTCAGAAAGCAACATCCTGATCTGAAGATGGATGACCTTGCAGCTATTGTTGCTCAACATATGGACGAGGAGGCGGCCAAGGAAGATGCCGAAGGGATAGAGCCGATCGTGATTGAGGAGGAAAATTCTCCTCTTCGTGCAGCCCCTGCTGGCGTTGGCGAGGCGAGCACCCCCCCGGATGCAACTGGTGATAGTCCCCCTGCACCTGAGGAGGTCCAGCCAACCGAGGCTGCTCGGCTTACTGATCCGCCCTCTTCTTAAACATATTTCTTGAGTTGTAATGAACAATGTTTTGTGAAGATTATCTCTTCTGTTAATTATTAGCAAATTAATAAAGTTGTTTTTGATTACTTTTTTGTGTTGTAATCATAAGTTATTTTTCGTTTGAGAATCTGCTCGTCTTTGTCTGGTTGAGCAGGTTTTGGCTCAGCACATGGTTTTGCCTGATGCCTTGGAAAATATTCCGATGCTGGGGATTCTGCTCGCCTTCGCGTGGTCGAGCAGATCCTGGCACGCTTGGCTTCCTTCTCGCCATAAAACAGGCTTTGAGACTTGGTGAGCCTTTGCATGCCTTAGAAAGTTCTTCGATTGCTTTGGAGTCTGCTCGCCTTCTCGTGGCCGAGCAGATCCTGGCACGCTTGGCTTCTGTCTCGCCATAAAACAGGCTTTGAGACTTGGTGAGCCTTTGCATGCCTTAGAAAGTTCTTCGATTGCTTTGGAGTCTGCTTGCCTTCGCGTGGTCGAGCAGATCCTGGCACGCTTGGCTTCTGTCTCGCCATAAAACAGGCTTTGAGACTTGGTGAGCCTTTGCATGCCTTAGAAAGTTCTTCGATTGCTTTGGAGTCTGCTTGCCTTCACGTGGTCGAGCAGATCCTTCGCGTGGTCGAGCAGATCCTGGCACACTTGGCTTCCTTCTCGCCATAAAACAGGCTTTGAGACTTGGTGAGCCTTTGCATGCCTTAGAAAGTTCTTCGATTGCTTTGGAGTCTGCTCGCCTTCTCGTGGCCGAGCAGATCCTGGCACGCTTGGCTTCTGTCTCGCCATAAAACAGGCTTTGAGACTTGGTGAGCCTTTGCATGCCTTAGAAAGTTCTTCGATTGCTTTGGAGTCTGCTCGCCTTCTCGTGGCCGAGCAGATCCTGGCATGCTTGGCTTCTGTCTCGCCATAAAACAGGCTTTGAGACTTGGTGAGCCTTTGCATGCCTTAGAAAGTTCTTCGATTGCTTTGGAGTCTGCTCGCCTTCTCGTGGCCGAGCAGATCCTGGCACGCTTGGCTTCTGTCTCGCCATAAAACAGGCTTTGAGACTTGGTGAGCCTTTGCATGCCTTAGAAAGTTCTTCGATTGCTTTGGAGTCTGCTCGCCTTCTCGTGGCCGAGCAGATCCTGGCACGCTTGGCTTCTGTCTCGCCATAAAACAGGCTTTGAGACTTGGTGAGCCTTTGCATGCCTTAGAAATTTTTCCCGTTTCAAGTGAATGAAATTCCTCGACGTTCCATTAATTACAGGATTTAACTTACATGAAATTGAAAGTATTAACGAACAGAAAATAAATAACAGCAAATACGAACAACAAAAACTTGAAAATATTAACGACTCTTACTGGAAGTACTTCCTAAGATGTGCTGCGTTCCATGGACGCTTCACCTCGTGGCCATCCATGCGAACCAGCTTGTAAGCTCCTGGTCCAACTAGCTGCTTGACTCTATATGGCCCCTCCCAATTCGGACCGAGTACTCCTTGAGTTGAATCCTTGGTGTTCTGATTCACTCTCCTTAATACCCAATCTCCGACCTTGAATTGCCGTATATTCACCTTTTGGTTATAGTACCGCGCAACCCTCTGCTGGTAAATGACTGACCGCTCGGCTGCTTGCTCCCTTTTTTCCGTTAGTAGGTCAAGATTCAAACACATCTGCTCGTCGTTATCCTGCTCATTGAAATGGTCTGTCCGGTGTGTGGTCGTTCCTATCTCAGCTGGTACGACCGCCTCGTGTCCGAAAGCCAGAGCAAATAGTGTCTCCCCAGTTGCTGTCTTGTGGGTTGTTCTGTATGCCCATAGCACACCTGACAGCTCATCAACCCATGCACCCTTTTTTGCTCCGAGCCTAGTTTTCAGAAGCCTCTTGAGGGTCTTGTTGGCTGCTTTTACTTGTTCATTCGATTGGGGGTGAGCAGGCGAGCAATACTTCAGCTCTATCCCGAGGTTTTGGCAGAAATCCCTGAAGTTGTGATTATCGAATTGCCTGCCATTATCCGTTATCAAAGCATAAGGGATCCCGTAGCGACAGACCAGGTTTCTCCACACAAAGTCTGTTGTTTTCTTCTCTGTAATCCTGCTAAGGGCTTCTACCTCTATCCATTTCGTGAAGTAGTCTATAGCCACTATTGCATGCGTTGCCGCTCCTCGTCCCTTTGGTAGCGGGCCGATCAGATCAATTCCCCATTGAGCAAACGGCCAAGGGGAGGTCATAGAGGTGAGCTTCTCTGGTGGTTGGTTGGAGAAACTTGCAAAACTCTGGCAACTTACACAACTCCTGGTCTTCTCCCGTGCATCCTGGTGCATTGTCGGCCAGAAATATCCCTGCCTTAGAACCTTGTGGGCCAGGGACCTCCCACCAGAATGGTTCCCACAAATTCCTTCATGAATTTCTCTCAATACGTAATCTGCATCGTCCTCATCCAAACATCGAAGGAAAGGTAGTGTATATCCTCGTCGATACAATACCCCATCAATCATCGTGTATCTTGAGGCCTGGGCTCTAACCTTCCGAGCTCGCAGCTTATCTGGTGGTAACACCCCGTCTCTGATGTATGAAACTATTGGGTCCATCCACGAGCATCTTTGTTCAATCCGCAACACCCCCACATTCTGCTCGATGCTCGGGCTCGACTTCACCTCTAGAGGGATCGACTTTGGCATTTTTGGGTCGGCTAATGCTGCCATCCTGGCCAAAATGTCTGCTCGATTATTCTGCTCCCTTGGGATTTGTATTACCTCCACTGCTTTGAATTTCCCCATCATCTGCCTGGCTATCTTCAGGTACTGCTCCATCTTCTCCTCTCTTGGTTGGAATTTTTCGTTGACATGATTCGTAACCAACTGGGAATCAGTTCTGATCTTCACTTTGTCCGCTTTCACGGCCTTAGCCAATTCTAAGCCTGCTATCAAGGCTTCATACTCTGCCTGGTTATTTGTGGCTGCAAATTCCAACCTTACAGCGTAAGAGATCTCCTCCCCCTCCGGACCTTCCAAGACAATTCCTGCTCCTGACCCCTGCTCCCCTGATGACCCATCCACAGACATCTGCCATACTTGAGCTTCGCCACTGTCTGTCACTCCATCTTGTCGATCTAAACATACTTCGGGCTCTGTGAATTCAGCTACGAAGTCGGCTATTGCCTGAGCCTTTATCGCTGCTCGAGGTTTGTAGTCTATGTCGAACTCGCTCAGCTCTATAGCCCACTTGACGAGCCGACCAGATGCATCTGGCTTGTGCAGAGTTTGACGCAATGGCTGGTTTGTTATTACTGAGACTGGGAACGCTTGAAAATATGGCCTCAACTTCCGAGCCGCAACCACAAGGGCAAGTGCCCATTTCTCCAACGGTAGGTACCTGGTCTCAGCGTCGAGCAGGGCTTTGCTGGTGTAGTATATCGGATACTGAACTCCGTCTTCCTCTCTCACCAGAACAGAACTGGCGGCCCGATCCGATACAGCCAAATACAAATAAAGCCTGTCCCCATCCCTCGGTGTGGACAATAGTGGAGTTTGCTGCAAGTATTGCTTCAAATTCTGGAAGGCTTCCTCGCATTCTGGTGTCCATTCTATTTTCTTTCCCTTCCTTATCACTTGAAAGAATGGCTGACACTTATCTGTAGCCTTGGATATGAATCTGCTCAACGCCGCCAACCTCCCCGTGAGGCTCTGCATCTCTTTCAAGTTACGAGGAGACCTCATCTGCACAATCGCCTGGATTTTCTCAGGATTTGCTTCAATCCCTCTATGACTCACCATGAATCCGAGGAATTTCCCTGACTCGACCCCAAAAGCACACTTCTCCGGGTTGAGCTTCATCTTATATTTCCTCAAAAGCCTGAAGGTCTCCTCAAGGTGTCTGACATGTTCCTTCGGGATTTTGGATTTGGTGATCATGTCATCCACGTACACCTCCATGGTTTTCCCAATCAATGGCTTAAAGACTTTGTTCACCAGCCTCTGGTAGGTGGCCCCAGCATTCTTGAGACCAAATGGCATTACTCTGTAACAGAACAAACCCTGGTTGGTGATGAAGGCTGTGCTCTCCTCATCCTGCTCGTACATGGGGATCTGATTGTATCCCGAGAACGCGTCCATGAAACTAAGCAGACCGTGTCCAGCCGTTGAATCTACTAGCTGATCAATCTTTGGTAGAGGGAAGCTGTCTTTCGGGCACGCCTTGTTAAGGTCTGTGAAATCGACACACATCCTCCACTTGCCATTTGCCTTTTTTACCAACACCACATTCGATATCCATTCGGGGTAATTGACTTCCCGAATGAACCCTGCTCTCAAGAGCTTCTCCACCTCGCCATTTATGGCCTCATACCTCTCCTGATTGAAACACCTCCTTTTCTGCCTGACTGCCCGAGCACCTTTCTTTACAGCTAGCTTATGACATGCCACCTCGGAGTCAATCCCGGGCATGTCTTCATGTGTCCAAGCAAACACATCTGCATGAGCCTGTAAGCATTTCACCAACTCCTGCTTTTGCTCTCCCTTCAGTCTCGACCCGATTCTGATCGTCTTTCCCGGATTCTCTGGTCCCAGGCTTACTGTTTCCAGATCCTCTACAGGTTCTTGTCTGCCATTCTTGTTTTCTACTCGGGTATCGAGGGATGTTATCTGCATTGCTTCCTTTGCTGCCGAGGAGTAGCAGCTTCTTGCGATCCTCTGGTCTCCTCGTACCACTCCAACTACCCCATTTACCCGGTACTTAAGAGCCAGATAATGGTTGGACAGCACCGCTTTGCTCATCCTCAGAAAAGGCCGGCCTAGGATCATCTGGTAAGGACCTTCTTCATCTACTACCACAAAGTCCAGTATCATTGTCCTTTCTGTCGGGGAGCTTCCAATCGTGATAGGCAGCTCGACCACGCCCAGAGGGACCAGCTTTCCTCCTCCAAACCCCTTCAAGGAGGTATTGGTGTAATCCAACTTCAGGTCTGCTATTCCCATCTCCTCCAGGGTTGACTTAAACAACACATCAACTGAACTCCCTGTGTCAACTAGTATCCTGTCAAATTTCTTGCTAGCAACTGTGGCCTTGATGACCAAGGCATCCTCGTGGGGGTATAGGATCCCTTCCTCATCTTGTCTGTCCACATGATTGGCACTTGTCTGACTCTTGCACGTTTGGCTGCTGGGGTGTTGAAGAATACCTCTTTGCTAGTCATGGCGTATCTAGCATAATTCTTCCTCGACCTGTTGGAATCTCCGGCCAATGTTGGCCCCCCAGCTATAACCCTTACTGCAGGCTGCTCGCGCCTCAAGTTCCTGTCACTCTGTTCCCCTTCACTTGTTGAGGTTACCATTGGGAAGGTCCCATCCACAAACTCATCCAGATATCGATTTCTCACCAAATCTTCAACCTGCGTCTTAAGATCTCTGCAATCTGCTGTGGTGTGGCCATGTGTATCATGGAACTTACAATAGCGTCCCCTATCCCTCCTGCTGGGTAGCTTTGTTATTGGAGCAGGGAGGTATAGCAACCCCCGATCTTTAATGGCCTCGTACACCTCGTCCAGGGACACCTTCAAGGACGTGTACCGCCCATAGTCCTGGTTCTGGTCGATCACGTGTACTGCTCGTTCTCTATTTACTCCGTTCTGAGTTGGAGGTGGTGGGA